>JAKCOZ010000040.1:4909875-5307733 GCA_022605955.1 Rallus limicola | reverse complement strand
CACCCCTCGGGTTTTTTTTCTCTTTCCTGAACTCAGGAATTAAATATTCCTAAGGAACATTGTCCATCCCCCCCCCCCCCCTTCCTCCTCCTCCTCCTCCTCCTCTTCTTCCCCACACCCCTTCCCACCGCTTCCCATTTGAAACCAGCCTTGGGGGTTCAATAAAATCCACTTGCGAAGGAATTGGGGAGGGTGGGGGGTGGGGTGGTTGTTTGGGGGGGGTGGGGGGGTTGGAAGGTATTTTGTGGGGAGTTCGTGATAATTTTGACTTAAATGGCGAGGTTTTCCACGTGATGCTGGGTGATCCAAAGCTTGGGGTTTGGGTTTTTTTTTTCTTTAAATTCGGGTCACTCCACCCAGATTTTCAAAAACAAGGCGCATTTTGGGGTTTATTTTGTTATTTTTTTTTTTTTTTAGGGAAAGTGGAGCTGCACGGAAAACAGCTCGAGATCGAACACTCGGTGCCCAAAAAGCAAAGGTAATGCAGTGGTTTAATCATTTATTTTTTAAAAAAAATTAATAAAAATAAAAATTTTTTTAGGGGAAAAAAAAATATTTGATGTGAGATAAAAAGATTTGACTCCAAGACCATGGGTGTGAAATGAGAGAGGTTGGTGTTTTGGGCTTAAGTACATCCCGAGGATCAACATTTAATTTCTTGTTGTTGTTTTGTTTGTGTTTATTTTATTTTTTTTAAAGAAAACTTCCTCTGCGATCAAGTTTTGGGTTTTTTTTTGTTTTGTTTGGTTTTGTTTGGGTTTTGTTGTTTGGTTTTGGGGGTTTGGGGTTTGTTTGGTGGGGTATTAAATATTTTTTTTAGGGTTTTTTTTTCCCTCTCTTTTAAAGAAATGGTTAAACAGCCACCCAGCAGCTCGCCCCTGGCGATGGATGGATTGGCTGCGAGGTGATTTTTTTTTTTTTTCCTTTTTGGGGTTGGGATTTTTCAAACTTGGGGCACTGGGAAGGATTTCCCATGCCCTTTTGCTGGGCTCCTCCAGCTCGAGATGGGCGAAATCTTTTGTTTTCCAAAAGAAATGTAAAATTTAAAAAAAAAGAAAAAAAAAAGAAAAAAATTTTTTTAAATATATTTTTTTTAAAGTGAAATTTCACCCTCAAACCCCAATGAGATTTAAAGAAAAGAGGATTAAAAACAACAAAAAAAAAACCAACCCCACAACAACAACCACCCAACGTGGGGTTGGGCTTCACCGGGGGTGATGCCAGGGAAGGATTTAAAACTCTGGCCTAGCTCCTGCCCACCAGCAACTCTTTATTTTTGGGGTGAGAACCGTGTTTCTCAGTGGTTTCCCATCTACCTGCCCAGCGGCTTCGCTCTTTATTTTTGGGGTGAGAACCGTGTTTCTCAGTGGTTTCCCATCTACCTGCCAGCGGCTTCGCCCGCCGCCGCCCGCCTTGCCCAGCCCGGCCCTCTCCATCTTCTTGGCCCTTTGTTGTTGCGCTGGGCTGGCGGGTGGGATGCCGGAGGAGCCCTGGCCAAGGCTCTCCCCACCCTTGCTGTGGAATATCAGGAGTATTTTGGGGGGAGTGGGATGTTTTTTGGGGAGGGGGTGTGTTTCCCCTGCTGCAGCCCAAGGGGAGGTGTCGGGCTGGAGGGTGAGTTACTCCCCAGACCCCAAATAGTCCACGTTGGATGGCGCAGCCCCGAAACCCGCGTCGGCCACCGTGACGAGGCGGTTACTGGTTCCCTCAATGGAGGGAGGAGGCGAAGCCAACTCTTCCTCCCCAAACTCCCCCAGTCCCTTCATCCCTTGGCAAACCCACCCCCTCCACACCCCCCTCTTGCCTTTTGAGCGGCGGGAGCTGCTTTTTTTTGGGGGGGGGTGGGGAGTCACCCCCTTTCTCTTGATGGGGGTGGTGGGTGGCTGCCAAACTTCAGTTGGGGCAGAACATGTGTGTGTCCCCCCCCCAATGGGGGGCTGATCCCAACAGCCACAAGCATTCTCTCTCTATTTAATTCAATCATTTCCTAGGCAAGATGTGGTGGTGATGAGGATGAGGATGATGCTGATCTCTTTCTTAGCGCCGGGGTCATCACGACATCTCTTATTATGGCTCGTTGTGCCTTAATTATCAAGGGTGTTAATTATTGGAAAGCAGTTTCACTCCATAGGGTGACATTAAACCTCCCCCCACCCCAAAAAAAAAACCCCACCCCCCCACCTCACCCCTTGATTTTAATTTCCTTAGTGGTGCTGGTTAATTGATGTGGGTTTGGGGGGGGGGGGGGCGCATATATGGGGCTCATCCCCCAAGAGCACGTGGGGAGAAATTCCCTAAAAGCAGGATTTTTCCTTGGTATCCGTCAGCCAAAGAATATTGGGGGGGTGGGAGGTGTGTGGTGTGGGGAGGGGGCCAGGAGGGGTGTGGTTTGGGGGGGACAGACCCACTTTACAGTAGGTGGGGGGAAGGCTGGGATGCGTTTCTCTGGCTCTAAACCCGCGCGGTGCCTTGAGTTGAGCCGCTAAACCCCCTTTTTGGGGGGCTGGGAGGGGGTTAAAATCCACTCACCCCCCCACCCCCCCTCCCCCCACTCCTCCCCCCCACACCCCCAACCCCCATCTCCGGGTGCTGCTTTTTAAAGGGACAGGAGCCGCTTTCGCATCGCTCGGGGATGTTGGGGGGGGTGGGTGTCGGGAGGAGGAGGAGGAGGGGTGTGTGGGGAGGGGGGGGGGGGGGTCGTTCCCTCCCCCTGGCAGTGCCCGCGGTTACTTTGTTTCACCTTTGGGGCTGGAATCGCTGTTTCTGGGTCGGGAAAAGGCAACTTTTTGGCAGCCGCTGGGCAGCTCGGCAGGTTGTTTGCCCCAAAAAGTTTTCCCTGGGGAGGGATTGGGGGGGGGGTGAGTGGGGGGAAATCGGTGTATTTTGCTTCCCTCCCCCCTTCCCCTTCCTCCCCCGGGGGGTTTTTGTGTGTGATCAACTCAAAGACGATGTATTTTTAAAACACACCATCCCCCCCCCTCCCCTTTTCAGCTTGTTTTTGAGCCTGGAATTTCCAGTTGAAAGGCGCAGGGAGCAGGAAATGGTTAATTACGGCTGAGGGTGAAATCAGATGGGTTTGATGGGATCTAAACCAAACCCCTTCCCCCCTCCCCCCCCCCCCCCCAACACACACCCCTCCCCATCACCCACCCACTCCAAACCTGATGCGAATTTCCCATGTTAAAACTTATTTTTCCCCTTTAAAAATGTGGGAAAGAACTCGGGAGCCTGGTTGGCTTCCCAGCTAATTTCTAAAGCAATAATAATAATAATTTCTTTTTAAAAAAGCCCCAAATCAAACGAAAAAAAGCAGAGTTTTGGGGTTTTTCGTTGTGTTTTCCCCTGTTGGGAGAATAGGGATGCTCAGGACAAGTGATGTGAGTGGGGTTTTTTGGATGTGTCGGGTGGAATTGGGTAAAGAAATCTTTTTCCTCCTGGTTTCCTCCTTGAAAACCCTCCCTGTCCCCAAACCCACCCTGGAAACTAATTAAAAACAAAAGCCAAATGTGTTAATATGGCACAAGGCAGAGGGGTTGGGGAGGGAGGGGGTAGGGGGGTTGTGTGGAGCTGCTGCACCAAGCTACCCCAGAAGGATGAACTGATTTTGCCTTGTTTAATTAATTTGATTCCTCAAATAACACTTAAAGCTGCAAATTATGTTAATGATCCCAGGGAACCATTTTAACGAAATACTTTAGAGGTATTAGAGTGTAAAAAGAAGTCGGTGCTGATAAATAAGTATCTTTTTTTCACTAAAACCCCCTGATTTTTAAAGTTAGTTTGGCTTTGTCTGAAGGATCTTATTTGGGAGTTTGGGTTTCTTTCTTCCTTTAACTTTGCTGATAGAAAAACTTGGAGAAACTCAAGATTTAAGGAGAAAAAAAACTCCTTAAAAAATCGTTTTGTGCTTTATTCTGTGGAAGGTTTGAAAAGGGGAAAGTTCTTTTAAGGGAGAAAAAAATCAAAATAATTCAACTTTCTTGCTTAAAATGAAAGATTTGGGGGTGGGGGGGTTTGTTTTCGTTTTTTTGGGGGGGGGGGGAGGGTTGGAACTGGGAAGCTGAAAAGCCTGAAGTCGATGGGGTCGAAAGAATGAATGAATGAAGAGGGAGGAGGAGGAGGAGGAGGAGGGGGGGGGGGAGAAAGAAGTGAATCCATTAAGCAGACATTCCAAATATGAGGAATGTGGAAGTGAGTCGACCAGAGAGAATGAAACCGAGTAATTGTGGGGAGGGGGGTGGGGGTGGGGATGGAAGAGGGGGGTTGGGTTGATAACAGCCCGGAGATCTAAACCTCAAGAGTGGGTTTGTGTGGGTTTTTTTTTTTATGTCGAGGTTATTCACAGGCAAGTTTCAGGTTTAGGAGGTCCCAGGCAGAGGTGTGGGGATGGTTAGATGCTGGTAACGCTGGGAGGGCTCAGGGTAGGGAAGAGAAATGAATGGAGAAACCTTAAAACTGGGTTTATTTTCTAGAGAGTCTATTTTTAAAAGCCTTTTTCCCCAGGGAACCCTTCTCACACCAGGGCAGCAGTCTCTCTGCACGTGTGTCATTGGGGCAATTAATTAATTGTTCGTAACGAAATCGGTAGGATTCGGCTGATGGCAGAGGGGGTGATGCCTTTGTTTGGCGGTGTGAACCAAAAAACACCCCCCTCTCCCCCCAGATGGCTGGATTCTCTGGAAATCGAACCCAAAAAGCAGAGAAGTTTGCTCTACCCCCTCTGATTTTTGCCAGTAAAACCCAGTCGCTGCCTCCAGGGCTGAGGGAAAAGATGCTTTTAATCCAGCCTGAAGATCAGGCTTTCCCCTTTAAAACAGGGCTGGCTTACAAGTTATCATTAGGGAAAAAAACCTAGGGTACCCCCTGGTTTCCAGGAATCCAGAGGTGGGATGAGGGCTCCTTCCTGAGGATGCTGAGTTCCATGGGGTTTGCTTCCTAACCACTTCTTTTGATCACTGAAAAGGGTGTTAATCTGGAGGGGGGGGGGGTTGTGTGTTTATTTCACTGTGCTTGATTTTTGGGGACCCCTCTTCATCTCTGGGCTGAGGTTTCTTTGATTTATTTATTTTTTTTTTTTACACCTCTGAGACCCAGAATTAAGAAATTTCCATGATTTCCAGCAAGGAAAAACTGGGAAGGACTTGTCCTTAAATTAGTCATTAATAATTTGTCAGTAAATTTCATCCTTGAGGATTAACACTGAGATAATTGAATCCCTTTTAACACACCTGGGAAAAGGAATATACTTTAGATTACCTGAGAGAAAATGCCTTTATTTCCCCCCTTCCACACAGGAGCTGTAACTGGCCATAAATACACCCAAGAAATTGTGATTATTTTTTTTTAACCATAAACCTCAAGTTTTCAACCCGTTGAAGACTGAGCCCGTCCTGTGTAGGTGCTCTTTGTTCAAGACTTGGGGGATTTTTTTAAATTAAAGCCCCAAGAAATGGAATTCCTGCAAGAGAATCCCCAGTGGCAGTTTTATAGGGCTGAACCCCTCTTCTCCTGTTGAATTTGTCTCTTATCTTTTGGCTTTTAGGTGAAAACCTGAGCAAACGGCTGGAGGGGGAAGTTGGGGTTAAAGTACTTGCTTTGAAAATCGGAGACCTTTTGGAATTTAAAAATAAATAAATAAATAGGGAGATTTCT
The DNA here is from genome assembly GCA_022605955.1 of Rallus limicola. Lineage (NCBI taxonomy): Eukaryota > Metazoa > Chordata > Aves > Gruiformes > Rallidae > Rallus > Rallus limicola. Next base: position 5,302,081 of record JAKCOZ010000040.1, on the reverse strand, counting down.
CCCCTCCCCTTTCCCTTCCTTCCCCTTCCCCTTCCCTTCCCTCCCCTCCCAGCCCCAGCCCCCAGCGATGTTAATGTTTTCCAGAGTTGAAGCTGCTCAGGGTGGCCCAAGGTTGGCCCCAGGGATTTCCAGCTCCAGGTTGGAGCAGGAGGAAACATCCCCCAGCCCCTTTTCCCAGCTGGGATCACTGGGAGGCTCTGCCTTCCTGCTGCTTGCTGGATTTGTTGGGTGTAGGAGTGGAAGGGGTGTGGGTTTTTTAGGGGCTTTTTTTGGAACCTGTCTCTTTTAGTGATGCCACTGGTTTTGTAAACCAGCTTTTTTTTTGGGGGGGGAGCCTAAAGCAAATGTGTAGGGAAGACCCTGGGAGATGCTGGTGTCTCCCTGTTCCTAAAAATGGAGGGGAGTAAAAGTGAGGAGCCTGAAACTGGGAAGTTGAAGCTTCCTGCTGGAAAAAAAAACAAAAAACAAACCTTTTAAAGAGCTGGTGGAGACTTTGCTGGGGGTTTTGGTTTGATTTGGGTTCTGGTTTGCCCCCTGGAGAGGAGCTTCCCAAAAGTTTTAGGTGAAAACTCTCCTTTTTGCCTTTAAGCAAGGATGTGTGCTCCTACATCACACGCTTTGGGTGGCACTGCCAGCTGCCCTTTTGGCTTTGGGGGTGAGAGGGGTTCCCAGCTGCTGGATGGCCCCCATAAACCAGCGTGTAGCAGGGAGGAATTGGACAAAGAAGTAATTTGCAGGGTCTACCCATCCTCCTCCCTGTCCAGCTCCTCACTGACCGATGGCTTGGTGGCTTTGTGTGCACCATTCAAGTCCTTTTCTGCCCAGTTCAAAGCATGGGAATGATCTGGGAGGCTCTGCACTGGGGTGTCTGAGTGGGTGAAGAAATGCAGTTGCCCAGCAAAGTTGAAAAACTTGTAAGAAAAAAATTGTGGCAATGGGGGAAGAGAAGCATCAGTGAGCAGGGCTCTGGTGTCCTGCGGGGTCCTGTGTCCACTTGGGATGCTGCTTAGTTCCTGCAGATGCAGTTAACAGAGCAGTCTGCTCCCAAGGACAGTTACTCTTAACCTGGGCTTGACAAAATGAGGAGCCCAGAGCCCCAGGGGTGTTGCTCTGCTCCTGAGGTGTTCTATCCCAGGTTGTCTGCTGGTTACCAGTGAATGTGCAAACCCCGTGAGGGGTTCAGCTCAGGAATCTCTGCTGGGATTAACCTGGAAGCTGCAACTTTACCCTGGAGGGTGTGGAGCTGGGGGGGGTTGCAGGGGTCTCTGCTGGAAGGTTTTTCCTTGTTTCTGAGGGGGGAGGTGGATGTGTGTGTGTCTGTCTGTCCGTCCTCCTCCTTGTGTGTTTTCTGGTGAACCCCAGGATCTTCTACCAAGGTGGCGTCAGGACCCGTGTCCCTGGAGAGGGGATGGGCTGGGGGAACGTTGAGGTGACCTCGGGATGTCCCTCCCCACCCTGAGCTGAGAGCAGATGTCTCAGACCAAAGCAGGCTGGAGGGTTTACACCACTGGTGTGTTGGTGGAGACCCTGGGGTGCTGCAGGAAGGTGAATGGGAGGGGGTGTTTTAAACTGGTTTTATCAAAACCAGTGTGTGTTTCCTGCTTATCCCACTGGAGTTGAGTGGAAACCAGTTCCTCACCAGTTTGTGCCCAGTGTCTGTAGCCTGTTCTGGAAGGCACTGGAGCAATTTTTCTTCCTGGCTTTAAGTATAGAGATTTGAAAGAAAAATGATGCTTCTGTTGTAACCCGCTGAGTTTTCCCCTCTGGGTGGGGTTAGCAATGGGCAGGGCTTCCTGGAAAGGGTCTTGGGAGGGTTGGGGTCCTGCAGTCCTCCTGTGGTCCCAGCCAGCCCTTCCCAGGGGGGGATGCTGCCCGACTCTGGTTCCCTTTCCCGGGGTTTGGCTCTGTTTTAGGATCATCTGAAGCAGAGCCGACTGCTCGTGGGTATCGCTGCGGCTCCGGGTTGGAGGGGATGCTCTGGGGTACCTGGGTGGTCTGCGTGGGTTGGGAAGTGCTTTTGGGAAAGGGTTCATCCTCCCCGTGCCGTCGCCTCCAGTCAAGCCTGCTCTGTCTGCCAGTACAGCCCCTGCATGGGAGCTTCCCCATAAAACCCCAAGAGCTGGGGGGACACACGGAGTTTATTGGGATTCTGGCTGGAAGTGAGGGACCAGGACCTGGCAGAGCTTGGATGGGGGGTGTGGGGATGTCAGTGGGGACCGTGCTGGGGATGGAAGCATTCAGGAGGGCGCTGCCAGGACAGTGGCACAGGGACAAGAGCATCCCTGCTTCAGAGAGCAGGGGAGCATGAGGAGCGGGGTGGGGAGGGACCCCCAAGCAAACATAAAAATCTGTCTGTCTGGGAGAAACCCTTGTGATCTGTCAGGAAATGGGTCATTTATTTTATTGTAGCTGCCACTTGGGAGCCCTGACATGGTCAGAGCTGAAATTTCACACTTTCCTGGCTACTGTAATCGTCCAGCCCGTGTGGAGCAGACTGGTTTGAGGGGATAAACCCCTAATCCACGGGCATCCCCAGCAGAACTCGCTCCCTGCTCTATTTTTTTCCAAGATTAATCCACCAGGTTGGGTTTAAGATGCTGCAAACACGTATAACAGCAGCAAGCAGCAGCCCTGAACACCAGGAACCCCTCGGAGCTGGCAGGGCTCTGCTGCCCCGAGATGCAAATCCCACACGGTCTGGGGGTTCCTGGGATGTGTAAACAGCACTTGAGACCAGGGGGGAATCGGTCAGTACAGACAGGAGAAGGTTTTGACTCCAGGGAAGGTCCTGCTTGGAGTTTTCTTTCTTACAAAGTTAAAAGCTGAGATGCTGAGAGGGGGTGTGTGTGTGTGTGCAGTCTCTGGGACTGGAGTGTAAAAGAGACAGGGGAATTGTGATCTGGAGCCAAAGAACAGGGAAGAGAATTTTAAAAAAGGCTCTCTGAGCCAGGTTTTCACCCCCAACTGGAGCCAGGGTTGGGGTGTTTAGTTTTTTTTTCCCCAAGTCACATTTAAGCATCTCCATAAAAGCTCCGTTTTGGGAAGTGTGTAGTGCCTGGTGTGCTGAGCACACATGGGGAAACCCCCCTGACTGCTGGGATTCCTCCTGATCCCTTGGGATTTGGATCTGCCAGCTTGATACCAGGAGGGTGCAGCAGTTACTGACCACCCCCCCCTCTCCTCCCCACCACCAGGTGCTGTGGAGGTGGGTGCTGGGGGTCCAAAGCTGGCAGGTTCCACAGCAGTTCCTTGCCCCTTTGCTCTTCAGCTCTTGGCTGTGTGGAGACCTCTTGGGTTTGGTGCTGGTGGCAAAAGGCTTTTCAACCTGTCTGGGGATTTCAGGAGACGTGTGGATAAGGGGCTGGGAGCTGTGCTGAGGTGCAGAATACAGGGTGCAGAGCACGGCGTGGTGAGGACAGAACGGTACCTGAGATGCTCCTTTCTCCCTTCTAGCTCCTTCTTGGGCACCCCAAAGCTGGGGGTTCCATCCTCTGAGGTGTGTTGCATGCAGAGACCTACCAGTGATTAAATGCTGTTGGTGTTAAGGTATCACAGGAGCAGCGTTTACTTGTGAGGTGTTGGGGAAAATCTGCATCCTCATCAGCGATGCTGCTGGGGTGCAGTGAGCTCTGTGGTCCTGCTGTGTAACCAGGGGTGTCAATCATAGCTGAACCATTCCTATACATATGTGTGTGTGTGTATATATGTGTATGTATATATATATACACACCCAAATATATGTTTTCTCTGCCATGAAGATGCTCAGGTGTGCTTTGAGGTCTCCTGTGGTCCAAGCCCCTGGTGTAAATGCGTTTACAAACAGATTGATCAGCTGAAGAAGGTCTGGAGGAGAATCCTGATCTTCCCAAGGGAGGAGGGAGCTCACGTGGCTGCCTGCTGTGGCTTTGCCAGGGTGGTTTGTTGGGGTGGTTGTTCCACAAGAAGCCAACCCCCCCACCCCCCTTATAGATGCTGGCATTCACAAGGCTCCTAAGGATGCGCTTTCAAACGGGGGAGCTGATGGGGTTTTTTGTGAGGTTAATGGGGGGGGGGGGGGGCTGCACCGGTGGTAAAACGAGGCATGTGCTGCATCGGAGCCTGAAGAGACAACTTGGATGTGGGCTGGGTACGGGGGGTGGTTGAGCACCGGGGGGTGGGGGGGGGCAGCTGAGCGTGTCTCCTGCCATGGGCAGGGCTGCGGGGCGGCTCTGGCTCCTCCCTGCCATCGGTAGGGGAGAGAGGGGGGGAGTTTTGGTGACTTTCAAAGCTCCCCCCCCCCTCTGCCAGGAGCCTTTCTCTGCCTCCTGATGCTGTTCCTGTGCCGCACCCCCCACCCCCCCACCCCCTCCGCGTGCCTGGCGTGGATGCTGGCACAGGGCAGACTTTATATATAGTGTCACACACACCCCCCCACCCCCCCCAAATAGTTGTTCATGTGGCTTTGGGAGCTGCTTCGGGCTGGTAGAGCTTGGTGATGTGAATGTTTGGGGGAGGGAGGGAGAGGGAGAGAGGGGATATGGGCAGGGAAGGAGGGAGAGGAGGGGCACAGGGAGGGGGGGGCACAGGCAGGCAGGGAGAGGAGGGGCACGGTCAGGCAGAGGCAGAGGTGGGGGGGGCACAGGGAGGGAGGGAGAGGGGGGGCACAGGCACGTCCCAGGGCAATTGGCTTCGGAAAAAATCCAGACCAGCTCCTCAGATGGCTCCGTGCTGGGTTTCCCTACCGCTGCCTTGGGTTTATTTTGGGGAGCACGTGTCGGGTTGGCTCAGCACTGCTGCCTGTGCCAGAGTAGTGGTGGGCTGTACATGGCTCTGCCCCAGCACGGCTCTGGCTGTACATGGCTCTGCCCCAGCACGGCTCTGGCTGTACATGGCTCTGCCCCAGCACGGCTCTGGCTGTACATGGCTCTGCCCCAGCACGGCTGTTTACTCTGTAACCAAGGGCGCTGGGCGATCAAGCCCCATCTCTGCTGCTCTCCAGCTCCTGCCCTGTTCCCCCCACCAAGTCTCCACCTTTTCCTCTTTTTCCCTTTGCTTAAAAAAAAACAGCTCCCCAGCCCCAAACTGACAGGCTTGGGGTGTCTTCTCCTGTCTGGAAACTTTACATCTCTGCTGCTGGTCCAGCTCCCGTGGGATGAAGGAAGGAGCTGGGGGGGTTTAACTGCCTCCCAGACCTGAGCAGATGCCCAGGGAGGAGCAGGGCTGCGTCCGTGGGTGCCGCTGGCTTCCTCAGTTGGGCTGATTGAGGGGGGGGTCACTGGCATCTTTCTTCTGCCCCCGGTGGGTGTGGGCTCAGGATGAGAAGCTTTGATTTCTCACTTTTTCAATGGAAATTCTCAGGTTGTGTTTTCTTAGAAGAGTTTTGCTTTGCTCTCAGCCTCCTTTTCTGAAGAAGAAACGTCAGAGAAAGTGACTCTGGCTTCGACCAGGGTTGGGGAACTCTGTTCTTCTACTTAAAATTTGTGCTGGAAATGAAGAATCCTTTTAAAGAGCCTCACTTGTACCTTTTCATCTCAGGTAGTTTCTTCTCTTTACCTTCCCTTGGACAAAAGAACAGAAGCATTTTGTTTTCACTTGCAGTTTTCAGGGGAAAAATCATGCCAGCTTTACCCCAGGGGGGGCTCAGCCCCGGCTGCGACACCAAACCTGCTGCTCATCCTTGTGCCGTCCTTGCCCAGACCTGCCAGTGCTGGTCCTGGGGCTGGCAGGGGCTTTGGGAGCTCCTGTCTGGGATCTGGGCTGGGATGTATGCCTGACATGATGGGGACAGGCTTGCCGCCGGGGCTGCTGGAAGTCTGAACCTCCCCACCCAAACTGGGAGGACTGGTGGGTCTGAGTTAAACAGCATCATGGGTTTTAACTTGAGTTCTGGTAAAAGGGTCTCCACCCTCGAATTAAGTCGAGAAGATAGCATAATCCCTGTTGTAACTCCTGGATTCTCCCTTGGTGAGTCGGCTTTGATGTCGGAGGGCTTGTCTTCTGCGTGCAATCAGCTGCACTGGTCCAACCTGATTTGGGCTTAAACCAGACTGGGTGCTGCTGGCAGGGAGCCCTGCCTGGAGACTCAATTTATATCGATTTATTTTTGATCCAGTCTTATCTGTACCTGCCAGGCAGGAGGGTCTGTGGCACCGTGACGTCAGCCCTCAGAGCTGCCGGTCCCTGTGTGGCTTCATCCGCTGTTTCCTCCTCCTCCTCCTCACACAGACCTTCATCAGCAACACCCTCAGAAGTCACAGGCAGTTGTGCTTCCTCTTCCTTTCTCATGCCAGTGTGTGCTCACACCTCGGGGCCCTGAGTCCCCCTGGCTTTAACCCATCCCTCCTCGTGTTCCCTGCTCCAAGGGCTCTGAGCCCAGGGGCTGTGTAAGATCTCCAGTAAGAGACCCAACAGCCCACCTGTCCCAGGGGACTGGGAATACAGAATGGCTGCCCCCCCACCCAGCTTTCTGTAGGTAAAACTATCTGAAACATACCTGAGTGACAGCTGTCAGTCACTCTGGTGAGGATGCTCAGTCATTGAGAGATTTAGAGTGGTCTGAGACCCACCTGAGATCAAGTACTGGTGGGGTTTGGGGCTGATGCTGAGCAGGTAGCTTGGCTGCTTTGCACAGCCTGGACTCATCTCAAAGCATCCCTGAGCCCGTAGCACCATCAGAGCCACTGGGAACCAGTTAGAAATGTGTCCTGGGCACTTGAGGAGGGCAGAGGTGCCCTCTCGTGGCAAGAAGGTGAGGGCAAGAGGTTATTGGGTGGCACTTCAGCCACCTTAACGAAGGGTGGGAGGTTGGTGGTGGGTTTCATGCCACCTGAGCTTTTATTCTGTGCCTTGCTGGGTTTGGGGGAGGGATGCCTGGTCAGCTGAGACATCTTCTGTATGGGTGGCTGGCTGATGCTGTAGCTCCTGCAGGCAGGTGGCTGAGTGAGAATCCGTGCTTTGGACCTTCTCTATTCAAAGTCATCCCTGGTGGGGGAAGGGAGATGCTCAGGATGCACCAAAGCGCAGGACAGACCTTGCTGTGTGCTTTTATTTGGGGTTTTATACTGGGTCTGGGATGGAGGGATGCTCAGGGCTGTGTGGAGCTGGCAGTGGTCCCTTCTGCACGCAGAGGATGCTCTGTGCTCCCTTGCCTCCTGGTCATGGTATCATGCTGGGCTCTGAAGCGAAGGTCTCCAGAAATGCTTTGAGGTCCATGGGTAAAAGGGGGGGGATGAGAAACAAGTGCCACTTTTCCCACCCTTCCCACCCTTCCCTGTGTAATGACCTGCAGGAGAACTTCCCTTCAGCCATCCCAGCATCCAGCTGGTGCTGGCTCAGGGGTCAGGTTTGAGTTCAGCCTGAGAATTGAAGTTTTGTGGTTTGTTTGTTTTTTCTTGTTTCTTAAGGGATGAAAAAGTCTCTCCCCAGCTGCTGCCTCACACTGGGATGGAGCTGGAGGAGGCTGGGAGGGAACCGGTGTGTTACCTGCCACCTGGTTGTCAGAGCTGGTGTGTCCTGCTTAGGGCTGGGTTGCTGGTTGTGGGAGTTTACCTGGGCTTGGCTTTGGGGCATGTTCAGAGCATCCAAAAAGAGCCTTTCAACGTGTGGCAACGTGCCAGCAAATTAGGCTGGCAAGATAATGCAAAATGGATGCATTGTCTGAAACTCATCCATCTTTCCTCCCTATTACTTACTGCTGAACTGGTCCTGTCTGCAGGTACTTGATGTATTGACTTTGGCAAGGACTTCACTGTGCTGGGGGATGATGAGAGCCTTCCTCTGGGCAAGCAGAGGGTGAGGGGTTTGGAGGATTTCGTTGAGGTTTCTTTGAGATTTCTTGGATCTTCTTCAAGCACCCAGGGATTGACCCCTCTGGGTGGCTGTGTGGTGTGCTCTGTGCCAGCATCACCTGTCTGGGATCGGTGGGGGGGGGAGGATGAGGAGTGGGAAGGGGATGTAGGACACCTCTCCCAGCCTTGGGTATCAACCAGTCCCTTCCTTTTGTACCAGAGATGTATCAGCTCTTCCAAAACCCAGGAGTGAGATCTCTGGGGATGCTCAGAGGGATGCTCAGAGGGATGCTCAGAGGGATGCTCATGGGCGACTTCTCTCTTGGCAGCTCCCTGAAAAAAGGACCCTCATCAGTGATGAGGTGTGACTGGCTGTGTATAAAGTGGTTCCAAAAAAAGGGGAGAAACCACTTAGGTGATTTATTAGCCCAAGATCAAGTTCTGGTTGCTGAGATGATGGATGGAAAGGATTAATCACATCGTGCTTGCCAGCCAGAGAGAGCTCCCAGCCAAGGTGAGCGGGGCTGTGTGAGACTCTCTGGTGTGGAGGATGCGTCTGCCTTGCCCTGAAATCCCAGGTCTGGTTCACTTCTGCCTCCTTCCAACTGCAAGAAGCCAAATGTCTTTGTTGGCTTGGCCTGATCCCCTCAGGAGGGGCCTCTTGGATCCTTTCTCTTCAAAGCACCAGCCTGGTTTTCCCTCCTCTTCCCTTTCTGCCACTGCTGCTTTAATCTCGTCATTATACCTATTTGCATATTTCTTTCTCAGCCTCATCTTCCTTTGATTCCACCCCCAGATCTCTTTCCCATCAGCCACCCTGCAGCTCCAGCTTTGCTGTCACACAGATGGGACTCTCCTGCCTTGGCCACATCCCCCAGTGAACCTTGATGGGCCACGGAGGCTTTTTGCTGGCCTGGGGTTTATTGAGAAGTTGTTTCTTGGTGGAAAAATGAGGATCTGAGGGCAAAGAGGTCACTGGGGTTGGGAGGAAGGAAGGAAGGAAGGAAGAAGATAGCATCTTGAAATAGCTTTTAGAAGTGAGGGGGATAGGAGTGAAGTCAGTTTGTGGCACTGTTGGCGTTGAGGTGTCTGGTGGGAGAAGGTGTTTTGGAGGTGGGTAGGTCTCTGGGCAGCCTTTGCTTTTTTTTCTTTATGGGAGAGGAATGGGAAAAAGAAAAAAAAAAAAATCAAACCCTCATTGTTTGGAGCTGTGTTTCCTGAGCAGGCTGCAAGCTGGGTCCTCTCTCAGGATGGGAAAACGGATGCGCTGTCCCGTTCCATCCCTCCTGGGTCCTGCCCCATTTCTGTCGCTTGTGGTAGGACTCCACTGCTCCTTCCTGTGCTCTTTGGGGCTGGACCCCACCTGTCCCCACCTCACAGCTCAGGTTGTGGTCCAAAACCACCTCAATCAGCAGCTCCAGGTATGAAGCAAGGGGCCAAAGTGGGATTCTGGGGGAGCTGGGCAGTGCTGCGGGGGGATCACACCGGTGATGGGGGGAGGCATGGCCAGGAGAAGGCAGTGACAGCCCTACCTCTGGCAGAAAAAGGAAGTTCTGTTAGAAATGCCCTTAATTTAGTGCTCCCCCCCCAAAATAACCCCATTTTACTCTGTTTTTGACTGATGTGCTTGTGTTGGACATCACAGGTGGTTGTGGGGATGCTCAGGGTGATGTCCCCACATCTCAGGGCTCTTTGCAAAACTCAGGGCAAGACTTCTCCATCCTTTCTTTCTCTTTCCCTAAACCCCAAAAGGCTCCACAAGTTCAGCCTGGACCTGCTGCACCTCCATGAGGAGCTGGGCCAGGAGGTCTGGGTGCAGAAAATACATCCCATAGCTGTCAAGTATGACTCAGATCTGAGGAGTGCTGCGTTTGAGGAGGGGAATTAGGGTTGCCTCGCTTCAGCATCGCCTGGTAAACTTGGTGTGGGGGTTTTCCCTGCCTCACCAGTGTGGGAGTGCTTCCAGCAAGGGCCTCACGTGCCTGGCCCTGCTGGGAAGCCCATGTGTTGGTGGGTTTAATAGTGCATCAACTGACCAGTGCAGGGAGAAGCTGAGAGATGTGTTGGCTTGGAGAGCAGCAGGAAAGACAGCAAATTGCAGGTGAAGTGGGTAGAGCCTGGAGAACACATCCTGCCTGAGCACTGGGCTGTGCTGGGTGGGGTGGGGGGGGATGTGGGCAGCTGCTGGGGGCTCCCAGCAGGTACCTCCCAGCTTGTGCTTTTGTTTCCTTCTCAATGGTGGGAGTGTAGGGATAATATTCCTGCCTCACAGAGGTGATGGCAGATTGAAAACCTGTCAATTTCTAAGGGAAAAGCGAGTAATTTCAGCGACAACTTTTCTCTGGGTCCCCCTGGCAACGTTTGTGTCTTAGCAACCACATTTTCCTATTTAAAAATGCTTAAAACATTAAAAAACAACAACAACAACACATTAAGCACAGGATTAAGTGCTTTCCTGAATCAAAGCCTAACTAGATAAATGAAATGCTGTTAATTGAATCAGGGATGCACTGTGTTTTCAGCCCCCAAATTTGCATAACATTTGCATTTGATTGAAAAGCCATCATTAATGTTCTAGTGGGTCCCGTGTGTGTGTCGTGTCCCCCCCGCCCCCCTCCTCACCCCTGCCATGTCTCTGGCTTTGGCCGTTCTCTTCCTGCCCCGAGGGAACTGGTTTGGCCAGGATGGGGTTGGTGCTGAGGGGGGAGCCCAGAGTTTGGCCGTGCTCTGCCTTGGTCCTTCAGCATCTTGGTGCTGTTGGTCACCTCTGCTTTGAGGAACACGTGGTGGGGGGATGGAGAAGGTCCAGGAGGTGTTGGATAGAAGAGGGATGCTGGCTCCAGCATCCCACAGAAGGTGTTTCTGGTGTATGTGTGGCTCTGGTGTGAGAGTGGAGCCTGATGGACCCGTTCTGGCACCCTGGGGCAGAGGGATGGGGGCAGAGGACCTGTGCTCAGGGCTGGCCCCGTAAGGGTCGCTTGACCAGCCCCTTGTTTTGGGGCTTAAAGAGAAACAGAGTTGTCAGGACAAAACCTGGACCAGTGGGGAAAGAGGAGGGGAGGGGGCTGGGAGCAGCCACTCTGGGGCCGTGGGGAGGAACCCCTCTGGGGCCTCAGTGGGAATGGTGCCCTGGGAGCACAGGGAGGTGTGGGTCTGCACTCCCTGCGGATCACAGGGATGCTCTTTGGGGCTCCACAGGGTGACCCAAGCATCCCACACCCACTGCACTGACCCGGCTGTGCTGTTGGTGCTGGTGATGATTGGGATCAAATCCTGATACATAATACCAATATATAATATATATAATAGCAAATCTTGATCCAATATAACCCCAGCCCTTTGGCAAGCCCTTGCCTGTGCTGTGAGGCTGAGATGCTGCTGGGAAGGGGATGGAGGTGATGGGGAGATGCAGGTTTTATCCCAGGCTCCACTGCCAACCCGCTCAGCAGCTGTGGGTGCAACCAGGCTTCTCTCCAGCACTGGGAGAGAGCCCCCCCCCACCTTGCCTCAGGGGGAGACCCATAGCCAAAACTTGATGGGGAGGAGGTGGCAGCAGGTATCACTGGGCTCCAGGGATGCTGGTCGGGCGGTGAGGAGCAGCTCTGCTGCCTTCACAGCATCGCCTCCAATAGCCCACGCTGCGCCCTGCAGCGGGGAGGGGGCATCCCTTGCACCAGGGTGGGCTGTGCCTCTGGCTGGCCCCCAGCCAGGCTGCCTGTGCTGAGTGAGCTCGTGCCCCTGTCTTGGGTCCCTGCCACGGCCACCAGCGTGCCAGTCCACTCCAGGGAATTACCAACAGACTCTTAATTAAGTGGGAGGCTCTGGCCCACCCTCTGGAAGGTGATCCCTGGGGATGCATCCAGGGGTGAGAAGAGGGATCTCCTGGTGGCTGAATTTGTTTCCCACTGAGGTTTAACAATTAAAACCCAAAGCAACAACAGCAACGAGAAGCTTAATTTGGGATTCCTAACGATGATTCTGCCTCCCTGGGTGACTGGGGGGGTTCTGCAGAGGTTACTGTGGGCACCAGTCAGTCGGTGCTGCTGGTGTGCTGTGGGCTCTGAGGATGCAGCTGCTGCTGTGACACCCAGAGCCAGCGATGCTGCACAGGCTGGGAGGGCTCTGGGTGCTTGGGAGGGGTGGGACATGGGGCAGTTTCCAGCTGGCTCTGGGCTGTCAGGCTCCCACGGTGGGTGCTCTCCAAATGAAGAGGGGTTTCCTTTGCTGCTGCTTTTCCCTGTTTCATCTCAGTCCCTCTGCTTTGGGTTTGACCCACGCGCTGTCGATGGCTGAGAAATCCCTGGGTATTGCAGGGTCCTGGGTGGTGTTGCTTTGCTTTTCCCCACCCCCCACCCCCAGTGAGGGGGAGGTATTGAGGTTTTGGAAGAGCTGGCTGAAGGAAAACCCAAGGAGAGCCTTTGATGGAGCCAGGTCTTGGGGCTTTGACTGCTCAGGGTGATGCGGGACTCACCTGAGATGCTCACCTGTGGCGTGGCTCCGTGGTGGGGGGGGGGTCTCACGGTGGTGGGGGTCTCATGGTGATGGGGGTCCCATCGCAGCCTCTTGTTACAGCCCACCTGCAGCAGGGTGGGTGGGTTTTCCCCCCCCTGGTGAGCCCAGCCCGTGGCTGGGGAGGATTTACTGAGTGTCAGGAGATGTCACAGGATTCGCTTTGCCTCCCAGCTCTGCAGGAGATCCAGCAGGTCCATGCCAGGGCTCCTGGGCAGGTTTTTGAGGGCTTGAAGGGTGGGATGTAGCGGGACAGAAAAATCCCAGTATCACAAACAGCATCACTGGTGCAGAGCAGGAGGAGGGTGATGCCAGGCTCCAGCCCTGGACCTGTGGTTCCTCTCCCCATGCAGCCCTGCAGCGTTTCACCCTCCTCTCTCCATCCTTTTCTTTCCTCTTGTTTTTTTTTAATGAAAAGCCCCCACCAGCACATGGCAGAAACCCTCCAGACCTGTACACAGACTTTCTTCCCCCTCCTCCCCCAGCCTGGTCAGTCTGCTCCAGCTCACCCCAAGGATCCCAGAGGCTCCTGCTTCCCCTGTAAGCAGAGCAGCATCCCTGCAGAGCTGTTGCCTTCCCCAAAGGCTGGAGATGCTGAGGCTGGTCCAGGGCTCCCGGCTGCTCCGAGGGGACACGAGCATCAGTCCTGGCTGGCAGCCGAGGTGGGGCGAGCGGAGCTTGTGAGAGCGACACGGGAGGGAGGAGCTCCTGCCTTTGGCACATGGTGAATAAAATGCCAGGGCATTGCCTGCTTCTGGAGGAGTTCTTGATCTGGAGTAGAAGCCCTGCTCAGCACGGGAGGTGGGAGAAGGCAGAACCAGGCTGCTGCCTTGGGTAGCAGGGAGAGGGATGCTTCTGCGGTGAGGATTTCCATAGAGCAGGACCTGCTCCTAGCAAAGCAAATACCAGGGGGGGTTGTTTATCCATGGCTTCCTCTGTAATCCGAACCACTGAGCGCTCTGATGGAGCTGGATTTGAGCAGGGAGGGTGGGGGGCGGGGAGCTGCTTGCCGGAGGGGGGATGCCTTCACCCATCGTGGGGCAGCTCTGCGTGGAGCCAGACCTCACCACGGTGGTGATGGATGTGGGTGGACCCAGTTCTTCCTCCTCCCTGATGGAGATGGGGTCAGGAGTCCTGTGCTCAGCTCAGCCCAGGATTTCCCGGGATCCTGCTTTGCTTTGAGCTGCTCACCCAGCTGGATCACTGAAAGACCCAGGGAAAGACCCATCTCTCCTTCCCAGAGCTGCAGCCTCCAGGGCTGGAATATCTGTCAGCTGATGGAGGCTGTTAGGAGCAGCAAATAATCCCGGTGCTGTGGTCTCAATGGGAGGAATTACCGTTTAATTAACATATTAATAAAAGCTCAGCAGCCCCAGTGCAGCGCAGAGCAACCCCCTTGGCACCCCCTTGGCACGGATGCAGGTGATGCTCTGCCTGGGCAGGCACTCTGGTGAGCTCTGCAAAGGAGAGCTGGCTCCTTCTTGTAGTTTTAATTCTTTTATTTTCTTCATTAGGGGGAGAAAATTGGATGCCACCAGCAGAATTACGTTGTGAGGATGTAAATGGCTCTTGGGGACTTTTTTCCCCCCCCCCCCCCACACACATTTGATTCTGGTCCTGTATGTGCAGAACACGTGCTCTGCCCATGCAGGTGCTGGTGGCTGTCCAGAGGTTTCTGTGGCAGGGTGGGCAGTGGGAGACCTCAGGGCTTTCCTCTGTTTTCACACACCCCACCCCCCCCCCAACCCCTATTGATCATCCCTGGACTGTGAGATTTTTTATTTCATCCTGGGTTTCTTCATCTCCCTCCCATCGATTTTGGGATGTGGGTCAGTGTGTAAACAAGAGGTCTGGTTCTCTGCTTCACCCCCCTGCCTTGGCTGCCTGCAGCCCCTCACAGCACCTTCTCATTTTAAAGCTTGGCTTCTTTTTTTTCTTTCCCCCCCCCCATCCACCCAGTTTGCATTTGTAGAAGTGACAAAATTTTGTGTTTTGGAGCTTTCTGGTCCCTGAGCTGGCTGGAACACCAAAAAACCTTATTATTGTGGGCTTCCTTTTGACTTTCAGAGGGGAAAGCAGCCCCAAATCTGGCTGTCCCACCCTCTGGCCTGACTCTTTGGGAAACCTTTGGGGTTTCTTTGGGAAACCCCAGCTTGGTTTGAACCCAGCTGGCCCAGCCAGCCCTTGCAGGGATGTTGATGTGGGTGGGTTTGTGCCTGTAGCACGGGGCAGAGGGGATGCTCGAGGCAGCTCCTTACCTGGGTGCTGAATCCTGCCTGTGGCTTGGGGTTGAATTGTGTCGTTGCCTTTAGGTGGGGGCTCTTGGGGTGTCCAGCAGCACATGGGGGTACCAGCAGCATGGCTGCACGCTGGAGCTGCTGGATGGAGCTGCTCTCAGCTGTCCCCAGCAGCTGCAGGGTGGGGGGTAGGGAGGGGAGGGTGGGGACCAGCACCCCTGGGGTAAATTTGGCATCACAGTTTAAAAAATACAACCCAACCACTGGTTTCTGTTTTGGGTGTAAAGTGAGGTTGGGAAGAGCCAAGAGCAGCCCAGGACATCTCAGGTGGTGGAGCTGGGATGCTCACACCTTCATCTCCCTGCTTCAGAGTCACCCAGGTTTTTGGATGGGGGGCAGGGAGGGGGATGCTCCAGCGGGTTGGTGGCATCCTCAGGGTCATCCCTTGGGAAGGTTTCCTGAGCACAGGGTTCCCTCTTTGCTTTCTAATCCTTTTATTTGACCTGGCACAAACCTCTCCCTTTCCAGCCGTGCCAGTGTGAGGGGGGCAGGGGAGGGGGGACTGGGGCACTTGCTCTCTTGTGGAGCTCCTGGCTTACACCCAGCCTGCCCAGAGCTGAGTTCCAATGAGCCAGAAGCCATCAGAGACCCTGGCAGAGCATAGACATCCCAAAGCTTGGTTGGATACACCAGGTGTGACCGAGGTGTCCCGGGGGGGGGTGGGGTGGGGGGGTTTGGGCACCCAACCTGCTTTTTAACCACTTCACGTTTATTTCAGGAGCCGGAAGATTCAGATCCGGAACATCCCCCCCCAGCTGCGATGGGAGGTAAGAGCAGCAGGCTGGGAAGTGCAGGTCCCATTTAAGGACTAATTCCAGCCCCTCTCCCCACCTATACCCGGGATGAAAATCCATTTACCCTTTTCTTTCATTACTAATTAATGTCTAATTACGCTGGAGCCGTGTTGTTTAATTCCCCTTCAGTTACAGGAGTGGATTCAGCTGGTGGCAGCACCTTCCCCCAGCCAAAATCCCCACGAATAACAAGTTGAGCTGGTTTCTCTCTCTTGCACAAAGACCAAACCAGAGCGTTTCTTCCTCTGACTGTCAGGACTTTCCCCTGACTCTCCCCCCAGTCCCACAGCTGACCCCAAAGCCCCTTTGGTCCAGCATCCTGCAGCAGGCAGGAGCTTCCTTCCATCTAATTACTTGTGAAACCTTAATGAGTGGAAAGCTGCCTTTATCCATCAGTTGTGTTTCCCTGCTCTGTGCTGACGGGTCCCAGTGTGAAGGGGTTGGTTTGGGTTTTGTTTGGTTGGTTCTTTTTCCCCATCCCCTCTCCCTTTCTGCAGGTTCTGGATGGTTTGCTAGCCCAGTATGGCACTGTAGAGAACTGTGAGCAAGGTAGGACTGGAGAAGCAGCAGCAGCTGGGTTTGAGATGGGTTGGAGAGATTTTTAAGCCTTGGGTGTTTCTGATGGAGGGGGGAGGAGGGTGGGAACAAACACAGGGTTCTCCTTCATCAGCAGAAGAAGCTGTGGCTGAAGATGTCAAGAGATCCCAGCCTGGTTGCTGGGGCTTTCTGGCTTTCTTAATTTAATACCTGTTACTAAAAAAAAAACCCCAAAGAGGAGTCCCCTGGGATGGCTTTGGGCAGCACCTGTGGGTATCCCCATCGTTCCCACCACACCTGTGGGTACCCACCAGCAGCTGCTCCCGGGGAATGCTGCAGGATGCTCTCCCCAGGCTGGCTGGGGACTGTCTGTCTCTGCTCAGCAGATTGTATCTCGGCCTCTAATGGCCATCAGTTGAGGCCAAGGGTTTAATGTTGCCCCTGGGATGTTTAATGAGAGTAGAGTTACCATAATGCTCCTAGAAAGGGAAAGGAGGGTAGGAAAGGAGGCCTGGGAGGAGCCCCAGGGACCGTCCCTGGGCTGCACAAGGGATGGCAGGATGGAGTTGGCTTTGGTGGCTTAGCTGTGGGGTGCAGCAGGGTCCTTTAAGGAAGGCAGGAGGGGCTGTGCCGAGCAGGGTGAGTCCCAGCATGGCCAGGGATGCTTCTCTCTTGCAGGAGAAAATGGTTTGCAACTCCCCAGGGTGCCCCAGTGAGGACTCACCCCAGCAGGGATGCTCTGCTTGCTTGTTTGGGGGAGGGAGGGAAGAACACCTTGGGGTCTGTGCTGCCTCTCTCACTTCTGCCCCTCTCCTTGCAGTGAACACAGACAGTGAGACTGCTGTGGTGAACGTCACCTACGCCAACCGGGAGCAGACCAGGCAGTAAGTGCCCCCACCCCCACGCCCTGGGAGCTCGGGCTGCCCCCCCAACGCTGCACCTCCAGCCCCTTCCCTGCTTGTGCAAAGCAGCATTTCCAGTGCTGGGGGTCAGGTTACCCCAGAGTTCCTAAATCCTGGCTAAAAAAAGGCAGCAAAACTTGGAGGAAAGAACCCAGCTTGCTTTTCCTTGGCCTTCAGATGGAAGCCCATCAGAGGATGCCCGTGTGTTTGGGCTCTGCTCTGCAGTGCAGTGAGTGAACCCTTCGTGCTTTGCTCAAGGCAAAGCAGAGATTTTCTTCTCCCAGTGAGATCTCAGGAGTTACATCCCCAGAAAAAGCACTCCTCCATGAGAGCAGGGATCATAGGAGCTGGTAGGTGTCAGGCTCCATGTGTCTTCTCTAGCTGATGGCCCTGTCACTGGGGGGGGGGGGCTTGTGGCTCCATCCCCCATCCTGCCTGGGGAAGATCAGGCTTTGTGCTGAATCCAGGTGGAAAATCCCTGGGGTTTCACTGCTGTTTCTTTCATCTCCCTTTCGCCCTGGTGAAGGGCTTGGGGGAGCTGGGAAAGGGCTGGACGGGATCAACCCTTTTTCCTTGGAGGGCAGCCTGGAGGAGTGCAGGGAGGGATGGGTGAGGTTTATCCAGGGGGGTTTCCATCACTGGGGTGGACACGTCTCAGATGGGGCCACGGTGGCCTCACCACCATCCCTGGGGACATCACCTGTGGCTGGTCACTCCACCCAAGCACCAGCTTCCAAAGGGCCAGTGGCTGGTAACACATTCAGCTGCCCAACCCATGAGCACTGAGCCTGCTGCCATCGTGGGTGTGGGGACACACAGACCCTCACAGGGGAACCGTGGTCCCGGCTTCCTCTCCATAGTAACCCCGGGCAGGGTCTGGCTGTGGAGCCTGGCAAAGGGTTTGTCCTCCCCTCCCTTTGTCCATCTGCACCAGCCCTGGAAACCCCTTAAGGTGCAAGTGGGGGGACCTCAGTGCAGCCTGCCAGTCCCTGAAGGGAGCAGAGGAACAGGAGGGGAATCAGCTTGTTCAAGGGCAGAGCCTGGCAGGACAAGGGGGCTGGAGTGAAGCTGGAGGAGGGAAGGGGGAGAGGAGAGATTGGGGGGAAGTTCTGTGCAGAGAGAGTGGTGAGGGGCTGGCAGGGGCTGCCCAGAGAGGAGGTGGGTGCCCCGTCCCTGGGGGTGTTGAAGGCCAGGTTGGCTGGGGTCAACCCTGTGTAGCTCCAGGCCTGGAGGTTGGTGTCCCTGCCTGTGTCAGGGGGTTGGAGCTCTGTGACCCTTGGGGTCCCCCCAACCCAGCCCAGGCTGGGATTCTGTGAATTCTGTGAATACTTTGTGTTTCTTTCCCTGGGAGCTGCCAGCAGGTAGTTCCACTCTGAGACCCACAGCCTTTCTCCCCAGCTTCTTCCTCTGTTGGAGATGTGTGTGCTCTACAGAGCATCTTCCTCTGGTCCCTCTGCATCCTGATGGGGTGGGAAAGTCTCTGTTCAGCTGGTTTTTAGTGGTTTTTCTGTGCTTTCTTAAGGCTTTTCTTTGTGTTTATATTTTTTTTTGGGGGTGGATTTGGGGGCGGCTCTTTCAAGAGGTGAGGCACTGACCGCGGTTTTGATTTCCTCCAAGGGAGGTTTGAAGGAGCCGCCGAGAGCGGTGGCCCAAAAGCTGAGGCTTTGCTCTTGCCAGCAGCCCCATCTATCGACAGCGTCCGGCTCTTGCAGGCACCAGAGTCCGGCCAGCAGAGGGATTTGAAACATCCTCCCCCCCCAAAAAATCCTAAGGCAGAAGAGCTGTGGGACTCCTGCACGGTCCTGTCCTGCCCCTGTCCCTCCCATCCCCTCCCCCACGTGCTTGGAGAGGTTCCCCTTAAAATATTCAGCTTTGTCCTGGGTGGGTGGGAAGTCCTGCACCTGTGGTCCCCCCATGGCACCTCCGATGGTTCTGTGGATACCAGGAGGAGGTTATTCACTGAAAGGGTTGTCAGGCATTGGGACAGGCTGCCCGGGGGGGGGTGGTGGGGTCACCATCCCTGGAGGGGTTTGAAAGGTGCATGGATGAAGTCCTTAAGGGCACGATCTAGAGGTGGACCGGGCAGGGTTAGGCTGTGGTTGGACTTGATCTAAAGGGTCTCTTCCAACCCAGGTGATCCCATGATCCCATGATTCCTGTCCCTGCTCCTGGTGCTTCCAGGGTCGAGCTGATGCGCTGCTGCTGGGGTGCATGAGGAGAGACACCCCCCCCACCCACACACACACCCCCCCCATCCCAACCCCCTTCTCCCCTTCCAGAGCCATCATGAAGCTGAACGGGCACCAGCTGGAGAACCACGCGCTCAAGGTCTCCTACATCCCCGACGAGCAGCCCGGGCAGGGGCCGGAGAACGGGCGGCGGGGCGGCTTCGGGGCGCGCGGGGCCCCCCGGCAGGGCTCCCCCATCCCCGCGGGGGCACCCGTGAAGCAGCAGCCGGTGGATATCCCCCTCCGCCTCCTGGTGCCCACCCAGTACGTGGGCGCCATCATCGGCAAGGAGGGGGCCACCATCCGGAACATCACCAAGCAGACGCAGTCCAAGTGAGTCTCTTCTCCCCCCCAGCTGGGTTGTGCTGCCCTGTGAGCCCGGGGTGGGGGAGTGTTGCAGAGCCAGGCAGGGATGGATTTGTAATGACTCTTTTTGGAGAATCATTTTTTGGGAGAGTCTCATTTTTGGAGCTCTCTGTCCCACCCCCCCATCCCCACCCCTCCTTCCTCCAGGTCCTCCCACTGTGCAGGGCAGCGTGTCCAAGAGCCACCTCCCCCAGCCAGGCTTGCTTGGCTGTGCTTCACCTCACATCTCCCTTTGCTGGGGCTGCCATGGATGGGATGGGACCTGAGCAATCCTGGGGGGGGTGTCTCTGCACAAACCTGTTGAGCTTCACCTGCCTGCTCTTGCATTTGACCCCCCAGCTTGTGTTGGCTCTCATCCCCCTGGGAAGGGAAGGCTTTATCTAAATGGAGTGATGGGCAGCCCATCCCACCCCCCCAGCCACGTGCTTGTTCCACCACTTCATCATTCCCATTGCTTAGAATGAAGAGATGCTGGAGCCTTATTTGGATTTCTGTGGTTTGAGCTTCTCTCCGGGGTGCCCACATCCAATACCGAGCCCAGAATCGAATCTCTTCCCCTTCCCTGGGTGCAGTAGAACGTTATGCTTTGAGTGTGAAGCTCCAGGTGGTCCATGGGGATGTGGAGGGGGGGGGAAGTGGAGCAGCCGGGAAGCCGCAGAGTCGCTCCCCCCACCCCATCCCAGTGCCCCCCCCCATCCATCCCTCCCTGTGCTTGCAGGATCGATGTGCACCGGAAAGAGAACGCGGGTGCTGCAGAGAAAGCCATCAGCGTCCACTCCACCCCCGAGGGCTGCTCTGCTGCCTGCAAGATGATCTTGGAGATCATGCAGAAGGAGGCAAAGGACACCAAGACGTAAGGTTTTTTTCCCCCCTGTTTTCCCTGCATGTCTGTCCCACCCACAGCTCTTTGCTGGGTGCTGGTACCACCCCGGTGCTTGGAGCTGGGTGATGCTCCTGTGTGTGTGTGTGTGTAGGAGCTTTGGCTTCAAGGGATGCTGAGCAAGGGGATGTGAGCTTCCCCTTCCCTCTGCACTGAATCCCTCCTGGCTGCAGTCACCCTGCAAGTCGGTTTTCCACCCGTTCCTCTCTCCAGAGCTGATGAAGTGCCTCTGAAAATCTTGGCCCATAACAACTTCGTGGGGCGCCTGATCGGCAAAGAAGGGAGGAACTTGAAGAAAGTGGAGCAGGACACGGAGACAAAAATCACCATCTCATCGTAAGGCCCCTCACTGCCTTTGGGAAGCCAGGACAGACCTTCCTGGGGCCAGGGTGCATGGGGAGGATGAGGAGGAGTTGGTTGATGTGGTGAGAGCAGTGCCTGCCCTGCAGCTGGCAGCCAGCTGGTGGTGTGGGGGCTTTAACCCCAAAGATCTCAAAACATCTTGGCTTTATATTTCCCAGATGCCCTGTCCCTTCTGTGTCCCCTTCCTGTCCCATCGGTGCCCCTCACGGTCCCTTCGGGGCTGCAGAGCTCGGGACTGGCCAGTGTGGTGTCTGGGGCTGGGGTTTTTACTCCTAAGCCATGTTTTTAGGTGAAGGCAGAGTGGACTTCTCAGTGCAAACCACCACGCTGGTCCCTGCTCTGACTGGGACCAGGCAATCCCAGTGCCCAGTGGCAGTGACACCCTGTGTCCCCAGTACACCTGTGAGAGGGACCAGTGGGCCCAGGTGAGGCAGGGTCTCAGTGCTGACGCCAGCTTTCCCATCAGCTTGCAGGACCTGACTCTCTACAACCCTGAGAGGACCATCACGGTGAAGGGCTCCATTGAGAACTGCTGCAAGGCCGAGCAGGAGATCATGAAGAAAGTGAGGGAAGCCTACGAGAACGACGTGGCCGCCATGAGCGTGAGTGGGGTTGGGTCCTGCCCCGTGGCTCGGCTGATGGGAGCTCTCTAGGAGGATGCCCTGGTGAAAGCAACGAGCATTTCTCTCCTCTCGCCCTCAGCTGCAATCTCACCTCATCCCTGGCCTTAACCTGGCTGCTGTTGGCCTCTTCCCTGCCTCCTCCAACGCAGTACCTCCTCCGCCGAGCAGTGTCTCCGGGGCTGCTCCGTACAGCTCCTTCATGGTAGGTGAACGGCTCGGCAGCTTAATCTGCTCCTGCTTCCAGCTGAGGGATCTCCCTGTCATGGAGAAGCCCCTTGTGATGGTCAGGGTTATCCCTTCAGCTTCCCATGCTGTCATCAGGCGGGTCAGGACCGGTGTGGGTGCAGGATCTGGTCTTCTAAACTATCGTGAGCACGGTGAAGGTGCTCAGAGCCCCCGTGAAGTGGCTCAGCCCCTCGCCCTCGGGGAGGTGTAGGCGTCACCATGGGTGGGGGGGAGCTTGGGAGTCCTGATCCCCAAAAGGGTTGCACTGAGCCCTCAGTGGTGACTCTTCCCCACGCAGCCTCCAGAGCAGGAGACAGTGCACGTCTTCATCCCCGCGCAGGCGGTCGGTGCCATCATCGGCAAGAAGGGCCAGCACATCAAGCAGCTCTCCCGGTTCGCAAGTGCCTCTATCAAGGTAGGGATTGTCCCTGCAAGGACACCCCCTGCTCTGCCACCACCTCCCTGAGCGGGGACCTTTCTGGTGGTTTTCCCTCCAGGCTGGGGGCCCGATCCTGTGGTGCAGGGCAGGGAGGGCACAGCCACCACCCTGCCCGGGCTGCTCCCCACCGCAGCTGCTGTCTCTTTTCCCCCCCTCCAGATTGCCCCTCCGGAGACGCCAGACTCCAAAGTGCGCATGGTCGTCATCACAGGCCCTCCAGAAGCTCAGTTCAAGGTTCCCCTTGTGCTGCTGTTGCCATGTGGGGGATTTGGGGTGTCCCTCTCCACCACCCTGCGGGGCTGGGAAGGGAGGAGCAGGGTGGTGACCCCAATTTTGAGCCCAGTCTGCAGCTGGATAAACTCAGCATCAGCTCTGGCAGAGGCTGAACTGGTTTGGAATGTGGAGGAACAGGGATTCCATGGGATGCTGTCCCATTCTGGTCCCCAGGGATGGACACCCACTGTGCATGTAGGGGCATGGTGGGGGGTAGGATGTCTTGGACAGTTCCTGACTCCATGTTCCCTCCCCTCCACAGGCTCAGGGCAGGATTTATGGGAAGCTGAAGGAGGAGAACTTCTTTGGACCGAAGGAAGAAGTGAAGCTGGAGACGCACATCCGTGTCCCTGCCTCGGCTGCAGGCAGGGTCATCGGCAAGGGGGGCAAAACCGTAAGCAGAAGCGATGCTCGGGTGGGATGGGAGCACCATGGGAGCAGGGGGACATCCCTGGGATGAGGGCAGAGAGGGGGGCTTGCTTTGTCCTAGTGCCTGGGGGCGTCTCAGGAATGCATTTCCCAGTGGCCTGGCTGGGATTCCTTGGGGGAAGTCATGCTTCCTGCGGGGTGATGTGACCCCTGCCCCTTCCCCACAGGTCAACGAGCTGCAGAACCTGACGGCAGCGGAGGTGGTGGTACCGCGGGACCAGACCCCTGATGAGAACGAGCAGGTCATCGTGAAGATCATCGGGCACTTCTACGCCAGCCAGGTACAACCACCCAGCAGCTCCTGTGCCAACACCAGTGGGTTCTTGGGTGGCTGTGTCCACACCTGTATCCTCACTGGAAGTTTGTTTCCACACCTGGCTGGTGGTGGTGGCTGCAGCGGGTGAGCTGTCCCCTTTGCCGGGGGGGGGGGGGGGATGATGGGGGAGCTGGAGTGGAGGGGGTCAGTGTGAGCACATGCACACACAGAGCATCCCCTCCCAAACCCCATTTCTGGAGGAAGCAGCACTAAAACCCGAGCAGGAAGGGATCTCAGGGAGCGACTTCCCCCAGCCCTGCAAACACCGCAGCATCTTCCGGGCTGTTGCAAAGCCGTTTCCCCCAGGGTGCCCCCCCCCCGCAGCTCCCTCCCCCTCTTCACTCTTCTCCTCCACAGATGGCTCAGCGCAAGATCCGAGACATCCTGGCCCAGGTGAAGCAGCAGCACCAGAAGGGACAGAGCAGCCAGACACAAGCACGGAGGAAATAAGAGCAGCACCGACACCACCGCGGAACGCAGGAGGAGCCAGAGCCGGGCTTAAGAGTGGCTGGGAATCAGTTACCGTAGAGATGCTAATTAATGGTCTTCTTTTTCATTAACCGATTGAGATTAAAAGGCAGTTTGATTGGCTTCTGGGGTAGATGGCTAGGGGGGAAAAATTAAACAACACCACAAAAAAAATCCTACAAAAAGAACAGGGCAAAAAAAAAGTTCATCCACTGATAGGTCCACGCTGCCACGACAGCTACTTAAATGAAGCCAGGACCCTGGTGCTGGGTGCCCAGGGATGAGCGGTGTGGCGAAGCTGTGGCTGCCACGGTGCTGGGTCCCCCTCTCTCTTGGGTGCAGGGCTTGCCCCTCTCATTTAAGTAGTAGCCTGTGGAGGTCCCATCCCAGCTGGGCTGCCCGGTGGGCTGCGCCTCCCCAGACCCCTCGCTCCCTCCCTGCAGCTGGGGGATGTTCCCAGAGCGACGTTCAGCCTTTTTGGGAGCATTTAATTCTGATTGACTTTTTTAATTATTTTTTTTTTCCCCCTATTTTATTTTAATTTTTTTTGGGGGGGGAAGTGAAATTCCAGTGGGTTTTTGCCAACTCCCATGGGTAAAAAAAAAATCCATTGTGAGGGAGGGAAATAAAAAAAAAGGAGGGGAAAAAACAAACTCATAAACTCCCCACCTCAGCACCAAGTAGATTTGGGTCCCTTGGGAGCTCAGTACTCACATCAGGAGGGCAGGATTCCTCCTGCCTGCACTGCCTGTGGTGTGGTGCCTTGTTAAAGCCTTTGAAGCCAGGAGAGCACCTCTAATTTTCCAGGATGATTTTGGTTTTATTCTCTTTCAGTCATTGGAATGGTTTGGGGTTGTTTTTTTTCTTTTCATTTTAGGGTAGTTTAAAGAAAGAAATCTTTTTTTTTAATTATTGTTTTTTTTAAGCCTATGAACTCATGGTGGAAGTGGGGTGTGCCAGCGTTTTGGGGTGTATTTTTTTCAGTGATCTCTTATCACAAAGGTGACAAACCCGTCCTAGAGATGAGGCAAACTGGCCAGGGAAGGGAAGGGGTGAGGGAAGGACTTTGACTTTTCCCTCTTCCCTTCAAGCAAGAGCAATAAACCACCACAAAACAAAACAAAAAACCAAAAAAAAAAAGGCCAAGGACCCCCTGCTTGGTAGGAAATACCAATCTTCATCTCTTAAATAATCAGATTATGGGAACTAAGTGGATGGGGAATGGTTTTTGGGGGGTCAGAAAGGAGCTGGAGGGGATGAGTGTGCAGCAGGGAGATGCCTGGCTGCAGGGGACTTGGCTCTGCCACTGACCCGGAGCTGGGTTGATGCCTGACTCCTCCTCCCATCCTCTGCCAGCTGCCCCAGCCTCAGTTTCCCCACTTGGAATAGGAGGTTTATGCCCCAAAATCCCATCAGAACCTCCAGAAAACACCCAGGGAATGTTGTTTATTAGCAAACAGAGGGGGATGCCAGCTCCCACGAACCCCCCTGGGACTATTTGTGTCTTGTCCCCCCTCAACCTTCCCAGGTGGGGGAGTAGGGGGGGAAAAAAAGTAATCTTGAAATTTGGCACAATTTTTCTTAGCTCAGAAAGGTATTTTCCAGTTATTTAAAAGAACCAGCCCAACAAAAATCCACCCACCACCCTCCTTGCTGTGGTGAGACTGTCCTCATGAGACGATGCCAAATACACACGTCAAAGGAATGTAATATGGTCACTGATTCCCGTCACTCTTACCTGGATTTTTTTAATATTTTAGAGAGATTTTAAGGATTTGGGGTTTAATACTGAGTATTTGGAAGGGACAGTAACTGCTGCCATCGCCTCTTCCAGGCAGGGGAAGGTCTTGTCTCTACGGTGGGGATGGGGCAGCCCCTGGGCTGAGCCCCCACGCTGCGTTTTTCCTGCTGCAAAATCCAGCTGAACCACAGATTGACGCTGCTCTCTGGGGGTTGGGTTTGCTTCTTTTAGGATGGGGAGGGTGAAAAAGCAAAACAAAACCAAAAACATTTAAAAAATTGGGATTCATTTGGTGGAAAGAGAGAGAGATGATGCCAGGTCCTGCACCCACCATGCAGGAGGGGACCTAGGAGCATCCCCAATTTGGGCTTTAAAAGGAGGGAATTGGGAGCAAACCCCTCACGCTGATGCTTTGCCCTGTTGAATTTCCCAAAGCGTGGAGACTTCTTGTTATCCTCCCCCCCCCAATTCCCCAACCCACTTCTCCTCCAGGGTGGATTTTCCTGGGAGCATCCTCTAAAGCCAAACCCAGCTTTGAAGTTCAACTCCTTGGTGGCATCAGGAAAAAAAAAAAGGAGGGGTTCAGGGATTAAGGGGACACAGCAGCAGTTACTGTCCTTTATAACCCATTGCAACAACAGGGAGATGTGGGGTAGGGTAAGGGGAGGGGGGTAGCCAGGTATTGCTGTGTGTTTGAGCAGAGAGAGAGAGAGAGAGAGAGGGAAAAAAAGAAAAAAAAAGAGAAAAAGACAAAAAAAAAAAGAAGAAAAAACAAAAAAAAAGATGAGAAAAGGAAAAAAAAAAAGCTACCTCAAGGTATGAAGTTACCTCAGCAATTGATTTTTTTTTTAATTTTCTTTTTTTTTTTTTGGGGGTGGGGGGGGCTTGCTGATATTTTATATAAAAGCTGATAGTCTTGAATATTTTTATTTTTTTAATGAAAAGAGAAGTTAAGTTTCATAATTTCTTATGAGCCAGGAGTTATGTGCAGGTAACCAAGTGTTATGAGCTCTCTATGGAGAACGACAGGGATTTCAGACATAGTGGAAAAGATGGCAGCAGCTTTTTGGTTTTCCTATTATTTTTTTTTTGGGGGGGGGATATGTTATTTTTCTTGCCCCTTAATGGATTCCATCATGGCACAGAGCGCTGCTGGGTGTCACCATTCTTCAAGACCCTTGGGTAAATTGGAGCCCAGCAACTTCTTCAATTGGGGGGAAAAAAAAAAGAATTAATCCTCATTTCTTGATGGTTTTCTCTGCTTTTTGGGGGTTTTTTTAATTGAATTTAAACCCTACACACCCCCAAAACCCACCACTGGCCAAAAGGGCTTGTCTCAATCCCCTTCCATCCAACCAACCGGCTTCTTTGAAGAACTTGAGATCCCAAATCTTCCTCTCCTGAGGTTGGGCTCTGCAGCAGCGTTGACTATGCAAAGTGGGGTACAGGGGGGTTGCTGGTATTTAAACCACACCAGCTCAGGCAATTTTAACTTTTTTAAACACTTGGAAGCCATATATATATAAATATATATATTATTTTTTATATATGTGTATATATATATATATATATCCCAGAACCCTGAGCAAATCAGCCTCCTGCCTTGCCAGGGAGGCAGCATCAAACCATCTTCTCCACTATGATGCTGGTAAATGTTTTACAGAGATTTGCCTCCGTTTTAATGAGGAAAAGTGATTTTTAACAGAAAAAAAGAAAAAAAAAAAAAAAGAGGAAAAAAAAAAAGAAAAAAAGGAAAAGAAAAAAAAGAAAAAAAAGGGAGAAGGAGAGAAATTCATGGGAGCCAATTCTAGATATTTTTTTTTTTGGGAATTTTTTATTTTTCCTGTGTAAACGCACATTGAGGAGGGAGAGGATAAACTCAGCCCCAAGGAGTGAGGGGTGTGAGTGTCTCTGCCCTCTCTAGAAGGCTTTTGTTTTTTGGGGGGGGTGTTTAAAGCCCCATCTCGCTGTTTTTCACACTACCTACAGGGGGGGAAAAAAAAGAGAGACCCCTTTTTTTGTAATGATGGTTAAAGAAATCCTTCCAAACAGATGAATCTGGGAGCAGCGGGTGCTGCCAGCCCCATCCCACCTCCCCCTGCTTCTCCCCACCCCCCACAATACGCTGTGGGTGAGAAGGGGGAGGGATCCAACATCACAGGCAGTAAGGAAGCACTGACTTTCTTCCCCCATAAATTTGGGGCCAAAAGAGCAGGATTTGTTCCAGCAGCTCTCCTGCCTGGGGTGGGATGGGGTTTTCCTCAATTTTTTTTTTTCTTAATTCTATATATTTTTAAAGGAAAACTGGCATTTCTCTGAGGGGAAAACACCAGTTTCCTTATTACTTGAAATCTCTGGCTCTCTACTTTTTTTCTTTATTTTTTTTTTCCTTTTTTTCCTTTTTTTTTCTTTTTTTTTTTTTTTCCTGGGGGGTTTGTTTTCCAGCCTTGCACAGAGCAGTGTATTCAGACATCGGTGATTATAATTGTCTTTTCCAACAGCAAGCGGTTTTTTTTTTTTTGGTTTTTAAATTTTTTTAACTATTTTTTAATTTCTTTTTCTTTTTTTTTTTTTTTTTGGATAACTGGTTCAAACTGTATCATTGAGGGAGAAAGGAAAGGAAAAAAAAGAGAAAAAAGGAAAAAAAAAGAAAAAAAAAAAAGAAAAGCCAACAAAAAAAAAACAAAACAACGTCACCACCACCCCCCCCTCACCCCCAAAATCCCACCCTAAGCACCCCCCCCCACCACCACCACCCCCCAGTCCTGTTGATTTGGTTGTTGCAGTGAGATTTTGGTTTAAAATCTTGATGATTCAGGGAAACCTTTGATGCTTCTTCCCCCCCCCCATCCTCACTGGTCCTGCTGCTGTGATGTAGGAGTGAGTGATTGGTGCTTTATCTTCTCTTTTTTGGGGAGGGAGGGGGGAGGGGGAGGGAGAATTTCTTTGTTTTCCCAAAGGAAATGATTTCTCTCAAGCCATTTGCAGTAAGGATGATGCCTCTGAGCATCTCCTGTGTTTCTCTGGAGTTCAGGCTTGAGCTAGGAAGAGCGAAGCTGGGATGGGGGCGGGGGGGGGGAGCAGGAGATGCCAGCGAGCCCTGGGTCAGGCCTGGAAGGGGAAAAACAGGGAAGAAACAACAAAATCAAAGCCCTAGTGAACCCCAAAAGCAATTAGGGAGGGGTCCCCAGCCTCATCCCCACCCCCCTGGGTCCTCTGCACCAGGAATAAGAGGAAACCTCCTCTGGGAGGGGTGAGCAGCACAGCACCGTCAGCTCCTCTGCCTTGTTTTTATCCCAGCAGGAATAATTTGGGGTTATTTTAAATGTTCTTTGGTTTATTCTACCATTTCTTTCCCTCCCACACTAAGAAGCAAGGAGCAGCCCCAGCCCTACCCCATCTGGGGGTGTGTGGCAGGGCGGGAGCATCCTTGTCTGTGGGGTTGAGGGGGAGGATGTGGGGTTTGTTCAAGCTGGGGTGGGGAGGGGGATGTAGGGAACCTCTGGGCAGGGTGGAGGAATGGGCTAAAAATGGGGTTTGGCTCTCTGGGTCTTGCTGGGGAGCTGTTGCAGGCAGAGCTTGTGCCCCTGGGTGGGGGGGAAGGAAAGCAAGCCAAGCACTTCTCCGTGCCTCAGTTTCCCCTCTCCTCCCAGGAGGGGTGATGCTGGTCTCCTACCTCCCAGGGCTGGCGTGAGGATGAGCAGATTGGTGTCTGGAAAGCACTTGGTGCTTCTCAGTATCATCATCCCATGCAAAGCAGCACCAGGACAAGCCACCACTGTGCTCTGGAGAGACTTGGGTTGGGGGGTTCCCCCCCTCCTAACGCTCTCAGAGTCTTTGCTGGGGGAAAGAGAGAGGAAAAAAGGAAAGGGGAAAAAAGAAAAACAAGAAATCCCCCAAATCCCAGTTCACCTTTTCTTCTCTTCCAAGCTCTCACCACTTCCTCAGCTGCTTGGAGCATCCGTGGGCTCAGCAGCGATGCTGGGGCTGGGCTCCTTCCCCACAGGGGAGGGTTTTACCCCGTGGGGGGTTTTACAGAGCCAGGCTGGAGGCAAATCCAGTGTAAATACTGACCTGACACTGCCTCTGAGCTGCAGTCTGTGTTCCCTGGGTGGTAGGGTTTGGGTTTGCTTTTTTTAAAAAATTTTTTAAGCTTGTTTAAAATTATTACAAATAAAAAAGAATGACAAATTAGTCAGGTAGTTAATGAGTCAGGGAAAAAGTCTTTTAATTCCTTGCTCCAACTGTTGGGAGTGTTTTCTAGGCTCAAGATCAGGAACAGACATGAATTTAATTGAATCTTGGTTTATTGATGTAGGGCTTCCCTCCCTGACCCCGCTGGCCCACACAACATAGGCTTTTCCATATTGTTTTAGGGACTTTCTTGGGTTTTGGAGAATTTAATACCCGAGGTGGTTTTGGGGAGGGGGGGGGGTGTTATTTTTTTTTGGGCAGGGGGATTTTCTAAGTTGAATTTGGGTTGGTGTTTGTTTTATTTTTTCCTGGTGTTTTTTTAATTTTAATTTCTTTTTCCCATTGTAACTTTTTCTTTAGTTGGGATGAGATGGGTGTGATCCTGTGAAAGGAGTTTTCTCCTGGGATGTTTAAGCATCCTCACGCTGCTCTGGCTCCTGGCTGCCTCCTGGGTGGTGCTGTGCCTGACCAGAGGGTCTGGCTCTGGGTTTGCTTTGGGAGCAGCGATGGAGCAGCAGGAACTGAGTGATGTTTGGGCTCAGGAGGCTTCAGTCTGTTTGTCTGAGGCGGGTGGCCATGGGCTGGGGGTGGATGTGGCATCAGGGCGGGTGCTTGGCATTAGGATTAGTTTGGGATGCTCTCCAGGAGCTCCCCTCTGGCAGTGTGTGGGGAGGAGAGATGTGTCTCCCTGCGGTTGGATCAGCTTTTCTCCTTCGTTTTGGTGGTGCTTTTTTTACAGATCCCTTTCTCTAACTCCCCTGTGACTGTGGAGGAGACCCAGAGCGGAGCCAAACCAGCCAGAGGCTCTTCAGGCCTGATTTTTGGGGGGGTTTGAGACCATGCAGGTGCTGCGAGCTGGAAATGTACAAAAACTACCTCAGAGCTGGCAGGGAGCCCCAGGGACAGGTGGGGGTCCCTCATTGCCCCCTCCTCTCATCCCCCATGGTCTCTGGCACCCCTGAGCTCAGCAGAGACCCTCTTGGCTGGTGGGGAGGCAGTTTTGGCACCCTGACTTTCCACCCTGCAGTTAGGGAGAGCTGAGGAAGGCTCCTGAGGGTGCTGGGAGGGTGGTGGGATGGGACAGTGGCCAAGTCAGACCCCTGGAAGAGTCAGCCCCGGGCTGACATGGGTGTGTGTTGGATCCCTGCTGCTGTACTGTACAGTACAGAATTATTTAGGGGTTTTGTTGAAGATGAATACCTCTCTGAGCAGCAGCAGAGAGTGGTGGGATGCTCAGCTGGACCACAGGGGCATGTTCTACCATGGTGGGATGCTCAGCCAGACCATGCTGGGATGTCTGACTGTGATGGGATGCTGTACCATGGTGGGATGCTCAGCTAGAGTGTGGTGGGATGTCTGACCATGGTGGGATGTTCTATGATGGTGGGATGCTCAGCTGGACCACAGGGGTATGTCCTACCATGGTGGGATGTCTGACCATGGTGGGATGTTCTACTATGGTGGGATGCTCAGCTGGACCAGGGCAGGATGTTCTGCCATAGTTTGATGCTCAGCTGGACCATGGTGGGACATTCCACCATGGTGGGATGCTCAGCTGGACCAGGTCAGCAGCCCATCCCTGCCAGGGCAGCAGAGTGGTGGGATATGAACTGTGGAAAGTATTTTTGCTTGAAGAATAATTGTAATTAAGAATTGAGGCCCCAGGCGTCGGGATGCACGACACAACTGAAGCCATTTTAATGATTTTAATTTGGTTTTGGGCCAGTTTGGGGAATGGTCTCTGCAGAGCAACGTGAAGTCTGGCAGGGGGGAGTTTGCCCACGTTCTGGAGCAGAAAGGGGCTGAGCCAGAGCACGGCCCCAGCAGAGCTGCCCATGGCAGGGAGGGGAAGCAGGGGATGGTGCTGGGCTTGCTGGGTGCTCCCACCCCCCCCACCGTGTGCAGATCATGCTGGGAAATCAATGGGATGGACTGGGATGGGGGCAGCAAGTAATCCTTAACGTGGCCATACTTGGTGGGAGCAGCGTTGGTTCATTAGGAACAGATCTGGGTTCATCTCAGGATTGAGTTGCTGGGCTTCAGGAGGACAGTCACCCCAACCCATGCCACCCTCCCCCCCAGCCCCTCCATCCCCCTGCCCCCTCCATCCCACCCTGCGCCCCAGTTGAAGCCCAGCAAGTCTGAGGGTGGCTCCAGAGGAGGCAGAATCCCCCCTGTGAGGCCCCAGGATTTTGGGAGAGCCCCGAGCAGGGCCCGTGCCTGTAGAGCCCCTCAGCTTCACCTCACCTCAAACTGGGGGGCAGGGGGGGGTGGGCACGACCTTATATATAACCAATTCAGTTTTGTTTATCTACCTCTTAGCAACAATAGATGGGAACCTAGGTAGTGGCGACTCCACATGCTGTAGTGTAGGGGGGAAAAAAAAAAAAAAGAAAGAAAAAACAAAAAATTAATAAAAAAAAGACTCTCTTTTTCCAAAGAAAACAAAAAAAAATTCTTTAAAAATAGAATTTATGGGCTTTCTTTTCACTTGAAAGTGGGTGGTAGTTGCTAAAGCTCCAGACCTCAGCAGGCAGAAATGGTTGGTTGTGACTATTTTTATTATTTTAATTTTTTTTTTTAATGCTCAATCTTCCATTTATTTTATTTTTTTAATGCTCAATCTTCCATTTCTTTTAAATCTTTTTTTTTTTCTCCTTTTGAATTTGCATATTTCCTTCTTCCATCAGCAGTTCCACCTCCATCCTCCTCCCTTCCCCAGCCCAGTGGGCTGAACCCCATTGGTTTTTGCTGGGGGAAATCACAGGTGATGGGTTCTCTGGTATTATTTTGGGGAGGGGGTGGATGGGGGGGGTGGGGAGTGGGTTGGTGGCAGCATGAGGTGCTGGAGCTGAATTTGGGGAGGGGGCTACTACATCACCTTGCACCTCATCACCAGGAACACCCAGCACCTCTTTATCCACAGGATGGGTGCACCCATGGGTGCTGCTTCTCCCCCCCAGTACAATTTCAGTTTATTCCAGAAAAATAAATCAATAAAAACATAACCTGTACTTTCCTGTAATGGTATTATTTTTCCTCTTTTCAGCCAAAATGTTTCCCCTCTCCCTCTCCTCCTTGCCTCCTCTAATCCATGTTCTTCCCTTGTCCCTCGTTGGCTTGGATGTGGAGTTGGGATTACAGATGGACGTGTGGGCTCCATTTCTCTTCCACTGAGGTTGTTTTGGGGGTTTTGGGGTTTTTTTTTTCTTTCTTTTTTTTTTTTTTTTAATTTTTAGTATTTTTTTTTTGCCACAACCCACGTTACTCCACTGTTTCATTTCTGAAAATAAAGAGGAAAAAAAAAAAAAAACCAAACAGATGTAAAAAAAATTATATATATATAGTGTTTGTGTGTTTTTTATGGAGTTGGGGGAATAAAAGGGGGGAAAAGAGACAGAAGGGGGGGTGGAGGAAAAAATAGGAAGGGGGGACATGGGGGAAAAAGGAAAGGGGAAATAAGAGGGGGAAAGGGAGACTTCAAGTGGGGGGAAGAAGGAGAAAATAGAGACCTAAAGGGGGGAGAATAGGGGGGAAATAGAGGGGGGAGAATAGGGGGGAAATAGAGGGGGGAGAATAGGGGGGAAATAGAGGGGGGAGAATAGGGGGGAAATAGAGGGGGGAGAATAGGGGGGAAATAGAGGGGGGAGAATAGGGGGGAAATAGAGGGGGGAGAATAGGGGGGAAATAGAGGGGGGAGAATAGGGGGGAAATAGAGGGGAAAGAAAGGGGGGAAATAAATAAAGGGGGAAATAGAGGGGAGAAAGAGGGGAAATAAAGGGGGGAAATAAAGGGAAATAGGAGGGGGGAATAGAGGGAAATAGGAGGGGGGAAATAGGAGGGGGGAAATAGGGGGGAAATGGAGGGGGGAAATGGAGGGGAAAGGATAGGAATAAGTAAAAATATAAAGGGAATAAGGAAAAAATAGGAGTAAAGTGGGAGAATGGGAATAAAATATAAAGGAATAAGGAAAAAATAGGAGTAAAGGAGGGAATAAGGAGAAATTGGGAGCTTAAGGGGGGACAGGGGTGCTGAGGGCTGGGGCCAAGGAGCGGGTGGCAGCAGGAAAGCTCGGGGACGTGCCAGAGGCTGCTGTGGCCTTGCCCTTGATAGCGGTGGCACCCAGCGGGGGCCGGTCCCGTGGTTTAATTAGGTTGGTAAGAATAATTAATAACATTTTCTTGCCCGGGAGTTGGGGGGGGACGGGACCCTGTGCACCCCCCACATCCCACCCCCCGCCCGGGGAGGCAGGTGTATCCCAGGGGTGAAGCACCGGTGCTGCTCCCAAACGCTCTGCAGCCTCCGGACCCTCCCGGGCGGCTCAAGGGCACCGAGAGAGACCGGACCGGTCGCCCGGGGAGGGGAAGGGGGGGCCGGATGCACCGCAGGTTGCCCGCGGGGGATGGACGCGGGACGGTTCTCCCGCATCTCCCCCCCCGCCCCCCTCCGCCCTTTCCCGTCCTCCCGCGGGGGTGTGGAGCGGAGCGGCGCCGTCCCCGGGATAGACGGACGCACGGGGGCGGGTACCGGGTTGGGGAGGGAGGGAAGCGGGAACCCACTGAGGGGGCGGCCGGGCCGGGCCCAGGGCGGGTGTGTGGTGGTTTCACCCGTGGGCGGCGGCGGGGCAGTCTGAGGGCGCGGCGGCGCGCTGTGCACGCAGCGGTCCCATGGTGTAATGGTTAGCACTCTGGACTTTGAATCCAGCGATCCGAGTTCAAATCTCGGTGGGACCTCGTGTAAATTTTTGGACCCCTCCGTCGCCGTGCCGGTAACGCGGCGGGAGGCGGCAGCGAATCGCTGCGGGGCGGGGGGAGGGTGGGTGCGCGGGGAAGCGCAACGGGAGCGGGTCGCCCGTTCTCCGCCTCGCACTGGGCGCCCGGCAGGCTCCATTTTGTGCGGGGGCGTCGCCCCTTCACTGCGCGTGCGTGAGAGCGGCGGGGCGGGACAGAGGGCGGGCGGCAGGCACACCTCTCAATCGTCGGCGCTGATTGGGCGGGTGGGCTGACACTCTCGCTTTTCCCGCGCTGCCATTGGCTGAGAGCGCGCTCCGCCCCGCCCCGCCTCCCATCGCGTGCGAGTGTAGCGGCGCTGCCTCAGGCCGGCCCGGGGCGGGGAGAGGCCTTAAGCCGCCGCTTGGGCCGGGAGCAGCCGGATCCCTTCGGCAGCGGCTTAGCGCCTCTGACGCCGTTTAACGTCGATTAACGGGTCAATCCCCTCCGGGCGCATCCGGTTACCGCCCCGGCTTGGGGGCAGCGCGGTGCCCGGGCGCTGGGCCCGGCAGAGCCGCCGGCCCCGCGGAGCCCCAAGGAACACACAGGCCGCGGTCGAGCTGGCGGGTTTATTTAGCGTCTGCGGGGGGGAACAGAACCACCTTCAGGCTACGCGGAGCGGCGGGGAGACCCCCTGCCCGGGGAAAGGCCTTTCCCTCTGTTCTCTGCCCCACCTTGGGGCGGCTCTGGGGCTGAGGGACACCCCCCTGCCCCTGCCTCTGCCCCTGGTGCTGGGCGGGGCTGGCCCGTTGGTCAGGCCAAGCAGCGGCCTCCCCCCCCTCGCCCCCCCACCCACCCCAGGCAGGAAACCCCCTCTCCAAGTGGGGTCAAACCCCGCTTTCCCTGCATGCAAAAGCATCTCAGCGACTCCCAGGCCTGTCTCCGCGTGCTCCCGGAGCCCCAGCAGCAGCCACCAGCGTGGGGATGGACCCGACGCCATCGCCTCTTCCCAGCGCCCCGTCCCATGGGATGGAAGAGGTTTGTTCTTGCCCGGAGTTTGCAGCCGTTGTCTTCACTGTGTCTAAATCAGCCGTGGTACACGCATAAGCTCTGAGCAGAGGGGGGTTTTTGGAGCCTCGGGAGCCATTTGCCATCCGCTCAAGGGCTGCTGCGGTGTTGGAGGTGGGCTGGCATGCAGCAGAAGCAGGATGGGGAGGTGCTGCGGCAGAGATGGAAGCAGAGGGACTCTGAGAAATAAGAAGAGCTGCTGCTTCTGTTTGGGGTTGATATCTGGAGGGTTTTGGGAGACATTTCCCTAAAACAGTGTGTTTTTAAAATGAAGAACAAACTAAACCCCAAAAAATGAACTCCACAAATCTTGGCCAGAGTGTCACCCTACTGAACTCAGAAGCTGCCCGTGCCCCAGGGGATCAGATTTTGGGTTTATTTTCCTATCAAGCAGAGGATGAAATTTGTCCTAGAAAAAAAAAGCTGTGGAGCAGGAGGATCAGAGCCTGGCATTGCGAGCTTAGGGCTTGGTGAGTCCTGTCTTCTAAGGTCCTCTAAGGACCTGCTGCCCCCCGAACTTCCTGCTTCAAGTCATCCCCATCACCGATGAGACCTGGTGGGATGAGACTTTACAGCCCCTCTGCCCGTATGGAGCCTGGCTGCCCTTCCTTGCCTGCCTGCAGCAGCAGAAGAGAGCTGACAGTGAAGCACTCGGAGCTGCTATGGTCACAGGTAGGACTTGACATGACCTGACTTGCTTTCCCACAGCTGCCAGGGGGGATCCAAGGGGAGGAAGGGAGACCGACAGGCAGAGTGAGGGTTAAACCCACTGCCTGGGGGCTCACTCCTTCCCATGCCCTGCCCGGTGTTGGGTGAAGCCCACCCAGCCCTGCTCTGGCCATCCCCCGGCTCTCAATTCAAGGAGCATGATGGGTGCGAGCTGTGTAGGACTGGTGAGCAGCTGGGGGGGAGGTGTAGGAATAAAGAGAACAAAGCTTCAGACCCCTGGAAGCCTCAGAGCAGTGGAGTGGGTATCACCCTCCTGTGTCAGATGGGGAAACTGAGGCACCGAGAGGAACTGGCTTGAGCGAGGTCCTGCTGGGAGGCTCTTCCATAACTCAGCTTTGGGATTGGGCTGCATGGAGAAGCATCAGACCAGCCACAGCTCTGCTGGTTCATTTAAAGCCCAGTTTGCTGCTGGCTGCTAAGAATGCAGAAGTTTTGCTTGCAGGAAACCAAATGTAAATCAGCTCTGAGCACAAAACCCCACGCTGTGCTGGCTGCTGAGCCTCATCTCCTGTGCCAGGGGGGCAAGTCTGTTTTCTTCTTTTTTTTTTTTTCCTTTTTTTCCTTTTTTTTTCCCCCCCTCTTTTTTTTTTTTTGTTTTGTTTTGTTTTCCTTTTGCCATCCTTTGGTTTGGTTCTGGACTACGCTTTGGTTCTGGACTCCCCAGCGCTGAGGTCAGACTACAGGGAAAGCAGCTTTCTGACAGTCTTGGCTTGCACACAGGAACATCCCCCGTGCCCAGCGGTGACAGCAGCAGGGGGTCAGCTTATGATACAACCTCCCTTCTCCTTAAAGGGGTTCTTGTCCTCGGGGACTCCTTTCAGCAGCGGGTCTTCGCCCGCCATGGACTCGATGTACTCCTTGATCTCTTTGCCGGTCTTGGAGACCTGCCAAGGAAGGAGATGCTCAGCCTGGGTTATGGGAATGAACCCTCACTGCAGAGCTGCTTCCCCACTCATCAGCTGCCTACGAACCCGTTCCTGCAGCCAGGAGAAGGGGAGCCATGGCCATGAATATCCCACCCAGCGGGGGGTGTCCCCAAGACCATCCCTGGGGTGCTACAGGCGCCTCACTACATGTGGAGCTGCTGTTCCCAGGCACTGGCGAGCTCAGCTCAAGGGGAGAGGTGTGATTGCACACGCTTCAG
The DNA here is from genome assembly GCA_022605955.1 of Rallus limicola. Classification (NCBI taxonomy): domain Eukaryota; kingdom Metazoa; phylum Chordata; class Aves; order Gruiformes; family Rallidae; genus Rallus; species Rallus limicola. Next base: position 5,265,081 of record JAKCOZ010000040.1, on the reverse strand, counting down.
CCTTCATTTAAGGTTTAATCTCAAGACTTCTGTGTTGGGGTTTCCCCCCCTTTGTCAGGTCAGGAAATCACTGAACTGTCCCTTTGCCTTTTGGGTGAAAAACTCACCATTTGCCTCTCGTTCTTCACCTCCTTCTTCAGCTGATCCAGCTCCATCTTAAGCAGCTCCTTCTCTGTCATGTCCTGAGCCATTTTGCCCTGTAACCACAGGGAAACAGGTTGTTATTAGTTGTAGCTGGGGAGATGAGGTACTTGGAGATACAGTTTAGCAGAGGACAGGAATGGTTGGACTCGATGATCTTCAAGGTCTTGTGATTCTCCTAAAGCAAATTAGGACCATTGCTTTGGCCCTAAGAATGCAAATGCTGTTAATGTCTGAGCTACCCCCACGGTGAGAGATGGGCTGATGCTACAAACCAAAAAGGTGGTGCCTTTCAAAGCCCTTCTTGTCCCCAGATTTACATTTCTTGTGAGCCCCACAATGGATCAAAGCACCTTTGCTCTGAACTCGGCTGCTGGGGCAGAAGGATTTTGGGGCTGCGTGGGTTGGAAGAGCCAAAAAAGCCTCTCCAAGGGTTGTGTGAGATCCCCAGAGCAGCGCTGCTGAGATCTGTTCCCGTGTTTAAATTTGGGGTTGAAAACCTGGCTGCAAGCTTTTAAATATGTGATGAAGCTGGAAAGTGCCTTGGTCCTGATTTGGGAGGCGTTAGGATGCACTCCCTGGCCTTGGCTGGGCTTCCACAGCTGCTCTCCTGGTGCCTGTGCCCAGTGCTCCTCTACCCCATGGATGCCCTCAACACACACCCACCCCCAGATGATGCTCCTGGCAGAGCACAAGGACCCAAAAGCCACAGCCCAGCCATGCCACCCACCCACGGAGGGGTCCCAAACCGTGTGGACCCTACGATGCTCTTTACCTGAGGGAGCAAAGCCACTTACCTCAGGGACAAGGGGCTGCCCCTCTCAGTGGCAGAGACCTTCAGAGATCCATCTGAGAGGAGATGCCGTTGACTGATCCCTGGTTCTCTTGCTCTGGGCTTGAAGATGCCACCAGCTCTCTGGGAGGGCAGTGGGGAGCAGATGTCTTTGGTCCTTAAGCTGATAATGGACTCAGGAGAATAAGCTGGTCAGGTGTTGGGCATTAGCCTCAAAGCCCCAGGGTAATCGGTGGTGGGGCTGTGGGGAGGGTGAGGATGGGGGAGGAAGGGTGGGGTGGGTGACTGGGGCAACTGGGAGGCCCCTGAGCTCCCACCATGGGTGTCTTGAGTCTGTGGCACATCTGGGTCCTGCCCTGACTGAGGCAGAGATGAGAGCAGCTCTCAGGAAGCTTTGGAGGGGATGGAGAGGAGGGGAGCTGCAGTGGGGGGGGGAGATCTCTGGGGGCTGGCGTGGCCTCATTGGGGCAGGAACCAGCTCTTGGTCCTTCAGGGCGTGAGGAGCTGGGCTGAGGCTGGAGGAAATTCATCATTTCCCTCATCCTTGTGCTGGTGGGGCCAAGGCTCAGGAAGGGCCAAGCCCTGACCTGGGGTTTGCTCCTGTCTGGCCCCTGCAAAGTTGCCGGGGCTGAGGACAGGGCAGGGGAGGCCCCGAGGAAGCGCCTGTGGGGGGAGGACCAGGAGGAGGAGAGGGTGGAGGGGGATTTCCAAGCACCGGGGAAGTGGGAATTTCCTGCTCTAACTCAGCCTCACCCGTGGAGCTCTGAAGTGTTGTTAGCAAACACGGAGGAGGACACGCTGGCCTGGGTGAGGGGACGCTGGGTGTCTTCATGGGGACAGCACTGCTTCGTGCCCTGAGCTGAGCGGGGTCTGGGCAGCTGGGGTGATGCCCTGTGAGGGGCTGTTCCAGGGAGGGGACCTGGCAGGCAGAGCACTGTCCTCTGCCGCATCCCTTGCCAAGGCAAAGGGAAGGGAATCGCCCTCCCTGGAAGCCACCAAGCCAGGCTCAGCTCTGGGCTCCTGGAGGGTGGCTGTGGGTGGCAGAGATGGGGGTTGGGATCCTTTTCGGTCCTTAACCCTGCTCTGCTGGTTTCACATCCTTCCCCACAGCTGCCCCACATCCTCTGCCTGTCCCCCCAACGCGTCCCCCCGCGGGGCTGGGGCCACGCTGGGCCCCCACCTCTCCTCGCTGCCCCCGGCTCTCCCGTGTGGGCCCCGATGCGAGAGTGGCTGGGCGGCTGAGCCGAGCCGATACCGTGTGCAGGTGAGGGCCGCGCTCCGGGGCTGTCCCTGGAGGGGATGGGGACACCGCGGCGCCCGCAGCCCCGACGTCAGCACCACCGCGAGCTTCAAAACGCGGCGCCGAGGTGGCCGGGGAGGAAGTGGGAGCCGAGCCCTGCACCATGGCGGAGCTGGAGCAGCTGCAGCACGGCGACATCCCGGCGGGGCGGCAGGGCCTGCGCGACCACCACTGCAACCTGCACCGCGTGGCTGACTACTGCGAGAGCAACTACCTGCAGGTGAGGGGACGGGGACGGCTGGGGACAGCACCGGAGGGGCTCTGGCTCCGGGGCTGGGCGTGATGCTGGAGGTAGCTGGGAGCCCCAGTCCTGGAGGGGTGGCTGGTGGGTGACGGTGAAGGCTCTGCCCCCGGGAGATGGGAGCCAGAGCATCCCTGTTGGCCTCTTAGTGAGCGCTGCCTGACACCACTCAGTTGTTGGGGTTTGGTTGTTTTTCCTTCCTGTGCCTCAGTTTCCCCTCTTGCTCCAGAGCAGAGTTTCTGCTCAGCTCTCAGGGTGGGGGTTGAGTTGCAGAAGGGGACCAGGGCCACCAGCCTTGCCCAGGCTGTCCCCAAGGCTTCTGAGGTGGCTCCTGGCAGGGCAGAGGCGAGCCTGGTGCCTGGGCACACAGAGCAAGTGTGGTGCTCTGCTGCTGCCAGCTTCCCTCCTCCTCCTCCCCCCCCCGACCTGGCAGCCCCCCCAAGGGAAGGGGGGGGTACAGGAGCTTTTGGGGTGAAACAGGAGGGAAAAGGTCTGTTCAAGCTCTGTGTGCTGGGGTGGGGGATGTCTTGGCTGGGGCCAGCCTGAGATCCTGGGGCTGGCGGTGGGCACAGGGCTGGCGGTGGGCAGCCCACCGGAGCAGAGCTGAGCAGCAAATGTGCTGAGCTGTTCAGGGCACTGAGATGCTGTCCCTGGCACAGCTGGTGGCACAGCTGGTGGCACGGCTGGTGGCACAGCACGGCTGGCTGTCCCCAAGGGCGCTGGGAAGCTGAGCTGGGTGCTCTGCTCTGAAACAGCAGCACCCCTGGGAGGCATCCCAGCAAGTCCCCAGTGCTGGGAAAGCCGAACACCGCTGCCTGACAGGCGTCCGTGTGACAGGCGTCCGTGTGTCCTGCCGGCGCAGGCAGAGGAAGTTTGATGCATTTGGAAAGCAGAAGGAAGCATCTTGGCTGCCGTGTGACTCCAGAGTGAAGATGGAGGGCAGCGGTGGCTGCACGGGCTGCGCTCGACCCACCGGCTGGGTTGTCCCCCTCCAGGCGAGCGACAAGCGGAAGGCGCTGGAGGAGACGATGGCCATGAGCACCCAGTCCCTGGCCAGCGTGACGTACCAGATCAGCAGCCTGGCCAACGCCTTCCTCCGGCTGCTGGACCTGCAGGCAGCCCAGCTGCGCAAGGTGGAGGCTGATGTCACCTGCCTGGATCAGGTGGGGCCGTGCTCTGACCGGTGCTGGTGTTGAGTCCTGAGAAAGGGATGGGCTCTGGGAAAAGGGATTTGGGCACCTCAAAGGGTGGGAAACTGGTGTCTGGGGTGATGTCCCAGTCTGGGCACTTGCAAATCACAGAGAAGGGAATCACAGGAACTGCCCAGGAAACCTCAGAGGAGCTGAGGTGGAGTGATGGGACTTGGGCTGTTGGCTTGGCTGCCGTAGTGTCCCCTCGTTAGGGCCTAGCCTGGTCCTCTCAGAGCTTTGGGACACTGATGCAGAGTCCTGTGGCCTCCCGCCCTCTTCCCGGTACTTGGAAGCTGCCTGGAGCCTTTCCAACCATGGGAGGAGACAGGACCATGTGGTCACACTGGAACCAGCGGGAAAACAGTTTATGGGTGGCCAAGCCTCACACAGCCTCCCACCCCCAGTCACTGCCATATCTCCCCAATCCCTGCTTTAGGAAGGGCCAGCTCTGCCATGGTGGCATCAAGGGCACTGCTTGTCCTGATGTTATGGAGCAGAGCAGGATCTGCCCCCGTGCCTTCAGCTGGGCCAAGGGGTTCAGGTTCAATCCTGATCCCTCCCTGTGACCCTCCTCCTACCCCTTTCCCTTCCAGGCAGGGAGGATGGGACTGGGAGGGGTGGTGGGACTTGGAGGGGGCAGCATGAGGTGGGGACAATCTGTGATGTGATGGTGGGGATAATGTCATCTCCACAGAGGGTTGACATGCACAAGGAGAAGGTGTCTCGCCGGGAGATCGGCTTGTTGACCGTCAGCAAGAAGTTCCCATCCTACCAGAAGATCACGTCCCCCCCGAACCCGCCCAACCTGGAGCCCTACTACAGGAAGCCCCTCAACTTCAGCATCCTGGATGACATCGGCCACGGCATAAAGGTCAGCCCTGGGCAAGGAGGATGCCCCACAGGCATGAGAGGGGGGCTTGGATGGGTGCTCTTGCTCTTGATGTCCCCAGCATTGCACTGATGGGTGCATGGGTGGGCTCAAGCTCCCCTCGATGGAGAAATGGGGCCTGTCCATGCCCTGCCGCCCATGCAGGGCGCACTCATCCTGCTGGCATCCACGGTCCCAGCTCAGGGTGGGGACACACGGTCTGATACAGCAAAGGGAAACTGAGGCACACAATGCTCAGCAAAGGCTGGCAGCGTTGCTGGGACTGGTACTGAGCCACAACGCTCTCACCCCCACGGCGCCTTTCCCAGCGCCGAAACCGCTTGCGCAGGAAGACGCCTTGCTGGGAGGGGTGGTGGTGTGGTTTCGGCAGCCTCACAGGCACCAGTCCCCAGTGAAGCCGCCACGGGGCCGGAGGGGAAGTGGGAGTGCTGGGGCCACGGTTCCCACGGTGGCGGGTGCCTCTCAGCCGCCTCTGCATCTCAGCTGGGTCTTTCCGCTCGGCTGCTGCCATCAGGGGGGGTGGGGAGGCCCAGCAGAGACCTCAGGGTGCTGCTTCCTGCAGCTGAGGGGTGGAAGGTCGCAGTTTTTAGGGGTGCAATGAGTTTGATGGTCATCTCTGGCTGCCCTCACCGTGTCTCCATGTCTCCCTGCGCCCGCAGGACCACAGCACCCAGCTGTCCCGCACCGGCACCCTGTCTCGGAAGGGGATCAAGTCGTTGGCGCAGGCTGGAGGCACCCTGGGGTGAGGCTGCATGGGGGTGGGCGCAGGGATGAGTGGGTGATGAGAGGGGGGGACACACAGCCTGGTGGGGTCACCTGCACTGCGGGGTCACCACCGGGGTCCTGGCCCCGTACTGGGGAGTCAGCACCTGCTCTGCCCTCAGGAGAAGCACCCGGGTCCCTGAACCCATCCAGCCGCCCGTGGTTCCTGAGAACAAGCTCTCTGCTGCCTCCTCCACCGCCTCACTGGTGTCCATCAGGTACCGGCGCTGCCTGGGGGGTCGGGAGGGACCGGGCTGGAGGGAGGTTCTTCTGCAAAGGGGTTGTGATGGAAGATCTGGGGTTTGGGGGGCATTTGCCAGATCTCCTGCCCATGGTGACCATGGCACATAGCACCCTGTCCTGGCACTGGGCACATGGCTGTTTCCAAAGAGTGGGGGGCAAAGGCTGCTCCCCCCATCCTGACACTGCTGCTATTCCCCCTCCTCCAGCTCGAGCGGAGCTCCGGCAGCCCCTGGTGAAGGCATCCCTGCGCCACCACCGCCCTCCTCCTTGCCAGGGCCATCCCCACCACCCCCAGCTGCTGTCCCACCACCCCCACCGCTGCCAGGGGACCTAGCCATGCCCTCACCACCCTCAGAGGACCTGCCCATGCCCCCGCTGGACCTAGTGCCCCCAGGTGAGTGCTCGGTGGTCCTGGGATGCTCATCCTGGGAGGCTCTGGGGCCACGTTGGCCTCTGTCCCCCCCCACGGGGCCCTTCATTCCCCATTGATCTCTTGGGGGTTTTGCAGCCCTTGGCGACTTTGAGGTGCTGCCACCACCAGCTTTGCCTGACTTTGAGGACATGACCCTACCACCACCTCCTGCAGCAGAGGACCCTCCCTGGGCCCCTGAGAACTACCTGGAGAAAGGTACAGTGGATCCCCAGACCCCCCTCAGATCTCTCTGCCGTGGTGCTTTTGGTTGAGCCCCTGCCCACAACCCCAGCACCAAGGGCCCTGAGTTGGCCAGGATGGGATAGTGAGCGATGCTGTGGTCTGCTCACGTCACCGTGGTGGTGGGCTGTCCCCTGGGGTGGCCTTGCTGGGCTCCATGCCCCTTCTCTTCCCTCCTCCTGCAGTGGTGGCCCTTTACCCCTACAAGCAGCAGAAGGACAACGAGCTCTCCTTCCAGCCCGGCGCCATCCTCTTCGTCACGCGGCGGTACTCAGACGGCTGGTATGAGGGTGTCATGGGAGAAGAAGCTGGTTTCTTCCCCAGCAATTATGTGGAGCCCTTCTGAGCACCGAGGCCAGGCAGCCCCCCTGCACCCCCAAACCCTGCATCACCCACCTGGATGGGTCACATCCTGCTCGGACTGGGCTGTGCTTCGCCTTTGAATTTTGGCTTTGCACAGCTGGGATAACCCACAGCTCAGCCCTCGTGGGGGCAGACTGGGTGGCAGCAGCCAGAGCATCCTCCCCCAGCACCCAGAGCATCCTCCCCCAGCACCCAGAGCATCCTCCCCCAGCACCCAGAGCATCCTCCCCCAGCACCCAGAGCATCCTCCCCCAGCCCATCCCCTCTCCCCTCTGCCTTGTATTTACGTTTTTAATGGCAGCAGCTCTGGCTGATGCTGATGCTGGTGCTGGGGAGGTTCAGCACCGGGACACAGCAATGTGCTGGGCTGATGTAAACACAGCATGTTGGGATGATGCTCCTGGTGATGCTCTTGGTGAGCATCCCAAACCACAGAGAGAGGTGACAGGGGCCAAGGAGAAGGCAGCACCCATCACAGCCCCAGGACCCTGCCTGCTGTCCCCGTGAGCTCAAAAGGCAGAGGGGGGATGAGACAGAGCCCCAGCCCACCCCAAAGGGGTCCTGGTAGTGTCATCCCCAACCTGCAGAGCAGCCCTTGGAGCCTGGACCCCGCTCTGCAGCTTCCCCCCAGTGCCACCCCCCCTTCCCTTCCCCTTCCCAGACCCAAGGATGAGAAACAACACGTGGGTGTAACTGAGCACGCTGTCTCACACCAGGTTTCTGTCCTGGCTACAACCAGCCCGTGTACCCGCAATATATCGCGATAGAGCTCTCTGTACAGAACATTTCTCTGCTTGTTTATTCCATGGCTTTAAGTTCCACACAGTTGAACAGGGTCTGGAGGAGGAAGAACAAAGTTTGGGAGGGGTGGGGGGTGGAAGGGGGAAAGGGGTGGGGGTGGAAGGGGGAAAGGGGTGCTGCTGGGGTGGGGGGATGAAATAGAGGAACAACTCAGGGCTGCTTTGGTTATTTCCTCACTGCTCAGGATGCTGTCGGGGTTTCTAGGCTGTGGAGGAGATACAGCCGCCCTCGGGGGCTGGTAAGGCTGCAGAGAAATCCAGGAGAAGCCAACACCAGAGAGCAGCGAATACTGTCGGTTCCCCCCTGCAGAGTGCAATTAGAAGGGGTAATTAATACTGCAGTGGGGCAGAGGGGGGTGGGGTGAGGGGGTTTGGCCTCTTGAGGACATGATGCCAGAAGTGCTACAGCACCGCATCTCCCCAGGGAGGTTGGGCACCAGGGCAGGAGGGGAATGGACCCCTGGGTGAGTGGAGGGGTCGGTGGGAGACACGAGGAGACGACTGGTGCTGGCTGAGGGCGAGGAGGAACCTGTCCACCCTGGGGAACGTGGGGGCTGGTTCGCCCTGGAAGCAGAGGATGGAGGTGGAAGGCAAGGGCAGGTCCTCCTCCCTGCCCAGGGATGCGCTCCCCGTGCCCTGGGCAAGTAGGGATGGACACTAAAGGGTTTGGTTTTAAAGTCCCACCTCTCCAAAAGGTTTTTTGTCCCTCACATCAGTTTTTTCCAGACAATAATGTCTCAAGGGACAACTGACCCCATCACAAGGCTCAGGAGCTGAGCCACGAGCCGCCTGCCCAGGTGGGGTGCAGAGGGGAGGCTGGGCAGCACCAAGTCCCCAAGTCACACTTCCAGTGGCTTCCCAAAGAGGCAAAGGAGCCTGTGAGTGTCAGGTTCAAGGCAGCAGCACCACAGCTCCTGGCGTGGCCGGGTGGGTGAGGGGGGTGAAGGCAGGAGGAAGCATGTGCAGGACCCAGCCTGCCAGGAGCCGGCTGCTGGGCTTTTGGGAATTGCTCTTGTGACCTTAAAAGGGACAAAAAACCAACCAACCCACCCAAGTCACCCTTAGTGTTGGCAAACAGCCGCGCTGGAGGAGATGGCCGAGCTGCATAGAGAAGGCTTCATCAACACGGCAGGGGAAGGAGCAGGGGGGACCTGGAGAAAGTGCTTTAATCACCGGGGTGGGGGAGGAGGAACTCAGGGAGCAAAGGCAGGAAAGCAGCTGGGGGGGGGGGGCTGGGCGTGCAGAGCCAAGGAGCGTGGGGTACAGGATGTTACCCCCTTTCCCCCCAAGCTTCTCCTTTCCCAGCTGCTTAGAATAAGAGAGTCTGTTCCCATCCTCAACACTTCTTCTTGAGAACCTCCTGGAGATAGCGGGCAACTTCTGCAGCCGACTCCCAGGGGACGACGGTGGCCTGGAAAGCTCCAGGCTGCTTCTTCTCCATCTCCTGGGTCATGCAGTGCATGGGGTAGCCTTTCCTTGGGAAAGCCACGTCGGCTGAAGTCAGAGTCACGGAAGGGCAGAAGTCGTTGGCCCCGTCTCCCACGTAGAAGACCCGCTCGAATTCCACCTCCTCCCGGGCTCTCTCTGCCAGGTACTCGGTGAGGATCTTGCGTTTGCACATGTTGGCCGGGCAGTCAAGGCACTTGTGGCTGTGGTAGGGCCCCAGGGTGAAGTACCCCTTCTTGTCGAAGCCGGAGGGGTTGCTGAAGATCTTACGGAAGAGGGAGTAGAACCCGGCTGCCCTCAGGCTGCACTCGATGCCGAACATGTTGGCGTCGGAGATGAGGACGATCTCGAAGAGCTCGTGGTGCTTGGAGAGGAACTGGAAGAGGTCCGGCATGCCGGGGGACAGGGGGATGTTCTCATAGACCGTCTTGAAGTCCCCCATCTTGACCCCCTGGTCCCCCATGTAGGCCAGGACGCGCTGCATGTACTCGTTGTAGAAGCCCTCGCGGAAGGTCTGGCGGATGCGCTCCGGGAGCACCTGCCCCGGCGCCGCCCGCACGATGGAGTCGTCGCTGTTCTCGTTGACGATGGTCTCGTCGAAATCAAAGACCAGGAGGTACCTGGGTGGCCGGGGACTGGCCATACCAACGCCCTGCGAGGAGGGAGGAGGAGAACACCCCACCCCTTAGCTCAAGGCACTTTGCTTCAGCTCGGGCACAACCCCAGCAGGGACAAGCCCACGGCCCCTCGGGTCCTCACCCGGCCCTCAACCCGCCTGGGTTTGGGGGGGTGGGGTGGGGGGGGGGTAATCCCCTGCTGATTTACCCCAGGTCCAGCCCTAAAGCGTTTATCCTGCCTATAAAGGGATCGTTTGGTCACTGCTAATCCCATCCCTGCAGGCAAGGCGGTCACTGTGCCAGTGACCCCTCCCAGGGGACCTGGGGACAGCACCAGTATTGGGGTGTTCAGTGCAGGGAGGGGATGGGGGGGGGGGGGGGTTGCTCCCCAGTCTGCTCCTGTCCCCCTCTCTGAAAAGGGGGCTGTGTCCCTGTAGACGCCCCCCCAAGAGAGAGGACAGTGCTTTGCAGGGTGCAGTTCCCCCCAGGATCGGGCTCTGCAGGCACCACACGCTCTGGAGAAGCTGGGGGTAGCTCAGAGCCACCTCCTGCCCTGCCCTAAAGCCAACATCAACCCTCTTCCATGACATGGTGCAAAGCTGGTGAGCCCCAGCCCAACCCTCCCTCCGTGCCCTCCCACTCAGCTGAATCCACGCTGGCTCCAGCAGCACCCACCCACCTCCCAGCGCCGCAGGACGGGGACCCAAGTCCTGTTCCTTGAGCAGAGAGGGGATGAGGGGGAGATGAGGATGGCACTGACCTTAAACAGGCATGGCAGCCCAACGCCCTCGCAGCACCTTTTCATTGTAAGACCATCACTGTGCCGGCGCCGCGATGCTGAGGGCAGCGCTTAGGGCTGGCTGGGCTGCAAACCACAGAGAAGGGGGGGGGGGGGGATGTGGGAGAGTTTGGTTAGGGGCTTGGCTTCTCCCCAGTTGCCACGTCTCAGCATGGCAACAAGTGTCACGGCATGGCCAGGCTCTGCATCCAGCAGCCATCTCCCAGGCTTGGGACCTTCTGTACCAGGGACAGAGGAATTAAGAGTCTCCAGAGAGCAGAGCGAGGGGCAGAGCCCGTTTAATGCTCCTGATCCCTCTTAATTCCCCCCCAGCAGCCGGGCTGTGCGGCACGGGAAAGCGAGCCAGCAGCACAGCTCAGCTATAAACCCCAGCGACACAAGCCCTGGTCCAAAACTGCCCCAGTTTTCTTCCAGTATGATTAAGTTGGGGGTTTTTTTATGGTTATTTTTTTTTTTAAATGGAGTTGTTACCCTGGACTGAAAGCTGGTGCCCAGGCAGCTCCGGGGAGGATGTGCCAGGATCCTACCCTGGAGTCATGCCAGAACCCAGGATACGGCTCCTGAATTCTGCTGACCTGCTGTGGTCCCCAGCAAGCAGAGTGATGGCAAACCTCAAACCCCCCTCCCCATGCCCCCCCCCCAAAACCCCACACCCTCACAGCCAAAGGCGGCTGGAAACCTGGGCAGATGGAACAACCCAACTGGGACACTGGAAATTTTAACTGGGTAACCAGTAGCTCAGCTTAGCTTGGCACTAGGAGGATTTCAATGATTACAGGGTGGGTTTTTTTTGGTCACCAGCATGCCAACAGGAAGAGTATTTCAGCTGAAGGTGATTTGTGTGGGATTGGGCTGGTTGGAAGCCCAGCATCCAACTATTTTGGGCACAAACGCGCTTCATGACTCTGCTAAAATAACCCACGGCTGCAGCGTGGAGGTGACGCTGCACAGGGAAGAGGGGACACGACACGAAACCCCTGTGGACAGCTCGTCAAAGCACCTCAGGGTGAAGCCTTCCAGCCAAACACTGGGGGGGTTTCTTTGGGGAAGCAGCTGTGTATTGATTTGCAGCCCTGGGGGTGGCTTTAACCACCGGGATTTTTCAGTTCTGAACCAAGAGAAATAGAAGAAAAGAACCAGGAGTGAAGGAGCGAAGGACTAACTGTGATTTCTGCTGTTATTTGTAACGAGCTGCCAGCAGGGAGAGAAGAATTTGGGTCTAAGCCTGAAGGAAACGTTGTGGTACCGGTGCAGCGGCACAGGGAGGGCTGGTTATCCCACTGCAGGTGGCTCTAAGGGGGGATGTGGACATGGGGAGGGCCCTGAAAAAGTTCTTCAGGGGGGAGAGTTTTGTGTTTTGCAGAACAGGAACAGCTGGCAGCACAGAGACCTGGACAGAAGGTCCCTTTAGTGGCTTTTTGGATGAGGTTCCTGGGACTCCATCCATCCATCCATCCCATCCATCCCATCCATCCCCCCTGGTTTAATGTTTTGTTTCATACACAACCCCCCGACCCGTGAGCTGGGGAACAGCCACTCTGGTCCCTTCTGGCTTCTTGTAGCTCCAACCAGCACAAGTTGGACGCAGCATCAGCCACGTCAATCTCATCATCCTCAGCCCAGCTCCCCAGGAGCTCAACCCTCCCCACCTCCCAGGGGCAGCTCCGCTCTGCAGGGCTAAATCCAGCTGCTCCCAAGAGCTGGAAATCAAAACCAACTGCACTACCAGGCTCCTTGTCCCCAGCACTCCTGCACAGAGCATCCCCCAGGCAGCAGCTTCCCTTCTGTGGGTCATACTGGGAGGAGAGGCCACTGGACCGTGTTTTTTGGTGGGATTTTGAAGGAAAACCCTAAGCCATGGAGTCGGTTTGGACAATTGCTGCTCCTGGCTACTGGCAGGAGATGGAGCATCCCTGCCACGGACCCACAAGAGCCACTCTGGGCTCCCAGCCGTCCCCAGCACCGCGATTAACGGTACCGAAATGAGCATCACCTTCATGCAGGGGAATGATCACACCTGAAACCAGCGTGGATAAAGGTCTGGGATGGGATTTCCCATCACCAGCCTCCTGGGGCTGTTGGGCAAATTACACCCCCTCCTTCCCCCCCCCTCTCATGTGCTGTTTTCCCTTGATACAGAACAGGGAGGTACCAGCCCTGAGAGCGACTCCTGATGATCCAGCACTCATCCTCCCTGGCTGCAGGACAAGCAGCCACCTCAAACCCTGGCTCTGTCTGTCCCACGCAGGAGGGGAGCAAAGATGAGAAAAACACCCCCCCCCTCCCCCCCCAAAAAAATCACTTAGCTGATCTCCCAGCCCTACATTACCCCGTTACATCCAGCCAGGAGCCTGTGGGCACACCGTTAGCCGCGTGGGATGGAGCATCCTGCTCCATCCGGGGGGGGGGTGAGGGAAGGGGGGCAGAGCTCTGAAATCCCTGCAGGACCCTGTCACCGCTCCCGGAGGAGCTATTTCTGCACAGAGATGACTCACCCGGCGGCTGCTGCTTCCCGGGAGCGCGTCCGGGCACCTCCTGCAGAAAAGGGGCTCCCTCCGGGCGAAAAGCATCATGCGAAGCCTGAGCGTGGGACAGGGAACAGACCCAGGTACCTGCTGGTTAATCCCCTCCAACAGAGAGCTCTGAGCTAATTGACTTGGGGAGGAGAGGGTCAAAACATGCGGGATAATGATTCCCCGGGGTAGTTTATCCCCAAAAATCTCTGTGTTCCCCCCCCCCCGGCAATCCTTCCAGCCATCCCGGGGGGATCTTTTCCGAGGAAGGGCTGGAGCCCAGCGCCCTCGAGTATCTGCACAGACCAGGGAACCTCTGCCCCGCCGAGGGCTCCGTCCCGTCACGGGTTCAACACAGGACGAGCTGCAGGGAGAGGAGCTACGCACCCACCCTCTGCCACGGGATCCAGCCCCGTGTGAAGCCCCTGAGCGAGCCTGGATGGGGCTCAGCACCCCGACTTCGGAGCCAGGAGCTGCTGGGCTTGGAAAGGGGCTCGGGGGCATTTCCCAATGGCCAGCAGAGCCCCCGGGGCCGGTTTGAATCACCGGCCGTGCTCTGCCCTGGCTTGTTTTTAATGTTTTGAACCTTAAAACAAGTAATTTGGATGTTGCTGGGGTGCACGACACGCTGGTTTGGGGTTTAACTCCAACCCAACCACTGACCTGCCCAACCCTTTGAGGGCCAAGCAAGAGGACAGGGTCCAGCTGCCCCAAAACCAGATCCCCTCGTGATCCCCGGGACGGGGCTGACGGTGCCACTGGCATCGCTCCTGGAACAACCCCTCGTCCTGTTCCCATCCCCGGCCAGACACACACCTCCCGGGGCAGAACCAAACGGGGGAATGAACTAAATCCGAGGAGGGAAGAGCTCGGGGCAGGGGGGGGGGGGGGGGGGGGGTTGTCCTCAGCCAGCCCCAATCCTCTGCCGGGGTCCTACTTTCTCCCCAAATCCCCCAGGGTGGGGGAATGGGAACCCCCTCCCCGGGACCGCTCACCTCGGGTTACGGGGGTGACGTTCCCGTTTTTAACGGTGTTGGTTTCCCTGCGGATCCCGCCCCCCCCACACACCCCCTTCCCCCCACCCCAACCCCGGGGAGCCGCCGCTGAGCATCCGCAGCCCCTCGGGACCAGCCCGGTGTCAGCTCCCCGCGGCCCGGTGGCGTCGGGACCGGCAGCGGTTGATGCTCCAGCTCCGGTACCGCCTCAGCCCGACGCCCGGGGGAGAGGGACTGGTGCAGACTCACGCACGGCCGCCCCTCCCGGTACCGGCGGCAGCCGCAACGGGGCTGACTCACGCACGACCGGTACGGTACGACAAGGCTCCTGCTCGGCCGGTACATCCCGGTACAGGCACCAGCCGGCCCGGCCCGTCCAGAGCTCAACCGGGTGGGGATCCCACCGGTACCGGTACCGACACCAGCCGCCCCGGGTGCCCGCAGTGCCCAGACCCCGCACCGGGCGGGCGCCTCCCGGTACCTCCAGCCCCGACCAGATCGGCTTCTCCCGGCGCTGACACCCGCTGCACCGGCCCTCGGAGCCTCCTGCCAGGTCGGTACCTCCCGGTACCGGCGGCCCCGGTGCGGACTTGACGCCTGATTAACCCGCGGAACCCTCCTTACCGGCTGGGAACCTCCCGGCAGCGCCCGGTTCGCTCCGGTACCGGCGGGCGCGGAGGCAGCCCGGCGGCTGGGGGGGAAAGGGGGGTGCGGGGCCGCTGCCGGGGCTGCCGCCAGCGCGGCCCCTTTAAAGCGAAGCGGCCGGAGCCGCGGAGCCGCCGCGCCGCGGAACAACCGCAGTCCGCGCACGTCACCCCCCGCGCAGCCAATGGCAACGGCGCGCGGAGGGGGCGGGGCCTGGCTGAGACACGCCCCCTTCGCCGCGGGGCTGGGGGGGGGGTAAAGGCACCCGGGACCCCCCCTCCTCTCCCACCCTCACCCCCCAATTCCGCGTTACGAGACGTTTCAAGGGGGGATTTGCCCCACCCCCCCCCCACCCCGGCCGAGGAGCTCCGACCCCCCCCCCCCCTAAAACGCTCCCCCCAACCCCCCCTTTTTCCCCCCTTGCACCCCCCACGGGAGGGGGGGGTCGGTGCCCCCTCCGCGTTACCGGGAAAAGCAGCTTCACCGGGCACCCCCCGGGCAGCCCGAGTCACCCAGCCCCCGCCCGCAGCTCCGGGGGGGCTGTTGGGGGGGGGAAGCTGGAGCTAATTTTAAGCGCTGGCTCGGCCCCCGCACCCAGAATTACAGGGTGTCCGGCCAGGGCAGCCCCAGCCAGCGCATCCACACCCCAAAATACTCCGCTGGGCTCCGGGGGGGGGTGGTTAACGTGGTGCCTTTGGGTTTCCAGGACGCCCCAGGGGTGCGGGAGGGGGGGGAGGGATGGGGGGGTCCCGGGGTATAAAAAGAAGGAAAAAAAGAGAGAAACCAGAAGCGGGTTGTGGGGAGGGAGCAGCTCGGCCCTGGGAACACCCAGCCCAGGGACCACCAGAGGTGGGGCTTGTCCTGCCCTGTAATTAAAGTGCCCAAGAGTGGAAGGAGCCGAAGTTAAAAGGGCTGGAAAAAGAAATAAGGGTTGTTAGTTTGCTGCTCCCTCCACGTCGGGGGGAGGGGGGGGGAGGAACAAAGTGCCACGTCGCCCCTGGGCTCAGGCCGTAGCCCCCAGAGTCCTGATATTTCCCCTTTTTTCCCCAAATCCAGTTGGAGGTGAGAGGGGAGCTGAGAGCTTTTGGGGCAGCCTGGGTCCTGCCTGCTGCTGGACAGGGACCCCCAGGGACCCAGCGCTGGGGGGTGGCACCGGCCTCCCCCAAGAGACATCCCCCCCTTATCAAGAACACGTTATCAGCTGTTTAGTCTGGGAGGGGGATGCAGGAAAGGGTCCTCTGCCCAGTGGGGGCTGCACTGCTCCCCCCTCCCCCCCCATCCCCCAGCTGTGTTCCCCCCTCTGGGGTTTGGCTACAGCCCCACCTTTGAGCCAGGGGTCAGGGGGGGTAAAGCCAGGGGGGAAACTCTAAAAGGGCAAATTCTCTGCTTGCCTCTGTCTCCTGCCCGCTGAAAGGCAGAGGGGCAAAGATCATTCCGGAAACATCCCGGCTGGAGGAGTTTGGCCAAGGGTGATCCTGGATCCCAGTGATTTTCCACTCCCGGGAACCCCGAGAGCAGGTGAGGACAGCGCTGGGTGTGCTGGGCTGGGCTCCTGGCTGGCAGCGCTCCCTGAGCTCAGGAGTGACATCCCCGGCCACAGGAAACACAGGGAGACACTCGGGGACACAGAGGGACACACACAGGGACACACACAGGGACACACAGAGGGACACACACAGGGACACACACAGGGAGACACACACAAGGAGACACACAGGGAGACACACACAGAGGGACACACACACAGGGAGACACTCGGGGACACAGAGGGACACACACAGGGACACACAGGGACAGACACACACAGGGACACACACACACACAGGGAGACACACAGGGACACACACACACACAGGGACACACACACACACACACAGGGACACACACACAGGGACACACACAGGGACACACACACTGCTCACCTTGGGATCCCCCCCAACAAGCAGATTGCACTTAGAGCAGCAATCCAAAGCCCACACTGTCCTCACAGTCTGTCTGTCTGTCTGTCCTGTCCGTCCCCACCTGCTTTATTTCCACCCTACAGCACCCGGGTTCAGACTGGCTCAGGAGCAGCCCTGGTCTAAGAGACCAGGTTTTTGGGGAAGGGGAGGGTGAAGGCAGAGGTTCCTTTACCCTGAGGGGAGTTAAACCCAACAGCTCCAGCTTCAGGGCATGTGGATAAAGAAACCTGGCAGCTGCCAGCCTCCTGCCTCCTCCCCCAGCCAGCATCTCCACCAGGGTATTTTTTACAGCAACAAATTACCAGTTAGTTCAGTATTTATGTGGTTAATATAAAAAAACAACCCCCAAAACCAGCAACCCAAGAGCTAAAGCAGCAAGACAACAAGCTGCATTTCACTTCAGGGTGTGGGGTGACCTTCCTGGTGTGAGTCCTGTCCTGTCCTCACACCCCCTCAGCCATGGGGATGCCTGACCAGGCTCTGCTCACTGTGGGCTGCACCCAGGTGAGCAGATGGCTCCAGGAGCTTCTCCTGGTGGCTTCAGGTTTGTAGTTAATGCTGGAAGCCCCTGAGGAAGGAGCAAGGACTCAACAAGTCCCTGAGGAAGGAGCAAGGACTCGTTAGAGGAGCTGCCAGGTCACCACCCATCGGGAGGCAAAGCGTTTGATGTGTTCTGATCTGTGTAAGGCTCAGGAAACACGAGGAGCAAGATCAGGGCTTTATCAGGTGGGATAAGCCTCTGCTGAAGTGGTGTGAGGTACACACTGATAACACCAGTTATCTCCACACCCCCAGGTCAGCATCATTAGCACCAGGGAGTGGAGCAAGAGGATGCCCTGGGCAGCCACAGCCCCTTTGTGGAACATCCAGCTGGGAACCCTACTCCCTCCCATGGAAGTTTAATCTCGATCATGCTTCACCATAAACCCAGCCCCAAACCCCTCCTACTCCTTACCCAGGGTAAGAGCTGCCACCAACCCTCATGGCAGCGGGTTCTGAAGGGACCAGGAGGTGACAGATCTCTGGCCGCAGCCTCCAGCCGCTGGGCAAAGGCAGCAACTTCTCAGGAGCAACAACTCTCCTGGCTCCATCAGTTCATCAACCAGCTGGGACAGTTCTGCAGGCAGGAGCCACCACAGTGCGGGCTCAAGAGCCTGCGGGGGCACTAAAGGAAGGTGATAAGAGCTGTGAAAACGGGGAGGGATCAGGGGACAATCGGCAGTTAATCAGAGCCGAGCTGCAGCAGGGTACCTGGCACGCAGATCCCGAGGCTGCTGCCTGCCCTCCTCCCCCTCACTCGCTCCTCGGAGGAGCCGGCAGAGACCCCGCTCCACTGCCACCCCCTGGCTGCCCCTCCTGCAGCTCTTGTCGCCTCCTCGACAGAAAGGACACGAATTAAGTAACGAATTTCTCCGTGGGAAGAGCCGAGAGCCACGCCAGCAGCAGCTCTTCCAAGGTCTGAGTTAATTTAAGCCAATCTAAGCCGGGATGCATTCTCTTCTGTGCCAGTGGGATGCTGTGTTATCTCAGGCAGTGGGGCAGAGCAGGGGGGTTACTGCCTCCATGAAAACACACGCCTGCAGCCAGTAAATTCCAAGCCACGAGGCACAAGGCGATCCCATCGTGTTCCAGCAGGAACAAGCAGCTCCCTGAACACCAGACAACACCTCAGGCCAAGGAGGAATTTTCCTATGGGTTATCCCACACCCCCCCATTGGTAAATTCAGGGTTTGTATGGGGAAGGGGCACAAACTCCAACTCCAGGGAAGGCTCTGACACGCTTCCCAGGTTTCCTTGGTGATGGCTGATGAATCATTTCCCATTACAGACCTGCAGCTGGGATGGGCAGTTAGATAACACGCTGCCTTGACGCTCTCATTTCTCCTTCCAGCCCCTGGGAACTAGGTCATTGCACAGCTTATCCCACCTCTCCCTTGGCATAGAGTTTTCTTTTAGCACCCTCCAGAAACCAGCCCCTGAAAGGGAGGTGCAGGTACCCGCCAAAAGCCCAGGGGTTACACAAGAACTGGAGTTACCAAACCAGAGGCTGAACTGGGCACAGGGATTCCCGTGCAGCATCACAAGACCTTCAGACTATGAAGGATATGTGGGGGTAAGAGAAAGCTGATAGCTCCCGTGCTTGGGCTGCCTGGGAAGGAATCGTTTTTCAGGCTGGACTAATCTTGTGTGTCGTTACTCAGAGGAGGCTCCAGCTGAACCACGTTCTGTTCCCTGCTCAAGGGATTGGAAACGCATCGGGAGATGAGCAAGATTCCCCCAGCTGCTGTTTGTTGCCATCACAGCTTTTTCCCTGCATGAGGCTCAATATGACCATGAAGTAAGAGAGGAGTGATTATCATCTTCTTTAATTATAACATACACAACCCACTGTCTGGGGTGAGGGGGGGAGAAACCCAACTATTGAAGGTGAGAGAGGAAATTACGTAGAGGAATCTAAAAAGAACCCAAAAGGAACCGTGATCCTGTGGTCAGGGCAGCAGTCTGGCTCAGCAACACCACGGAGCTCTGAGCCTGCTGTCACTCATGTCACGTCAGGCAGAGCTCTCAGCTCCACAGGGGTATTTACTCATTCACTTAATCACATGGGCTGCTCCAGCAGACACCTGAGTAACCACCACTGGACACCCCGAAGCTGGAACTCCTCTTTTACAGCAGCTCTGTTTAAATACAGCTCCTGGTTTTCACAGAATCTCCAGGTTGGAAAAGCCCTTTAAGATCATCGAGTCCAACCGTCCCTGTCCTGTGCTGCCCCAGATCCCTGAGCACCTCATCTCCCCTCTGTTCAACACCCCCAGGGCTGGGGACTCAGCCCCCTCCCTGGGCAGCCTGGGCCACAGCCCCACAGCTCTGCCAGGGAAGAACTTTGCCCTCCCAGCTGAGCTGACCCTGCCCTAGGGCAGCTTGAGCCCTTTGCCCCTTGTCCCATCCCCTGTCCCCTGGCTGCAGAGACCAGCGCCCACCTCTCCTGGGAGGTAGCTGTATCTGGAATCAAAGCTCACTGGGAAAGTCACCTTCCTGGTAGAGGTGTGGAGCCAGGTCTGGCAGGGGGCAGGAGGGAGGCCGGGAGGAGTTTTAAGCCTGGAGATGAAAGCAAGCCAAGGTTCTACAGGGAAAGTGTGCAAACACCACCCCAGTGATTGCCCTGCACCCAGTCCCTTAGGGAAGGAGGAGGCTGAATTCCTGTTTGAAGAGCAAAACTGGGAACTGTTTTGCAAGGCGCCGTCTGCACCTCGTTTTGCAAGCGCTCAGGCGTGCCAGCACAGGGCTGGGGAATGGTCCTGCAGCTCCCCATCCAGACAGAGACACAAACACACCAGTCCTGGAGCTTTTACCCCTCGTACCCCCCCTCAAACCCGCAGCACAGGGCAGCAGCACACCTCAAAGACCGGGCAGGACAAAGTTAACATCCCACTATCAGTTGCCCCTTGATTATTGTTCTCAGAGCACAAGGCAAAACAAGGGTTGAGGCAATCTGAAGGTGGAATTGCAAAATGAAAAGCCTGTCAACAGCAGCACTTGGCCATAACACACTCTGCTTTTGTTCAGGTCAAGCAGGAAAGAAGTGGAGCAACAACTCCAGGTCCTTGCTGTTGTTTTGGGGTCTGTGTTGCTGGTGGTGGGGGGCTGCCAGCCCATGGGGCACTCTCCTGACTTCACTGTGGTCGTTCCTTCCACTCCTTGCTCCTCTCAGCTCTCACTGGAAATCTAAACGCTTCAACTCCCAACAGGGATTCAGGAGACAGTGGCAAGGCTGAGATTTTTAGGTCCCCACACAACCCAGCCTTCCCTTTCTTTTGATGTCTTACACAACTTTCACTACTCCTTGCTGAGAAGTGGAGTTTCAAACTTTAGAATGGAGCAACAACTCAGTTTTCATTACCTATCCATGCTACAAGAAATGTTACTAATTAGTTACCACTGCATTAAAACAACAACCACCAAAAAAAAACCCCAACAAGCCCCAACCCAGTCTCCCAGGACATTCCCTCAGCTGATTCTGGGATTACAGGTTGAAGGAGGAAAGGTTGCAGCAGCACTGCATCTGAGCAGCATCAGCAGCAAGTGATGCAGCACTCCTGAAAACTCTGAAGAAATTCAGTTTGGTTTTCAAGCTGCTGTTGTATTAGGGTAAAAAAACAACCCTGAGACAGCCTGTATTTGCCTGGAGATGCCCAAGTGGCTTTCTGAACCGATTTTCTGGCTGGACTGTGGTAAAGAACAAGGAGAGACAAAATCTCTGCTCCTGGGATGGCTTAATTCCTATACCTTCCACTCTAAACTGGGAAGAAATTCTAATTCTTGCAGCTCACCTGAGGAGCCTCCTGCTTTCCTACAGACAAGAACCCCCACAAATCTCTGTTTCTTCTGTCTGTAATTGATACAGGGAGGAAAACAGCCCCAGAAAGCAGCAGCCTCCTGTGTCACTCTGTGACATTCCCTGATCTGTTCCTGGGGACTCAGTGTACCTGTCCAGCAGGACCAGTAAGTGATCAGTCTTTAGGGGTGATCATTTGAACAGCATTAGCCCTCAACAGAACACATGTGTGTATCTTGAAACCACTCATTAGATTTTCATTCTTGGCCTCAATGCCTCCTATCCTTGGAAAGCACATTAGTTTGGTGGTGTATCAGAAAAACCCATCAATCCTGCAGTCTCTGGGAGAGTTCCAGGTGTTTCCCTACCAACCATTAAGCCCAGACACCCTAACTGGTCAACTCAACCTTTGGGAAGCCAGGCACACCTAGCTCAGGAGTTTAGTTTCTTGGAAAGACATCCTCAACTGATGGGCACTGGCCTTGTTGCAGCTGTCACCTTTGCACAGAAACAAGATTAAAAAGATCTACAGGGAGCTATGCTACTGCTGCACAGGCTGCTGAGAGCAAACAGCAATGAGCCTGGCGTCCAGAGTCCCCCAGGGGAGAGGTAATAATTACAGGACACTTCAACAGGGGACTCTTAGTCTGCTTCTGCACTCTGCCCAGCAGTTCAAGCAGGTGTTTTGGGAAAGGGGATTCAAACACAAGGAGAGGAAGAGCTGTCTTTCCTTTTTGGTGGCAGATTTGATAGGATTTCTCCGTTGTGGAAGTGTTTAAGCTGTGCCCTGCAAGGCTCCTGTGCTGCAGCACCTGGGGAAGAGCCTTAGACAACAGCTCAAGAATTACAAATTCAAGCAGCTCTGACACAAACCCATTTGCAAGCTGAATTAGAGGGTGAAAGAAGTATTTAGCAATATGAGAACAGAGGAGAAACTGCAAACATCCAGAGCAACTGCTGTGCCCAGGGAGCCGCCCCTGACTGCAGGGCCTGTGTACATAAGCTCTCAGTACACAGAGAGATGGAAACTGCATCCACTCTGTGTGTGTGTGGAGGGCATGACTCAGGACCAAGGAAACCTCACCAGAAGACACGTGCCAACTCCAGTCTGTAAGAGCAGAATCAGCTGGAGGAAGTGGAAAGACTGATGGGTTTCAAGAGAACAATACGGGGTGGATTGAAAAACAATGGAGAATTAACCCCCCAGACCACTAAATCCCTCCCAGATCTTTATCCTGGTGTAAAAAGGCACCACTAACAAGGCAGAAATGCCCATAAAACACACTGATTATTTCTCAGAGCAGAGGGGGATCCCTGTGATCTGTGACAAACTTATTCTTAGGCACCAGACTCAATTCCACCAGGTCAGTTCAGGCAGAAGTTACCCAGGGGGTTGGAAAGGAGTAATGAAATTAATGTGATTCTCATTTCTTATTCAGAATTGTATTAGGAGCTTAAAACCTGCAAAATTATCTCATTACTGCCATGATAACACACCCCCCCCAAAAAAAAAATCCTTATTAAGGACATCTTGACCCCCAAGGTAGAGGTTTTTTGCTGGTGTCTATAGGAAATGCAAACACTTGCCTTTCTTTTGAACTTCTCTCTCCTTAAGGGTGGATGTTCATCTCTCTGCCATGCCTCCAGTGTATTTACAACACATCGTGTGATTCATTTGTTAGCACAATTAATGTGCTAAGATCAAAAGGTAAGAATTAATTAACTTATACCTTTTCAAGGCCAGCAAGGCAATGCCACCTCCTCGTGCTGGCTTACTTCAAAAAGTGGCTTCTGCATGCTAAAACAGTGACAAGTTACTGATTTGTGGTTGATTCCAGTTTGGAATTGCCTTACATCATCACTAAAGATTCCCAGGTTTCATTCCCAGGCACGTGAGCCCTGGGAAAAAAACAAGTGCTCCTTCTTCTCCCCCAACTCTATGAAGGGAATTCTATGAACTGAGAAATAAAAAGGTGAATTCTATGAAAGAGAAATAAAAAGGTGAAAACAGCATAAGAAATGTTTTCAAAGACAAGTGAAAGAGCTGTTAGGGTACAAGGCAAATTCATCTGACAGGAGCTGGCACGTGATGTGCTCTGAATGACTGTTTAAAGCTTAATGCCTACATCAACACTTGCACAGCCACATCTCTGCTTTCAAATCTCCAACTCTGGAAGACTGAGACAATCCTGTAGGCATTCATTTTAAACGTGTGTTTCTTCTACTCTTTAAGCACTTCAAGATTTCTCAAACAGTCCAGAATCACACAGAGATTTGTAGGGGTTGGAAGGGACCCCCAGAGCCCATGGGGTCCAACCTCCTGCCAAAGCAGGGTCCCTAGGACAGGGCACACAGGGTGGTGTCCAGACAGGGCTGGAATCTCTCCAGAGAAGGAGACTCCACACCCCCCTGGGCAGCCTGGCCCAGGGCTCCCTCACCCTCACTGGGGAAAAGTTCTTCCCCATGTTGGTGTGGAACTCCCTGTGCTCCAACTTGAGCCCATCACCCCTTGTCCTGTCCCCACAGACACTGAGAAGAGGCTGCCCATGTCCCCTGTGTCCCACCCTTCAGCTATTGATCCCCATTGATCAGATCCCCTCTCAGGCTGCTTCTCTCCAGGCTGAACAGCTCCAGTTCACTCAGCCTTTCCTCACAGGGGAGATGCTCCAGGCCTTTAATCATCTTCATAGCCTCCTCTGGACTCTCTCCAGGAGATCCCTGTCTGTTTGATCCCAGGGAGCCCAGCACTGGACACAACACTGCAGCTGGGGCCTGAGCAGGGCAGAGCAGAGGGGGAGGATGGTGCTTATTAGATCCAGACTCATGAGGTTACAGGTAGTGCTGTTAATTTCCAGAGAGCCAAACGGCAGCTCCAAATTGTTGAAGGGAAGCTGTGATAAGGTTATCTGGGGTTACTCAGAAGAATACACAGTGCCAAACTCAGTATCTCTAACACAGAAATACCATCCTTCAAAGCCACGTGGCTGTCAGCTCTAACCAGGACGTGTGCCTCTGTGCGATGCTTCCCTAGCCAGGGTGCAGAAGAGCACCTCCAGGCTTGAACTCTACCTGAGTTTCTTGCTCAGCAGTATGCACTATACCTAATATCAATCATTAAAGTCTATGCCCATTAAAAAAAACCCACCCCACAACAAATGACATCATCAGCCTACGTAAGGAGAGATCTGTAGACCTTTTATAGCCATCTCTGAAGAACAGTGGAGCTCAAAGTTCAGAAGCAGATCAAAGAATGAAGTCAAGTTTTCTATGTAGAATCACTCATACCTTAATCACAGCACTGGGTGGAACAGGCTGGAAAAAGGGGCAGCTCATTTTGTCTTGAAAAGAGGCAAGTGTTTATTTAATTCACCATCCCTCATCCCTCAGGTGGCCACAGCCACATGTCCCAGGTTGAAAAACTTAAAAGCCAGAAACTGCATCCATCTTCTACTTACAAGTGAGATGTTCCTCATTAGCAGCTAAAAAAAGGCCTTGATGAGCCACACTTTTTATTTTTTTTAAATACCATTAGTCAACAGGAATGAGAAACCATAAAATAATCACTGAAACCTTTGGAGACCCTGAGCTTAAGTCCCCAAAACGAAAGAAATTTGACATTACGAGTGTTCTCCAGTGCCTCACTGACAGGTTGAGTGCTGCTTTATGCTTCTCTTGAGGGCACCCACAGACCCTGCAAGTAAGAAATCAGACCAAGAAGGGTCAACACAATCCCTGCATGAACAAAAAGTGCACAACAGTGTACCCCAAACTCCTAGCAAATGGTTCTGGGCCCCGCTGATGGTCACCCTGTTGTCGTTATGGTGCAAAGAAACAGGCAACAAATTAAATGTTACAAAAACTACTTATCTTCACAGCTCAGAGGTAAACTTGGACTGTCACTTACTTGGATAAAACTGTCAAAGGGAAGCTTTAAATTTCATACCCTGAGCTTTTAAACTGCACACCCTGAGCTTGCCCAGCTGCTCTCTTCAATAAATTGAAGGTAACTATTATGTGCTCAACAAGGCAAAGACAAAACCAGCCCCTGGGCTGCCCTGTTGAGATATGAACCAATTTCCCAGTGATAAAAGCCCTAAATTCAGCTCAAAAGATTATTTCAGAAGCCTGTGCTTTAAGATTTGGTTGGGACAAGGTGGGTGACACACTGCTGATGCGTGCAGCAAGGCAAGTTAGGCTGCTGAGAGAGTATCTGAGCTGGGTAAACAGGAGAGTCAATAATTCAGACAGGTATGACAATACAAAAACAAATAATCACCACACCTTTATCCAGAAAGATAAGTGAGTTGGAGATAATACAGTGAGCAAACAAGCTCCCACAGCTCATGCCTTTAGTGAGGGCAAGGCACTGTCTGTAGGACTCGCAGTCTGAACATCTCCAGGGAGGATGCTGTGCTCTAAACTGCTCATCTTGGAATGCTGACCTGCCAGCTGCACATTAGTCCTGTGGAATCTCCCCCCTTCGAAAGGCAACATTAAAAGTTCAGCAAAGCTTTGCTGAAGGATGGTGTGCTTCAGTAGGGTTTTGGTTTTTTTTTTTGGGGGGAAAGGAGAATTTATCCCATTTCTCAGAAACATTTTAAACCAAACCTAGAGTTGGTATAATTTGTCTTTGCTCTTCATGAAGAGGGCACTTGAATGACACAAACCGACCCCTGGACACACTAAGCACAGCAAAGGTAATACAAACCATCACCAGCTCATCAAAACAAGGAAAACACAATAAACACACTTGGCTACATTCCTTAGCCTTGTCTGAACTATGTGCTCCAGCTCCACGGATTTGTTAAGGTGAAATGAGAAGCTGCAGCAAATCTCAGCCTCCTGCTTCCTACCTCTTGTAACACCTGCTTTCCCTCTTTCCCAAAAGTAGGAACTTTCCTAAAGTATCATCACACCCTGACACTTTTGGACCAGCACATCAGCTCTGGGTACCTTTGTCCCAGGTGAGGTGGAGAATGTGTTGACATCGTGTCACGTTATAACAGACTGTTAAGCAGGTTAAAGAGTTTAATCTCCTTCCATAGAAAGGAAGTTCATCAAGTCTCAGAAGGGAAAATAAATCAATCAATACAAGGTGTATCACTGCTGTGAACTAAGTAATGGAAAACAACAGAAAAACCGTCCCAGAGTTTAGAGTTCTGAATAGCAGCCTAATACTGTAAATTTATTGAGAAGAAAAATCATTTTGCAAAACTGGAATACAATTGATATACCAAGAATTTTTCAGCATTTAAAAAGTCATTTAATAACAGGCCTGACCATAAAATAGTGGCACAACAGAAATGTAGGTTGCAAATGTGACGTGGAATGCATAGAACCTCCGGGGCGGACCAGCCACAGTAAATACAACAGTCAGAATGATGAGTGTAAATTCACTTTCATTAACTGGCTTTTTCTTCAAGGTAAAAGGGTGTATATAAATATTATAGATAAAACATTTAAAAAACGCTGTTTTAGTTATTTATTTTTTTTTTTTTTCAGAAATGCTGGAAGGGGGGTTCAGCTCAGCCAAAAAAAAAAGAATAGGTTTGTTGGGCCAAAAGTGCCCTTCTGGGTTCCTAAAGTTTCCTATGCTTGTTATGATAACCCCATGAATGATTAAGGTGGTAGGAAATGATGACAAACATCAACTAAGGAGCTAATTCTCAACAGACAGCAGACATGGTGTTTGAAAACACAGTGCTTAACAGCATTAACTTCAGGAAGTAACGCTAGGAAGAATTTCCATCACCTTAAAAAACAAAGAATTAATCCCATTTAGCCACAAAACCCCAGTTTGTTACTGAGCAGAACGGCAAGTCAGGCATCTGCTGAGGAGGGAGGATCTCTGGATATACAGCCTGGTGGGATTCAATTTAAAAAGCAGCACAGGAGAAGTAGGAATTTTAAGGAAAAGAGGACTTACAGTACATTGCCACGGGCCTCTGTCTTCACTGAAGGTGGCAACAATTTCCTATATTGCATAATGCTGCTATACTTAGTTAGAAGAGAAAAACAAACCTGAAAAAATAACAGCTCCTCACTGGTTAAAACAGATACATTTGGCATTCCAGCCCACCAACCCTGCACTAACTTGTCATTTCCCCCTCATTGCCTCCCAGGATTATGAAACAGTGACATGCCTACAACTCAAAAGTTTCCTATCCTACGACTGTCAAGCTTCGATTTGCCAAAAGAATGCCTCTGACCCCTAGAACCACCCCATCATCTGGTGCACGTTGCGTTTATGGGATAGAGCTTCACATGGTGCATACAGTGCTATCAGCATTTTCTTAAACAACACAACCAAAACACCATCGTCTCGTTCACACTTCTCTTGTCACTCTTACAAGCAACCAGTCAGCACCACCACAGTGACGATCTCACTCGGTTCCCCTCTCCTAACAACTCCGGGAATTCCAGAAAGCAATCTGAAGAGCAGCATTCCACAGGATCCCCAACTTCAAATCATACCATGAAAAGCCATCAGAACTGGCTCTCTGATGTAAAGAAAAGATGCTTGGCTGACTCCAGATACTCCATTTCCTCTCTGCTGTCAGACCTCCCGTTCTCTTGCAGCTCTCTGCTCCCAAACTAGCAGCTCCTCTGTGTGTGAGGGGCTCCCTTTCGAACCCACCTCATACCTCACTCCAACTGAGCTAACCAAAAACCTGGGGAGCAGGAATACGTTATCCCAATGTCCTTGTCCAAAAAAGCTTAAGAGAACTGTGAAAAGGGAAAAGTTAAGGTTTAAAAATAAAAAAAAAAAAAAGGAAAGAAAGGAGAAAAACAAAAGCCCAACTAAAATAAATTACGTAAAGTTCTGAAATCAACATCACTTTTGAGGCAACCTTTCCAGAGACCTCTTGGGTTCCTTTCTTCTCTGAAGCACCTTTGAAGTTGTACAGTTGTAAGAATAACTTTTAACTATAGAAGCTATATGCATCTTTTAAGAATCACATTTTGATGATTATAAAAATTTATCTATTATACAACATAGGTCCAGCTACACTGAAAAAATTACACCGCTTATTGAAATACATTTCATTTTAGAAACAGACTACTAAATAGGTCTATACAAAAAACTCTAAAATAATTTCTGTAGTAAAATAAAGAGTGTGTTAGGAGAGCTACACAAACAAGAAGTTTTTTTGTCTTTCTTTATAATGCTCAAATATACTGTGATACGTGGCTGGCTCACTCCATAGCCGGCACCAAAAGCTGAAAAGAATCCGTTACGATACACAGTGATACAATTAATGCTCTGTATTCATCTCACAGCCTTCCCGATTAGTACAAAGAAAACCAGGCCTGTCTCCTCTTTGAGGAGAAGTCCAGGATATAAAAGCAAGCATACCTCATCAGCTGATATGAAATTATAAAATTCCACCAAGTCTCAGTATCTGAAATTTAGAAAAGTCACCAGTAAAACACAAGCAAATTGGGTTTGAGTCCTGTTGGTTCCCAGGTTCAAACGAGCGCTGCTGATCCAAAACAGGATTTTCCTTGTTTCTAAAGCGATTCGAGGGGAAAATGAGGACAGTCTGCTGGGGCTGAGAGAAAGACAAAGGTCCTCTCCACCTAAGCCTCTGTACTTCCATGAGGGCATGTTTCCATGTGCATAAGATGGGAAAACAGCTGGCAGGAAGCAGAGATGTTAGTGGTGCTGTGCTGAACTGTTTTTTTCTGCCAGGTGTCGCAGAAAGTTGTCCTCACTCTGGCCTCTGTGATTTAAAGGCTCACTCTTAAAAAGAGCTGGAGGCGGGGGTAAATGAGGAACCGGGGGGACCGGGAGGTGGTGGGGATGGTGAGGATGAGGATGTAGGTGAAGGTGTGAATACGGGTGGTGAAGGGGCCGTGGAGGAAGCGTGCTCACTGGGTTCAGGTTGATGGGTGGAGTTGGGGTAGCGGGTGCGTTGACTACAGCGGGGATGGTGGCGGCGGGGGAGGTGGTGGACAGCGGGATCTGGACAGCAGTGGAGACGTTGGCGGGGCTGGTGACACGGAAGCACTTCTCCTTGTGCGCCTTGAGCATGTTGGAGAAGCGGAATCGCTGGCCACACACATCGCACGGGTAGGGCTTCTCCCCCGTGTGAGTTCTGCGGTGCCTCTTCATGTTTGGGCGGCTGGTGAAGCTTTTCCCACAGATTTCACAGATAAAGGGCTTCTCTCCTGCGGAGCAGAGATACAGCAATCAGGCACAGAACATCTGCTAGCACTGCCTTCAGCGTCCTTATGCAAACAAACTGCATCCTGCAGAAGCTACTGCGACTGCTACCTTCAGCAAACAGAGAGTCAGCTGTTCCACAGCAGTCCTCAGCCTTTGCAAAATCCTCTCTCACCTTTGGATTTTGATGCACAAGACAATTTTTAGAAGGTTTTGGCAAGGGGTTACTTCAGACCAAAATAACAAGGAGCAAGCCTAACCTCTCATTCCCCCCCCAAAAAGTGAATCACAGGCCTACAGTCTGGTGTTACAGTAAGGTAATGTATTACCCAACCTAGAAAATCAGGAAGGAGAGGTTAACAGTTTTGATTCCAAGGAAGGGACTACAGCTGGAAGTATGGGAAAGTTTGGATCCTGGAGCTACTTGTGCACCTCCTGGAGGTAACTGCAGGCCCCACCTGGAGTGTTGTATCCAGTTCTGGGCTCCCTGGGATAAAAAAGCCAGGGATCTCCTGGAGAGAGTCTAGCAGAGGGCTATGAAGATGGTTAAAGGCCTGGAGCATCTCCCCTGTGAGGAAAGGCTGAGGGAGCTGGGGCTGTTCAGCCTGGAGAGAAGCAGCCTGAGAGGGGATCTGATCAATGGGGATCAATAGCTGAAGGGTGGGACACAGGGGGACATGGGCAGCCTCTGCTCAGTGTCTGTGGGGACAGGACAAGGGGCGATGGGCTCAAGTTGGAGCACAGGCAGTTCCCCCCAAATCTGGGGAAGAACTTTTCCCCAGTGAGGGTGAGGGAGCCCTGGGCCAGGCTGCCCAGGGGGGTGTGGAGTCTCCTTCTCTGGAGAGATTCCAGCCCTGTCTGGACACCGCCCTGTGTGCCCTGTGCTAGGGACCCTGCTTTGGCAGGGGGTTGGACTCAATGGGAGGTCCCATCCAACCACTACGATTCTGTGTTCTCCTTTGCTCAGTTCTTACCAGTGTGTGTTTTCATGTGCTCATCAAAGTACTGTTTCATGTTGAAGTCTTTGCCACACCACTGGCACATGAACTGCTTGTGTCCGATGTGGATGCTCATGTGGGAACGCAGCTGGTATTTGTACTGAAACCTCTCATCACAGTTCTGCAACAGAAAAACAGCACCCCCATGATTCTCAGGCATCAGGAGGCGAGGTGCTCACGGGACAGCATTCAAGCATCCTACATGGAGGGGTACAGAACACCTCAGCTAGCACACAGACCCTCACATAAACACAGAATTTAAACCATTTAGCAAGAGTAGAATTTGTTCTGTGCTAGAAGGTCTGCTGGCACAAAGGCGTAGGTGAGGAGTGTGGAACAGTCACAACCTTCAGCTGACACAGCCGTTGGCAAAAGCCCAGTGGAGACACGGTTATGCCAACAGAAAAGTGCTTCTCTTGGCTGAAATATCATTTGGAGGTTTTGCAGCTCTGCCAGGGATGTCCTGGACTACAGCGTGCTTCCACTAGAGGACTCTGCTCACACAGCAACGCCAACAGCAGCCTGTTTTAGAGCGAGCCAGCTATTATTTGTTGGTGTGAGGGAATTTCTTTCCCCAGCAGCCTTATCCTCAAGACTACTCAGGTTGCAATACCACCACCAGGCATCTGGCTGGAGTTGTGCCCCACTCTGGGGACAGGGTGAGCCACCGGACCTGCCCTGGACACACAAAAGGCTCTGCACCCCCTGTGCCTCCATCATGTGATACCCACAAGCATCCCCATCAGATGACCCAGACATTATCTGCCCCAGACACATGACTGGGTACGTGTGTCCCACACTGTCTCCTTCACGAGGGCAGGCATAAAGTTACAATGCACATGAACCCATCAGTGAAATACTCTTCCCCCACCCCAAAACACACGTGGTTCAGGAAACCCAGAGCACTGCCTTACACATCTCAAGGACCTCGGAGCTTGGAGCGAGGAGGACAGCGATTTTTCCCACAAGTAAAAAGCAGTGATTTGTTTATTTCCACTGTCACCACTTCTTTCTGTTTCAAATTCCTGGGCAGGACAAGGAGGATTAACGTGATTTGCATCAGGCTTTGCTGTGAACACCGAGGGATTCAAACCCTGCAGCAGTGTGTGCTCACTGAGAAAGGCATGAGAGCCAGCAGGAAAAGCAAACCAAACACATCTCTGTTTGAACCAGTGCTGTGCTCTTTCCCCAAATTTTTTATGAAATTGCCCTTAATTTACAAGTCAGGCAATTTGGTTTCCACCTACACACCCCACTTCCAGCGTTACTAAATTTATGCCTCATGCTACTGCATCCAAGCACATTAACAGCTGCTGCCTCACCTCACATCTGAAAGGTTTCTCTCCAGAATGCTGTAGGGAATGTACTTTGAGAGACATGCTTCGCTTGAATGACTTTCCACAGGTTTCACATGTAAATGGCATGTCCTTTGTGTGTGCTGCAACACAAGAGAACATTGGAGAGGGTCACTCAGATGCAAGCAGCCCTTGAACCATTTCTTCTCTCCAGGAAAATGGTCAGTACTGCAGTTTCTAAGCATACCTACAGGTATATACATTTTTGCTCACTGTCAGTACCACAGACTCAAACATTTTGCCCAGGATAAGCCTCAGACAACTGGATTTGTCTTATTTTTTTCCCCTGAAAGATGCATTATGAGGCTGAACCAGCAGAAGCACCGATCAATAACTCACCAACCATGTGTTTCCGCACGTGGGCCATGGTATAGAACTTTTTTTCACAGATCTCACAAGAGAATTTCTTTTCTGCATATCCGTGGACAATCTTGATATGTTCATGGAGGGACCAGAGCTTCTTGAATGATTTATTACAGGAAACACACTGAATGAATGGGATAAATAGAAGGAAGTTTGAGTTAGAAAGATTCAGTGATTCGGGTTTGTGGGGTTAAGCCACATTATCTTCCTCTTGCATGACAAAAAGAAGCCCAGAACAAGTCAAAATGCCATATACTGTCTCAGACTGCACTTCAGCTTACAGTTACTGCTTCGTGCTTGAAGCAATTACACTAAGAAAAGCCAGATCAAGCAGGATTAGAGAGGACGTTAACGTGCTGTGGTTTGGTGCCACCTGAAGAGCACCACAGCCACTGCACTACCTTATTTCCAGAACCCAACAGCACAGAGCTGGCTGCAGCCCTCGAGGAGCTAACCCAGAGAAGACAAGGGCTTCACAGGCACGGATGCTGCTGGTGTGGGAAGAAGCCAACAGAGGTGGAGGAGGCCAACACCACCAAGATGCCTTAAACCCATCCGCACGTCCAGCCCTGACGTTCAGAAGAGCACTGTCACCCCTCAACCTCCAGGACTAACAGCCCAGGAGCCTGGTCAAAGCTCTCTCATCCCTTCAGCTTTACATGGAAGGCAGCTTCCACCTTGCAGCTCTTAACCGTGTGGAGTCTGATACACAGCTCATCCAGCAAAGCCACTTGTCACCTCCATCTTCCACGCTCTGACTCTTCATTGGTACTTATCAGGAGCACTGCAGGTCTAAAACAACCACGGGCAAACAACATCTTCATCTCTTCCCACAACTACCACGGAAGGTCCAGAAAGTCAGCGATGAGCTGGATCCAAAGGCTTTCATGCACATCATTTTTTCCTCCACAGTTAGTTCTCACTTAAAACTTGATTCAAAAAATAAATCCTTGGACAATTTTGAAAATTCCAGAATATTCTGAGCTGTGAAACTTGACAGTGGATTTGTGTGTGAGGACACCGAGTTGTTTTTCATCTCTGAAGTGAAGAGGAAGGAACTGTGGCTTGTTATTCTTTGTTAGCTGTTGGTAGGTTTGGGGTTTTGGTACATCCCCATTTTCCTGGCCATCAATTACCCTCCTTTCCTCAAGGTAAGGAGGGGCGCATGCTTTTCACTGTGGAACTAGCAAATCTATGCCTGCTGTCAACTTGAGTTGTTTCTCATCTGCTTCCACAGAGCTTCCATCTCCACAGGCCTGGAAACACTGCTCACCGTGCTGACTCTGAGGAGAGCATCTGTCTCTAAAAGCACCTATTGGAGGCATGTCAGGAACACATTGTAGTCTTTTTTTGGGGAAAAAAAACACCCTAGAGAATAAAACAAGGCTAAGAAATGATCAAAAAGCCTTTGATTTAAGGTTAAACAAGCCCTTGAAGCAGTCAGTCTACAATTTAATTGACCATCAGCAGCGAGTAATTTAGATCACTGAGAACTCCACCACACAGAGTCTAAGGTGACAACAGAAATTCTATCAAAGTGCTGATTTGGAATGGGTGAAACCCAAAATTTACCTGGAAAACCGGATATATTCCATCACTTAGATGAAAAATATAGAGAATATTTATCAGCTCAATCACCACTTACACAGTGAAACCATTTTTTTTCCCCTAGACAAAGCTCCATATCCCTCTTGACATATTAAACCCTTTATTAATGTAAAACTTTCATA
Organism: Rallus limicola; assembly: GCA_022605955.1. NCBI lineage: Eukaryota > Metazoa > Chordata > Aves > Gruiformes > Rallidae > Rallus > Rallus limicola. Next base: position 5,231,782 of record JAKCOZ010000040.1, on the reverse strand, counting down.
TTCCCTTACTCCTTTTGCCAAGTGCAATAAAAACAAATTAGCAGGCAGCTGTGAAACACATTCCAAATGTCAGGACAGACAAAAATAATAGTTGAGTGTATGCTTATACTGAGGATTTGAAGATGACTAGCAGTGCTTCTGGCACTGGAAATATTTGGGGAAGTTTCTGGATCTTATTCTTGTGGCACTGGATATAAAACACAACTTCTATAATTTCTTCTTTTGCTATCACTTTTGGACAGAGGACTCAAACTCCTCAGAAGCAGCACATGGGTGCGTGGATTAGAGGTTGCTTCTTCACTCCATACCCCACACAAACCGTTGGTGAATTCCGAATTCCCGTTTAACATCAAAAGATTTTATGCTGTGAATGAGCCACCTGGACCACAGGGCATTCCTTAAATTTACATTTCAATATTCTCTGCTACACTCAACTTGTGAAGTATTGAATTCAAAAGCTGCAAGGACATACTGAAACGTTTATGCATTTTACTGACTATGCTCAAGACTCATTATAATCTTATATTATACTCCTTCCTTCAGTCTTCCTCCTATGAGCTGAAACATAAGGAAAAACAGCATAGCGTTACACAGAGCTGCAGTTGAGTCTTACAGCAAAGAGAAATGGCAATAAATATTTCATCCCTCTCCCACGCAGTGGGAATTGAATACCAATTCAGTTCAGCATTCAAACAAATCTTAAAACTTTCTGGTAGGACTGGCTGGACAGACAAAAAAAAAACCTCGTTGCCTGACAAACTCTCTCAGCTTTTCAGCTGCACAAAACTCAAACTCAAGCTGCATCGTGCTGGCAGGATTGTTTCAGGAGTGGCAGCACCGTGCCAGGTTTATCAAGGAATAAAAAACCCCTCGCCAGATAAAACAACGCTGCCCCCAGTTCCATGAGAACACAGATTCCTATGAGCAAAACACACAAACCACAGATGAATCAGAAACTCTTTCCACAATTTAAACTTTAAAAAATGGTTCTATTACAACACAGGCTTCCATTGTTGTGTAAAATTAAAAGCTGCAAATCATCTGGTGAGGAAAAAAACCAGAGATCTTTGTATTATCAGTGAGATTGACTGAGCTTTGTATGCTGGGAAAAGGGCAGGCTCGTGAACAGGTTTAGTTGCTGAATTCATATGCTTCCATGTGCATGTGTGAAGACTACTGCAAATTGCCTGGACATAATTATCACAGGAGGATTAAAAGAGAGTTACATTTTAACAGCGGCTCCGATCCTGACTCCACTAGTTTCTCTCTCACCTGCTTGCCTCTCTGGTATTTTACAGATTTCTGCTTCCAAAACCCACAACGTGCCACCACGCCGTTCTCCTTTGAAATCTTACCTGGGTTACTACATCACTGAGTTTCAGGACACTCAAACACTTTGAACTCTAAAGCTAGCCATAGCTGCAGGTGCTCAGCGCCTGAAGGAGGAGGGTACTTCGCTGCAAACACACTTGTTTGCAGGCCAGTTACTCTTGAGTCTGACATTTGAAAAGCAGCTTTGCGTTCTCCTCAATGCAGTTAAATACCAGAGTAACTCTGCTAAAGCAGACGCCAGTTGTACACTCTGTTCCCTGCAATTTACTTCTTGGAAGACACCAAAGTGTTGATACGTAGAGACAAGGTCTCGGTCAGAACCTGGTCTGCGCAAAAGATTTCCCCCTCTGAAGTGTCCACTAGCTGTATCCAGGGCACGACAGAAGGTATGGAAATCTGGCAAGCAGGTGAGCAAACCTACCTGGATATTTTTTTCACAGTCTGTTTGCTGGTGAAGGGACAGCTCACTTTCTAGAACAAATTTCTTCCCACATTTGTCGCAGATCTGCATGCGCCTGTGAGTGATGTTCATGTGCTTCTCCAGGTACCAGCGTGTGTTAAACACCCTGGGGCACTTCTCACAGGTTAAAGTCTCCTTCTCTTCACACTTTGATTTCTGCACAGGTGCCTTGGGCTCCTTTGCAGCTTTCTTCTTACGCTTGGGGGGCTCCACACTCTTTCTACGACCCCTTGTAGTTCTGGGTGATGGGGAAGTTGTGGCTGCTGCAGCAGATGCAGCTCTCCTTGTTCTCCTTTGTGCAACACTAACTTTTTCCACTCTTTTCTCTTTTTTCTTCTGCCTCTCATTTTCCTCATCATCATTACTGTCTTCAGTGGCCTCTTCCCCACTGTCACCCTCCTCTTCCTCACTGCTGGTCTTAAGAACAGCAGTCTCTTTGGACTGGGAGGGGACACCCTTCTCCCCTTTTGACACATTTAATGTTTGGTTGTTAAGGTTTACCTCTACTATAATCTGCTCCCTTTTGTAAGTCACTTCATCTTCCTCCTCTTCTTCCTCCTCAGAGTCGTCAGAGTTCTCTCTATCTTCTTTCACAGCCCGGACCTCTCCTACCGATCTGTTCTCCCTGAAATATGGCTGCTCCTCTCTTTCATGGAGATGTGGTTTACTCATTTTGCTGTCCACCAACACAGAGTAAGGACTTCCTGACTCTCTCTTGTACACTTTGGTGGACAGATCAAGCTCCTGGCTGGCACCATGATAGAACGCGGGTGGCACTTGCCCACGGCGACTGTCCTCTTGCGCCATCCCTGCTACATGCGTGGCACAGTTTTCAACCAACTGTTGGCAAGAATTGGCTGTTTGACTCATTTGGGGGGCCCTGATTCATTGAGCACCTTTAATCCCAGAAAAAACAAGTAAGCAGCTTTAACTCAGGGTGGGCTTTCAAGACCGACGCCTGTTCCATCTACACAGAAGGAACAGAATCTGATTCTCTGCTGGTGTTTAGCACTGGTGTGAAGGTCACAGAATTCTGGTATTATGGCAAGAGAAGAGCAGTAGTAATTATTCTTCTGAAGAAAGTTGCCAACGAACCGCTGAACATTTTATCTATAAAACACAACAGAGAAAATTAAGTCAATTAAAATAATAATAATAATTAAAAACCCTGCTAAAAACTCCAAATTCTTTTGAGTTTGTCCAACTGGGGTAATGCACAGGGTATGCTACCTGTGAGCTCTATCTGCTGGGGCTGGACTGCTCTATAGCAGCATCTCAAACCAAAGTTGCAGCTAGGTACCAACACGTGCACCTTCTGTGGGGACCAGAACTGGTACTGCAACTCCTAAGATAGGGAAATCAAGGCATGCTGCTTGCTTCAGAATAAATATTCTCCACCCACCAAAGCACACCATCTCCTGCCTCAATGCTGGGCCAAGATGCCAACCTGTGTCTTCCCTGGACACACGGGATGGCCCCAAGACTCTGCTCTACTCTCCATCAAACCAGGTGCACACCTACACAGAAATACCTCCTCTCCTCCTGCATCTCCCAAAGGGAGCCCATCCTTGCCCAGAAAGGGAACATATTACACTGAGCAACATTCCAGTGATGTAGATATGCATGAAGAATTTCAATGGAGATATTTTCAACCTGCAGCACTAAATTAGATTAAGAACACCGTGTCCGCTGCTTGTTTCCACCTCAGAGATCCCTCATGCAGCTTCTTGATTTAAGGCACTTATTCTTCTGTCTCATTCTCCCTTCCCCCAGCTATTTACTCCTCAATGCAGTAGCCAAACACTACTACATTTGCTCATCTAAATTTTACTTGCAGTTATCCAAGCTGGAATTTGTCCAGGACACTTTTACTTCCCCTTGCAAAAAACGCCACGTGATCCCTAATGAGTACAAGTCATCAAGCACTCACATTTTTATTTTTTTAATGTATTTTTTCCCTTTTCACCAGGATAATTGCATTTTGGTAGCACAGTATTGCAACACCAAGGCTTTTGTCTGTGCAGATCAAGTCAGGAATACATCTGAACTCTTGACCAAATGGGACACTCAGAACTGAATCTGTAACTGCAGGGTGCAGAAGAGGAGAATTAAAGATAGAGTCTGAGACACATCCCATGACCAAGGGCCCTAACAGAAAATGGATGGATTGAGCAGCCAAGTATGAAGAAAACTGGATCCCCACTACCAGAGCCTGAAAGTTTCCTTGCAGCTGTAAGCTTGGGCTAAGTCCAGCAGCCAGGTATAACCACACTTGGATTTCACAGAATCACAGGGTCTTTTTTTTTATTACTGGTATTCTTGGAGCAACAATAAAAAGCAACCAACCTAAAGCAGTATTACAGACATGGATTTTTATGATAAATTTCCTTCCACATTGTACTGAGGTCAAATACTCTCCACAGTAAAAATGCAGTAACTCCCAACCAAAAACCTAATAGTTTCTATTTAACTCTTCCACCAGAAATCCCCCCCCTTTGAAGTGAATCTAATCAAACAGGAGATGAACCTATGTATGGTCACGGTGGTTTAAATAATGATAATAAAAAAAGACTGAATGGTTTCCTGCAATCATGGTGAAGTGACATGCTGGGAAAAATGTCAGACCAATAACCAGTCATCTGATTACCTGCTTAAACCAACAGATCCTTGAACACTTCTCCAAAATTTCCACACACACTCAAAACGTGCCCTGAAGATGCCCAACGGAGCGATCGAGCTGCAGACAGACTCACAGCACCACAGGCTCTATTCCTGCTGCACCACACACGCTCCATCCTCAGCAGGGTCCCAGGTCCCAGCTTCCCAGCTCCAGAGGCGAGGCAGGAAGGTGAGCAGCAAGACCCAGCTGGGCCAGGAAATGCGTGGAGATGGGCTGTTAACATTGGCTTGTGATCACAAGTAAAATTCAGATGGAAAAGCTAGTAAATAGTAAAATAAACTGGTTGTGATTGCAAGCCAAAATTAACAGCCCTATACCCCAGAAGGCCCTTAAAGGACAGGGCATGATGAAATCCAGTTTAGTTTAGTTTTTTTTTTTTTTTTAACAACCTTTAATGAATTATTCAGAAGCCCAGAAAAATCATAGTGTCATATATGATACTGAATTATTTCCTCAGTGTATTAAGCCTCTCTGGCTCGTTGCAAGAGTAAATCAGGAAGGGTATCAGAATGGTGCTGCAAACAACTTGCCAGGAAAGGCAAGCTTTACCTTCAGCTCCCATTTACTGACTGTTGAAATGTTCCCTTCATGTACCTTGCCATCATTTCACCTCTGCTCATTTAAGGAATATTCTGCATAATAAAACCACTTTGTATGAACACTGTACCACTTCAAATAAAAAAAAAAACAAACCCCAACCAAACAACGGGCTTGTTCTGAGTTATCAAAGCTATATGGTCTTAAAACCACTTCACTCTGCAGAAGCAGTAACCTACTTTCACTTTGAACACACTGCCTGCTACCCTCAAGGGACCCACAACTTTCGAACAACATTATTTAACAGTCAAACAGCTGGTAAAGCAAAGCCCTCCTTATACATTTAATACCATCAACGCACTAGAAGACTATAGAGACTTCCAAGAGAGAGTTTAAATCCTGCCCAAAATATTTTAATAGAGGATTCCTCCCTCCCCCTTAAATTTCTAATCCCAAATGCAAGACAGCAGCGTTTGGGTGGGTTTAGTTTTGCTCTCCCCAACGAGGTGAACGCACTTTTTTCAAAGCTGCTAAGCAGCTCGGGCTCACACAAGCCACGCTAAGGAAAGGAGCAATACAGGATCTGATTAAAAGGTAAAAAGGGATCCAGAGTTTCAAAGCAGTTTTTGCAGAAGCTTATTGAGACACAGACCTGAGGAATAGCTTCGTTCTGTACTTGTACCAGGTATGTGCCAGGCTTTGTAATCAAAGATCATACAAGAAAGGTTTGCAAGCCTACAAATAGTAAAGGCTCAAACCCATGAAAAAAAAAAATACAAACAACTTGCAGACAAATGTGTAGGTGGAGGAAGCATGTGTATGTGGGAGCAACACTTCATACAATGCTTTCGCTACTTCTGAAGAAAAACCACATTTCTTCACTTTATCTGTACTAAAAATAGAGCCATTTCTAGCAGCGGGTGCTAGCACAGCTACCTGCCCCAACTCCACTCCACACATGCCTTGAAATCAGCGCAGACCAAGTGCAATAAACTCAGAGGTTAATGACTTTAAATGACACGTCCTTAGTTTGCCCTCAGAGAGGGACCAGCCTGACAGTCTGGCCATCTCACCCTCTCATCTAACCTGCGCCAAGGACGAAGGATTCTGCCTTCTTGGCAAGCACCCACCAGCCAGGCACCGCCGTGAAAGCAAAGCACAGCTTCTCCCAGCCCTGGTAGGTAGCAGAGCGGCTGGTTGCAGAGTCACTTCTGGCTATCGAGGCTCCCTGTGTGCTGCCTGCAGCCTGCCTGGCCTACAGCTGTTTGCCTGCCAGCTCCCCAGACGGGCACTTCGCTGCTCCTTCTTCCAGCCTGGGTGTTTCTGGTGGCTCCTAAGGAAAGGAAAGAGGCACTTTGGGCACTTTGCAACCAGCGATGACCCCACTGCTCCTGGTCAACATGACAGTGGCTTAAATTGGTTTATTTATTTATTTTTAACCCATTTAATTGCTGCCCATAGAAAAGTTATCAATATTAGCTCTGAAAATTGACAGAGGCTGGTCTAATTCACTTTGCTGGAGGTTGGCGAGTCTAGAAGCATTGCCTGCACAAGGGTGATTTGTCTACAGACACAAAGACAGCACTGTATCGATTTTATTACTTCGCTAACATCTGGAAGTTCCCCCCTACTCTCCTCAGAAAGCCATAAGGACCAGAAAATTCCTTGAAATAAATAAAATACCCATGCCTCAATTCACAAGCCAGTGGTGTTTGCCACAGTTTTGCAGGCAGCGTAAGGCAAAAGAGGAAGGAGGGTAAGAGCTTGGGGCTTTCCTGCAGCTCACCTACATCTTGCATGAAAATACTATGAAAAATGAGATTGCAATAGTCAGCATGCAATGTTAAAAATGCATTAGTTTATTAGCCATCCATTATTTTCTTTCTTTGTTATAATACAGCCTGTCAAGCCAGGAACAGGTATTTTTCTTTCTGTTTACTAGACACTCGGACTAGATTTCACTTCCAGCTTGGCACAGAAGTTCTCATAACCTTAATATAGCTCACAAGACACCAAGACAAAATTATTTCTCCAAAAGCACCCAGCACCTAACACGTGGGGAAACCTGAGCCACGGCCAACACTGCAGCACTGAAATACCACACACTTCATACCAGCATCACAAATTATTTGCACGCTCCCTTTACCGCACAAGACTCCTAATTTCACATGAGACAAGCCCTGAGAGTTAAGGCAAGAGCCCAAGGCCAGGTTTGATGGGGTTTTGGTCACCCTGGGCCCATGGAAGGGGGTGGCACTGGGTGGGCTTTGAGGTTCCTTCCCACCCAAACCAGTCTGGGATGCTCTGACAGGAATAGGTTCCCATTTAGCTATATAGAAAAACAAGTTCAATGAGAAAGTTTGAGTATATTGAAATTTGAAATGTTATTTTCCATATTTAAAAAAAAAAAGGCTTCTCTCAAACTACAGTGAAAGTTAAGGAAAAAATTATAACTAAGTTATAATTAAAGGCAATGCCATTATGCATATTCATTAACAATCTGAAGCTTTCAAGGATCCTTAATCTCTTTGGCATGGAAGCTACAATCCAGCAGCTCCACAAACTCCTGGAGCAAGCAGATTTGCACACAGTCTACAAGCAGAGAAACAACCCTGTGCACAACTAAGTAATTTACATTATTTAAGATAATGCACCAATTTCAGACTAGTCAAGTAGTCGTTGAAGAAACTACACCCCAGAACAGCAGGTAGCAAGGCAGCGGTTACAGGTCGGGAGGGTTAATTAAATACAGCTCCCACATCATGCCCAACCTGGGACACAGTCTGGCTGCCACCCAAATTTCTAACCAAAACTGAAGCACCAGCTTCTCTGCTTCCTTTCTACTCGTCAGGTAGAAATTTCTAGTGCAGCTAAAAACCTATGTGAATTCAGAATGCAAGTGCAGCTCAACCCTTTCACACTTACTGCTCACGTTATCAGAGCCCTAATACTTCTCCCGTATCCAAACAGACTGGTGCATGTGTCTATTCTGAAAGGCTGGTAAGTGAATGCATCCTTCTGGTACCTACAAATACAGAGGTAAATAAAGGCATGATTTTTCACCTAGCTGCTGTTAGTATTACTCAGTGTTGCCCATTAATCGATTTCAAGTCAGCAGATGGGACGGAAATACAATAAAATCAATCAGAAAATGGTAATTTTCATTGCAGGTACCACTCGGCTTTAAGTACTGCCCAGCACAAGGTTCTGCCTTCCCTAAAAAGAACAAGAGAGCAATGCTTTCTCCCTACAGCTCTGCTCTGTGAAACCCTCAGCTGAGCTGAATCCTGAGCAGCCTATTAGCAAGAGATGCTTCGAGATCGCAACGGCAAAACACAAAGTGTTGGAGTAAAACGTCCCAGTCACCTCCAGTTCAACCCATCAGCAGCGTTTCAGAGCACATAAACCCCAAAAGTTTCAATATACTCGCACAGTTTGAAGAACAGGTGCAGGAAACACAACAGCGCAGAGGCACAGCAGCTCCCAGGCAGTGGGAAAACACATCTGGTCCAAGTTACATCATGTCAGCGGATAGCAATCAGGGCTATCACACAAGAGAGAATTATTTATATCACCGTACAATCACTCCTTTCTTGTGCGGCTCAGCTGCTTTATATGCAAAAAAAAAACTGGGGGGGGGGGGGGAGAGAAAAAGATGTTAAGTGGGGAGTTTAATCTCAAGCCAGACCCACAGTCAGCACATCCTCGCAGCGTTTGCATTTCTATGGGTAAGTACTGAGCCCATCTAAATGCAAAACGAAGAGAGTGACTGGTGCTAACGATCTATTCTGTCATCTGTTCCGAGGCAGGGACAGCTTGTAACACCCACCTCCGGCATGGACGGTTATCTGGGGTGGGTTGGTTCCCGCTTAGCAGAGCTCCTAAGGGAAGCAGGGAACAGGAATCCTATCTACTGCAGCAGGAGAGTTTGGTGCAGCTGACAGAGACTTTGGGGACATGGTGTAACATGGCAAGAGGATATTTGGGCACAGGAGTCACAATTCCTGGGCCTGTTCTGTGAAAAAAAAAAAAAACAAACCAGAAAAATCATTATACTCTGTTCACTGCAAGCTCAAAATTCACTCCAAACAGGTTTTCCCATTAACTCATAGGAAAGGTCAGGCATAAAGGGGTGTGTGGCACTGTGGCTTGTTTATTTTGGTGAAATTAAAGCTGTGCCACATATTTGGGCATCTCTGCTTCAAATGGATTAGTCTTGGTACAACTAAGCAAACTGACACGCACATCATAAAAAAAAAAGCCAACAACACTGGCAGCAGCTCAAAGTGTTGCAGGGAGCCTTGGCAGGGAAACAAAAGCCCAGAGAGTGAATAAATGCTGCCCAACTCTCCGAGGGAAGGTCCAGGGAGAAGTCTTGCTTGACACGGTGGTATATGGATGGCCTGAAGATGTAGCAGAGCGTATAGACTGCCCCATCTTCCAGTTGTTTTTTTGTGATTATCCCTAAAACAATCTACGATAGGTATCCTGCTAACTCAGCAGGCAACATATTTTCACTGTATGGAGCTGGCTATTTGCCTGTAAGTATTTAACAGGCTAATGGAAAATGAAGCAGACCATATTTCCAATTCCAGAAAAATGCCTTATATAACAACCTGGGGCTGAAACAGAAAAAACTGTGATTTAAAAAAACCTTGGGGCTTTTTCCATTTCTCAAGATGAATTATTTGGCTGTATCTAGAAATCTGGTTTGAGGGACAAAGGCTTTCAAAAACCAGCGATTTCCAGAACTATGAATCTGGAATTTTTTCAAGCATTATCTCCACAGAAAATAGTTTAAGAGGTTGCCATTTCAGAATTCTGCAGCATTATAATCCCTCAGCTTTTGCAATAAGCTGAAGAGTTTCTACTGGCTATGAACTCGTTTTAGATGTGACAGCTGTAAACTTTGACATTTTTCCTTTACTAGGCAAAATCCTCTTCAAAGACGTTCCACTCCTCCACGACATACACTCAAATAAGAAGTCTAAGCCCTTCCTAATATCCTAAATATTAAAAAATTAAACACCTGAACCGAATTAGGAACCTCCTTCTGTTCAGATCCAGTGTTGCATCTCATCTCTACCTTTCAATGCAAAAAAGGGAAAGCAAGATTAAACCAAACCCAGGTAGTTCCCACTGAACAGCAGGTATCCACATCACATCTTTCACATTTATTGCTTTTCTGTGATTGTTTGATAACTTGAAGGGACACAAACGAAGCCAGGAGTTACATGACATCAACAGATTAGCTGTCCCTTCAAATCTGTATACTCATCAAAGTAGCTGCCAGAAGTTCAAAACTACCCACTGCTATGACTCTGAAGGGCAATTCTTTCTCCTACTGACCTACTCTTTGGTCCAAATCACTTCCTAGAGGTTCTTCTTGTTCAGTGCCAAGACTGCTTTTTGGTTTAAAAACTCTTGCTTTCATCATTACCTGCTCACATATATCCACCAGACTAGCAAAAACTAAGATTTTAAATCACCCATGTGCTAAGATTTTAAATAATCCATTTACTGTCACAGATGCCAGTGATGACACTTCTTACTAAAGCTCACCAATTTAAGATTGCACATGTCTGCACTATCACAGGCTGCACACACAGGCACAGGAAAACTAGAAATCTACCATTAAGATCTCTACTGTTGTTTCCCAAAGTTAGCACTGCTCCTCCCAAAGCTGAGTGAGGCACTAGATATGTATCTGTGTCTTTGAATATGTAGATCAGTTGAGAGACCTCCAAAAAACAAAAAACCCCAAAAGTAAATGGTGTGTCCACAAAGCACAGCTGACAGGCTAACTTCTACCTGGACATGTATTCTGCATAGCTTCTACCTGGATGTTTATTCTGGAGGAAAGGTGTTCTTCCTTGCTATGAGCTGAGAGCATTAACTTAGCAAAGAACAATGAACTCCCCGAGCAAGCTCTAGAGGAGACCTTCCCAACAGTGGTCTGTATGTTACAGAAGGGTTCAGCTCAGGAAAAACTCATGGACAGGTTGAGGTATTTGCTTACAGCTTTCTGCTGATCAGCCTGTGCTCCACATCACGGCACGTAGTGTGCTCCTGCACCATTTATCTTGAAGCCTGTACTAACGGGACGTTTCAAATAACCTCACCTGAGGTGTGTGATGTTATACACACACTTTACACAGTCCCTCAGTCACAGCTTAATGTAGTTTTTAAGAAACATTTAGATTCGTCCCCAGTCTACCAGTTTATCTTAAAAAAACCCCTGCTGCTAAATAGTTTGGAACTGTTCTGAGAGTGGTATGTAGTAGAAAAAAAGGTTTAAATATTAAAATCTTCTTTGGCCTCATGGAAGTGTGAATCTGATCTCTCTAAAATAAAGTTTGCTCTTCTCACATCATTGGAATGCGCTTACGGATAGGTTTAAAATCCTCTCCCCATTTTTCATTTAGAGCTCTTTACACACACTAGATAATTTTGACTTTGAAATCATGCAACAAGTCTGTAAAAACCTCCACAGCAACAAAAAACCAACCCCAACCCTTGGGGCGGCTGCACAACTGTCCCCTGCCCAGCAGCAGATGCACTAGCAGGGCTCACCATGCTCGTACAGGTACGGGCTGTGGTGATGGAGCTTTCCCTTCTTTTCCTTACCTGGGCTTCTCTTAGTGTCTCTTCCTTTCAAGCTGCCCACAAAAACACACCCACATTTGCCTGGGGAGTTTCAGTTTTATAACTTGTGTAGCTTTTTAGAATCACCAAGCACTACTCAGCGCGAGCCCAGCTAACCTGCTGGTGAACACAAAGATGATGTGTGTGCTCAGACAAGCACAAATCACAGCAGAAGTTTCAGTAATCTCGTGTTGACAAAGCCTAAATGTGCCAATACCAAAACTACACTGTTTCTTCTTACACAATGTCACAGCACTCCCGTAAACCCCCAGCCACTCTTGGGTATGGTTATCTTCCACCACCAATTACCCGTCTTGTTTGGAGCTCCTGAATCTCCTGAAACATTACACACAGAGTTTGTTTTAGATGCACAGTGTAAACTTCTGGGAAAACAGAGCGTCTTGCTTTTATAATATTTACATGATTTGACACGGCACATTTAGCAACACACAAATTTATCAGCTTCTGAGAAATGCTAACACCAAGTAATGATACTCCAAGAGAACTCCTCTGTGCACGTACTCCCACCTCTGCAAGTAGGGACCACGTTCAGCACTCCCCCTGAAGTCACCTGGGTCAGGCATGGAGATGTAGAGCTGCTGCTCAGCAAGTTCATGTGAGATCAAACCAGACACTGTACCATGGCAGCAGCTCCTCTCAACCTTCACAGGTTTTACAGCTCCAATTCTCAAGCATAAATAACTCTTCCCGCTGGTACAGTGGGTTTGATTCCCAGTTTTTTCCTCAAATTCCTTATGCAGGACACCTTATCTCCACCTTGCATTTAAATTTTGTTCTGGGCAAAGTGAGGACAATTATCAGTTAAGGCCAAAGTTATCTGTTCATTTTAATCTGCCCTGTGTCTGTGTGGCTGCCAAAGGAGGTAGTACCTCCTTCCCTATTTACATGCCAACGCTGGCATTCTTAGGGTTGCAAGGCGAGATGCCTTGGGAAATCAGTCTGCCTGGAAAAGAACCATTCCTTGGGATAAACCTTCAGCTGGATCAGTTCTCTGAAACAGCTCACAGAGCAACTTCATGAACGCTACTGCCCATTACAAGCTTTTCCTTCCCTGAAATAATTAGTTTTACAGGTGCAATCTGGCTTTCACTTTCCATAAAATACCAAGGTAAAAGAACCAGAAGCACAACAAAAGATTTTTGGGAAAAAAAATATATCCAAGGATGATGCTTAAGAATTGAGGATATAAAAAAAGAGCAGGTTCTCAAGAACCTATAGCAAACAGGAATTTTTCTCAAGTGACTTGAGCCTTTGCATAGCTCATACTCTCACGTAAAAATAAGTTCCTAGTGATTCTGAAACTATTCTTAGATACAGGTTCTCTCTCCTTACTGACACGGTATAATCTAAACCCACAGATTTCTCTCTAAGAACAATGGGATCGAGCTATGGGTTCAAGTCAATGACAATCAGACTGGTGTAGGAAAAAAGTTTTTTAGAAAGGCAGTAGAAAATAGCATAATAAAGAAAGAACAAGGTGAGGGGAAGCCAAACAGGAAACCACAAGAATCAGGATGAGTTTAGAAAGGTACAAGAAACAAAAAAGTGGTGAAACAAAACTGCCTGACAAAAAAGTTACAATTAAATTCAGGACATCATTTTTCTCAGCCCTTTAAACTGCAGCACAGCATTTCACTCTAATAGACTTTGTCCTGCAGATAGTATGTGTGAAATGAATGATTCAAGACATGCACGTTACAACAAGGATCCTCAACTAGAGATTCTCAGCAGCCTCAGTGTCTACTATGACATGACACTGGTGATGAAGATGTGTCAGGACACAATTCTGTCCCTGCTAAAAGACTTCTGATGTCACATCTATATACCATGACTTGTATTTTGATGTCAAGCCTATTGGTGTCACAGTGAATTAAACAACTGTCCCAACACATGTCCCTCATAAGGTGACATGCAGTTAAAACACCAGAAATCAAGCACTGTGCATGCCACTCATCAGGGAACTCAGATCTTACTGCAGTGAGAAAGCACAAAGCATACTGAGGAATGGCAACGCTTCCCACCCCAACATTTATGTGAGAAACTCCTCAAATTTCCTAGCCTTATAAAGGAAAAAAAAAAAGAGGAAGTTTCTGGAATCAAGGCCAGAGCTTCCATCATTGTAGGTGTACATCATAGTCTACTTGCTTAGAAAGGACAGGACCAGAAAGACACAATAGTGTGGGCAGGATGGAAGCTGCCACTCTAAAACATACACAGCAGAACATACCTGCATCAATCAGAAATCAGAAATACTCCTGTTCATCCAATGTCCAGTGTATTACAGTGCCACAGGTCGCTGACAGTCCCTGCCACGTGTTTGGATACCCAACAGTAACAGCATCAGGCTTTTCCTTAGGAACAGTCTGCCTTCTACCATTAAAATCACAGTCGCCACGATGTCATTTGTCTTCAGACAGCACTATTAAGACACATTCCATAATTCCCTTTTCATCACATAAGCACTAAAAAGGTTTAAATAAGCACGACCTGCAAGCAACTGTGGAGTTCAGAACAGATTTTTTACTGTCTCCCACAAGACTTGTCAGCCATAGAAAAAGCCAAAGCTCCAGTGAGCCTCCTGCACCTGCAAGATTCAGCCAGGCTCCAACTCAAATATTTGCAACTTTGTGTACAGCATTCCCATAAAAGAAGGTATGTGGATCAATGGATGCTTGTCTGTACATTTTCAACTATAAAAACTTCTGCTTGTAAAGGAAAAAAGCTCCATCACCTCATCCTACCAGGTCCTTGGTCTCTGCAGTAGCACCACAAATTCTCCTCTGAAATTCCACCTGAAGAAACTTTCTGTTCATCTGTATTTAGTACCTGGGACAGAGTGAAATTGGCTTAGCAGGTTTTGGCTCAAATGTTAATATGGATCCTAATTCCACTCTCAATTAGACTTGCCTTTCATATTACATTCCTAAAAATGACTTTGCCAGGGAAAGAATGGAGTTTCAAGACCAAGAGATCCACAAACAAGAGAGCAACACAGCATAGAGTGCTGGTAGTTGCTTAGCGTGGCTAAAATGTTTCTCTGGAGTGAAAACTACTGGTCTGAAACCTCCTCAGGGAAGGGTGTCTGAGAGTGTCAAGGAAACTAATGCAAGCTGCTTGTGTTAATGAGTTTAAGCTGCTGGCACCAGAGCTACAGCCAGGAGTTTCACTCCCTATGCAATTGTTTTTTCAGGAGGGAGGAGCAAACTAAAAATCACCAGTTCAAGATCATTGGGAAAATTAAGCATTTGTGAAGGTAATTTGGAAATTGGGTACTAGGAGTTTAGATTAGGATGTTTCAACCGAGGACAGGCTGGCTGTCATGCTGTCACTATGAGCTCCATGTGAATTCTACTTCAGAGTTACAAGCAAACCCCACACACTTCCCAAAATACTGAAAATTAAGATGCTGCAAAGACCCAACATGGTAAATAATTTTACTAGCACGTAAGAGTAACTAACATATATGAGTATGTGTTTCAACCAAGCCTGTCATTTCAAGGGCATGCTGTATTTTTAGTAAAATGCTCTTAAAAGGCATAAAATTTGTCACTTCTAGACAAAACATCCTTTTATGCCAACAGAGATTAGTTGGTCAGACCTTTGATACAGTAAGGGAGTTACTGCAAAGGTTTTAAAATACATAAACCCAGTATTTACAGTTGGATGCAAGGCACCTAGATCCACTAACAGAACTTAAAATCTACACATTCTTGCTGGAAAACACTGTCTGAGAGAATTCAGCCATGCTTCCTCAGCTCGAGGAAGCTCAAGACATTATAGGGTCACGTCAACTGCAGACAGTATCTGCTCATTGACTGCATTAATATTTGAAGTGTGTAACTTCATGGTAATAAAGTGCCCTCCACGTGAAAATCCACCTTTTTTCTAACTATGAATACAGAGGGAAACCCCCCAAATTTTTCAGTTGATTCTGAGAAGACAGGTAACACTGATTTAGCAAAGTGTAAACTAGTAACTGTTTTAAAAACCAAAATTACATTCTTTAAAATTTCCTTCATCTTTTATTTAGAAGCCAAGACCTGGATCTTGCAGGGACAGCGCCTGTTTCACAGTGAAACACGTTAAGAGATCAGCTGCTCTGTGCTGGAGGAATTTAACCAAGTGGGAGAATGGTTATAAAATATTTTAAATACATAATAAGCCACAGAATCAGGCTGTTAGATAACGTACCAATCTTCTCAATTGCTTGGTACCTCGTTCCAATTACACCTCTCTCTTTTGTGGGGTTCAGAGAGGGGTTTACCCTGTGATAAGGCACACCATAGCGTGCTGCAGAGAAATAGGTCACTGATGACATGTAGTTTTGTAATCGCCTGAAATATACCTGTGCCTATCTCCGAGGTGCTGTTGGTACACCGCTCCTCCATCAGCCACTCCAACAGCATGTGATAGCAAGACTGGAAGATGGGATCTTGTTTACTGGAAATGCCTCTTTGATGCAGTTGTACGCGCTCTAAAGGACTCTCCCCGAGCTGCTCTTGCACTGACACCTCATGATCTAGGTGGTAGGAGACCAGACTATGATCTACGAGCAGTTTCTTATACAGACTTTCATCTTTTGATGAAATTGCACCTCTGAGTCTGAAGTTTTCCACGTTCTCTGATTCTGGTAATGAGAATAGAACCAGAACATCCCAATACCTTGCAACAGAACCTGACAAACTGCTTTTCTAGTTTACCTCCTATATATACACCTAAACCTTCACACACCACTGCTGAAGGATTTACTGCCCAGAAAACACCAGCCAAAGGCTTCCTGTAGCAGTATTAGAAAAACTAATAATATAATCAAGTCCTTTAAAATGAATTCACAAGTCTGTAATGCCAACATCTCTTTTGCTTGAAAGGTTGTTTTTTTTTTTTTTACAAGCATTACAAATGCTAAGCCACAAAACAGATACTGATCTTAAATATAACTGATCTCAAATACTGCAAATAAAGGCTGAAGTAGCCCTAAGTGCTAGCCACCAAGTACTAGATAAAATTACAAATCAAACCTTAAGCCTCTGACATTCCATTACATGCAATTGCTTAGGAAAATAAAAAGCCTTCATAATTTTGCACTCCTCTTTCAAACAGACGCTCTCTGAAAGAAGCTTTCAAAATTTCTACCCTTCAACTGCATTATTTACACTGTGAGTTTACTCTGTATCTCAACTTTACTATCTACATCTAAATTTAAAGTGCTGGCTGCCCGGGGCTGGGATGGGACTCCTCATTTGTTCAGCATGACCGTATTTCAAGCACTTTATTCATTTCTATAAAGCAGAAGAAAAAAAAAATGCATCTTATATGCAGGTAGACAGACAGATCAAAGGGTTTCAAATTGGTACTGATGAGAACACTGGATAGCAGAATACTACATCCTTTTAAAGTGACATTTTCCTACTCCACAGCCTTTTTAATCACACCAGCATCCACACCCCTGCATCCAGAAGATGCATTTTATTTACACACACCAGATACACCTCATGAGAGAGAGAGAGCATCCAACTTCTTCTGCGCCCGAACAATCAGGCCACAGTCAATCAGCAACAGTGGCAAATCAAGGTGCACCAGACCCCCCTTCACAAATCAGCGCTCCCCCGATGCATCTGCTTTATCCAGCGCACACACACACACATACCCCACCACCATTCTCTTGATTCACCGCGCATACACCGCTGTCAACAAAGCATGTGCCAGTTGCCATTCCCAGAACAATACAGCTCAGGTCATCCCCTGAAAAGATAAAAACGCACATTCCTCGCGTCCTTTATGTCTACAGCACTTCCCTCCCTTTGCCTTAAATCACTCCTGCTGCACAAGATGCCAAAACTCAGCTGCGATTAAGAGATACCCGCATAATACTGTTAAGAGCAAAGAGAAGCATTCCCTTGGAGCATCTCTTTTCATTCTAACAATACCTGTACCGAGACACCCGCGGGACCCCAAAGTTCCACAAAAGGCAGTTAAAAATCAAAACAAGCCCCAAAACCCCAGCACACAACGCAGCCCTGAGAGCAAAGACAAGGGGAAGATACCTAAGCAGAAGGCTACCGAAGAGAGAAAACATCTGATTTATTCCCCCCCCCCTCCCCAAACCCCTTTCACGCACCTAGACCCAGAATCAGCTCCTGGAGAAAGTAACCGTTGGTTTCCTCACCTACCCAGTGACAACTCCAGTCCCAGAAAGGAGCGCACGCAGGACCCGCGCCCCCTCCTAACAATCGCGGAGCGCGCACCGCCGCGGCTGCACAATCAGCAAGTGACAAGGAGGAGGAAGGAGAGGGCTGCCAGGGACCCCCACACCTCCATGGCACCTCTCCACGGGAAAGGGGGTTGGAAAGCAAAGGCAGAAAACGGAGAGAGCTGCGGAAAGGCAGCCCCAGCACGGCCAAGCGCAGCGAGGATTTCCACCCACCGCCCCCCCCCCACCCCCGGCCATCGCCACTTGCTTCGAGCAACTCACCTTCCCTCCCCTCCCCCTCAGGCAGGTGGCACAGCCCCCTCCCGGCAGGGTGCCGCAGCCAGAGCAGACCCCCCCAAGGCCCTCCGGCGGCATTCTTCCCCTGCCCGCTCCCCCCCACCCGCGGGGGGCTCCCCTGGCTGCACCCCCGACGCCCGGGGGGTGCCCTGCCCGCACCCTGCTCCCCCGCGGGGCTGCAGGCCGAGCACGACGCTCGTCTCGCCTCGCCTCACCCCCCCCTTCCCTTCCCCGCCGCGCTCCGCTCCCTTCCAGGCCGGGAAGCGGCTCTACCCCGCTCCCTCCGTCACCCACCCCCGGGCTGGGCCTAGCGTTGGTCGGCGGCTGCCGCCAGGCCCGAAGAGAAGGGGGAAGGGGATCCCCAACCGAGCGGGCGGCCCGCACTCACCCAGGCCGATCCCCTCAGGGCCGCCCCCGCCGCCTTCCATGCCGGGCGGCGAGGGGAGGGGGGCACAGGCGAGGCGGCGGAGGGCGGGTGGAGGAGGCGAGGCGGGAGGGCGGAGGGCAGGGCGGCCGGGGCCCTCCCTCTCTCCCTCCGCTCGGCCCCCTCAGCCGCCGCCGCGGCGCTCGAGTAGCCGCCGCCTCAGGCTTGGGCTCGGGCTCGGGCTCAGGCCCAGGCCCCGCCGCCGGCGGACGCGGCTCCCGCTCCCCTCGGCCGCCGCCGCCGCCGCAGCGCTACGTGGCCGCCGCAGCCAGTCTCGCGACTCCGCCGCGCGGGCGCGCGCCGAGGAGGTGGCTGCCGCGCGCGCGGGGAGGGGGGGCAGCGGGGGGGGGGGGGGGGGGGGGAGGTTGGTGGCGGAGTGCGCGTGTGCACGAGCAGGGGAGCGCGCGGGGCGGGGGGGGGACGGGACACCCATAGGCTGAGGGGAGCGAGCCCGGCGCGCGGCGTCCAGGGGCGCATGCGCTGTCAGGCAGTTGCCTCGCTTTCGCGTGTCCCCCTCCTTCCCTTCCCCTCCTCTCCCCTCCCCTCCCGCCCGCTGTTCACCTCAGGCTGCGGCGGAGCCGGGGGGGGATCGCGGAGCGCAGGTGAGGCGCGCAGGGTGGGGGGGGCCGCGCATGCGCGGGGGCCGGCGTCCCGCGGGGCTCAGGTGAGGCGGCGCTCGCGGAGGCCGGTCCGCGGCGGGAAGGCGGCGGCTCCCCTCAGCGGGGCCGACCGTTACTCCGCTGAGGTAATTACAGAGGCCGCCCTAATTGCAGTCAGCTGAGCCGGGCAAGCTGCGGCGAAGCGCTCCGCTGCGGCTTAACCCCGGCCCACGCTTTGCCTTGCTCCCCCGGGCACCTCCGTCGCTCCGGTGAGAAAGCCCCTGGTCTGCGGCCCGGCCAGGCCGGGGGGGATAGCGGCCTCCTCCCCGGTTATCTCACGGATAACGCTGCGACCAGCGGCTGCCGTGAGCGAGCGGCAGCGGCCTCGGGATGGCAGGCGCCTGGGAAGGGCCGTGTGTCGCGCAGGGTGACAGCCGCCCTTCGGCAGCCAGGTAAGACCTTAAAGAAGGCCTCATCGTCCCCGGTTTACAGCAGCCAGAGGAGTCGGCCGCTTCTGTTATATCGTGCCAAACCCCAGCTCCCACTTGTTCAAACCCTCCTCTCCCCTTAAAATACTAATAACTACTTCACTCTGGCCTGTGGTTTCTTGATTGCACCCACCTGCAGGGCCCAGGCCTGGTGTATGAGGAGATGTGACAAGAAGTTTACCAGCAAAAAAAGTGGGGTTGGGGTTGTTTTTTTTTCAAGAGTTCCCTGTTGGTGGCAGGTGTGGGGCTCGTGAAGGGATGTGGGGAGGGTCAGGGCTGCAGCTTTCCAGGCTGGCACAGCATTTCAAAGTGATACCACCAGTCCCAGGAAGCTGTGAAGCCGGCTCCATAGCCCTGAAAACCACTGCTGAGCGCTGTGTAGGAGGGAAGAGCACTGCTGTGGTTTAGGTTTGGCAGTGGTGAAAGAACTAGCCAGAGTAGCAGAAACACAAAAAGGAGGAAGGGCTTCAGTCTTTTTGGTAGTGAGCTGCTTCCCAGAGGCTTTAGGACATGTGCCATGTAGCTTTGGTTCCCTCTTGCCCACTCTCAGACTTGGGTTCCTGCTATAGTCCCTTTTTTTTAACCCTTTAGTTTGCAATCCCTTCTCTACCTGGGGTTTGTTTCCTCATCTGCTTTGCCTGCTGCAACATGCTCCCCCCCGCTCCCAAAGTATAGGGCACTTGATGGATTCTATAGGCCTTTATCCCCACAAAAAGTCTTGTTATATGCCAGTGTATTTGACCTACTCTTGGTTTTTGAACATATAACTCTGATATGAGCTCCCACTGCAGAGCAGGGATTGGGGCTTTCAAAGTTCATGATCAAATAAAAGGGGCAGGGTAGGCTGGCAAAGTCCCTTGGTGGGATCAGAACAGTGTTGACAGTTTTCTTCCTTGCCCCAGCAACTCCTGTTGTGGGGGCATGGGAAAGCAGCACACTTTGCTCTCACTAGCCCCATGGGAGCTGTTACTCGCTGGCTCAGCTCAGAGCAAGCTCTAGGCTGTTCTAATCTCCCCTGGGACTAGAAAGCGAAGGGACACAGCCAGGAGAGACTCTGGGCTGTGAGAGCATGGGCAGTGCTCTGTGTTAGCCCAACACCCTGTGCAACACAGCTGTTGATTGAGGAAAATGGGAGGATGTCAGGGGATGTGACCCTGCTTTTGGTTAAACTGTGTGCGTGTGAAGGATGCCGTGTAGTACAGCTTCCTGCCTTGAAAAGGGAAGGAAGAAAAATGCTAGAGACCTTTTTCTTGGAAGGTGAATGAACAAGGCAGCAATGAGTGACAGAGCCCCTCTTCCACATGTGGGATTTCAGCAGAGGGACAACTGAGGGATGTTGGAAAACAGTGGGTGCTCTTGTCCAAAGGAACACAGATGAGGAATAAACCCATCAACTATTTCAGTACCCACAAAGACAAAAACACTACTGGTGCCCACACCTGGAACAAGAGTGGGCCAGGGCCTTGATGATCGATCTCTCCAGCTCAAGGAAAGCGTTACGCTCCCAGGCTGTTTTGCTGCTCCTTCTTCTCTGATACAATCTGTGGTTTACTAACCTGGCTTCCTTACCCCTGAGCCCACAGTGTGAGGGTTGAAACGGCTACTGAAAGACTGCAGAGGTGTTTCCTAACAAAGATGCTCTGCATCCTCAGCTTCAGATGATGTTGGCATGGGTTATTTCACTGTCCCTCAAATCTTTGCAGAGATTAAAAGGAAGTGTTAAGTTCCTCTTTCTTCTCAGTGGACACCATCATTCTGCAGAGGGAGAGTTAAAAAAAGTAAATAAATCAGGGACCAAGTGCAAATATCCTTGGATTCTGAAGGGCTTCTGACATGATGAAACAAAAGCACTTGTTCTCATGGCCCTGCTCTGTCCTGTCAGCAACCATGGTGACCTAGGCAGGAGACAGCTGCAGAGGAGAGTGGCTCTGTCTGGCCTTGCTGTGTGGTTTGGCTCCCAAATGCCCAGGGCACCCTGCAGCTGCACACTTCCTTCCCTGGGTGTTTAGCTAATGGAGGGCGACAGCTCCTCATGCCGCTCCCAAGGAGCGATCCAGCTGAGAGGCTGGCTGTGGCGCTCAGCCCTGTTCCCACAAAGAAGCCTGTTTCAGCTATTTACATCCCTCCCTTTGATCTAGCTTTTGACATGACAAGACAAGTCAGCCAGGTAAAGGGAAACAAACAAAATGCAGCAACAGCCCCACATCTCTGCTTGCACATGACCGGCTCCCGGTGCACACCTGCCTCAGCCACAGATCCTTATCGGCCCTGCCATTTCCTTGCTGTCAGCTCTGCTTTCCCTCCACACTGGGCTATAACGGCTCAGGGCAGCTTCCTGCATCCTATTCCCTGCTCTAAGATGCTCTGATTATTTGCCTCTCGTCTTTCTGGCATTTCCCTTCTCCAGAGCACAGCCAGGGTGGGATCTGCCCTCCTGTGTCCTCCTCACTGCTTGCTGAGCCAGGGGATGCAGATCTTTGTCTCCTCCCTGAACTGCTGCAGTGTTCAGCAAGCAGCTGTGTGCAGTTCGCTCCACAAGTAGCAGTGATACAGCAGGAGGTGACACTGACCCTCCCAAAACAAGATAGATCTTTTTGGGGGTGTTTTTGCTGAGCTGATGAGGGCCTTTTGGGGTGAAAGGTACAGTAAAAGTGTGAGTATTTTCTGGGCTGGGGCTACAGACTCAGCACAGTGTTACCCACCTCAGGTGTTATTTTCTAGAGGACTTAGATGCTCTAGACTTGCTGAGAGGAAGCATAATGACTGAGAGTGCTCTTGAGATGCAGCTAGCTCCATGGTGGGGACAGCCACTAGCACCAGCTGCAGAACAGTGTGTGTGTGTGGGGGAAGTCAAACAGGAAGTTTGACAAGTCCTACTTTTATCAGTGGTTAATTTTCCTGTGGTGTGGGCAAGCTTCTTGGGGTTGCAAAGCTGGGTGTTCCTGGGCAGTCCCTGAGCTGTCTGCTTTATGTGGCTTCTAGGCAACAAACCAGGGCTGGAACCCTCCTGTAAGGGAGATGTCTGCCCAGTCTGGGGCCTGCAGACCCAGGTGGGCTGTGCTGCTGTGAGATGGGAGCCAGGTTCCAAGAGTTCTTGGCTTTGCCCAGGCAGCCATGGCTCTCTGCTTTATCTGGACTCTGCCTGTGATGGTTTCTTGGCAAACTTGGCAGCCAGTGAAGCAGCCTTGCAGCCCTCTTTCTTCCTAAGGCCACAGGGAGATGAAGTGCTTTCCTGCTGTCCTACCTGCCTCCTGCCATGGTAAAAGGTGACTCTTGGTGGCTTGTTGGCGCTGGTGACGGGCCTGGCTCTAAGCAGGGCCAAGTCAAACAGCACTAACACTTCTCACCTGCTTGTTTTGCTGAGGCCTCCACGTCGTAACAGTTCTGCTTTGGGAACAGACTGAACCCAGCACAGATTGACACTTGTGAGAGAACAGTCAGCTGGGGCTCCTTCTTCTTCCCCAAGGGAGAAAGGCCCTTGGAAATAGGTGCTGCTCAAGGACCCTGCCCCACCAGGAAAACAAACCAAGGGCAAGAAGAGAAACTGAGGCACGGACAGGGCACTGATACCTCGCTTCCCTGGTCTGCAACCCAACCAGTTGCTTCTCAGATTAATGCTTTATCTTTTAGATACCCTGCTATGTCCTGCAGGATCCAGGATCCTCTCAAGCAATGGGAAAGGAAGCAAAAGGAAAACAAAGGGGTTTTCCTGCTAGCTCTAGTCACAGGAAGCCCTGCACTGTCTGAGGGAACCACCACTACTGACTGCAGAGGTTCTGGGCTTTGAGACTGTACAGAGCAAAGTAGAAGTTCAAGCAGAGGAAATTCCTGTTCCCATTCTCCCTTCTCCTTTACTAGTTCAGTGTAAGGACGGAATTAAAGATTAACTGCCTCTAAATAATATTGCAGAGCTCATACCCACCAGCATCTCCTTATGACTAAGATTAGACCTTCAGAGCAGCAGGGTACAGGACGAGTTGATATGCAGTAACCACCTGAACAGCACAACTCCAGGCTGATACACCCACTGGTGGTACCAGCAGCTTTAACTCAGCCCTTCTGACAAGACACACTCAGTCTCTTTGGGAATCTTTGGTTTTCTGGGCCTTTTGTGTTTCTTTAATAAAGTAAAATACAGATTCTAAGATAGAGTGGTTGGACAAGGGGAGGATGGGAGTGAGGGAAACTCCCAGAATTGGGCTTCTATTTGTTGTCTGCTTTGGTGTTACACTGTTATCTCAGGTGGTTTTCTCAGCAGACTGCCTACATAAGGGAAGTCCTGAAGTTTGTGCTGGGGTGATTGTTGAAGGAAACATGGCCACAGAAGGCTGTGGGAGACATTTCTGTTCCTGCTGATCTGATCAGATCAGCATCAGCCCCTACCAAAGCAGGGCTGGTAGGGTCCATGTACCTTGTCTGGTGAGGAGCAAACTGATTTAACTGGAGTCCTTTCCATTCACACCCAGCCTAGCTCTTTTGTGTAGAAACTTCAGCTGTGCTTGGGAGGAAGATGCTGTGTGTGACAGAGGAAAGGGAGCTGTATTTGTCAGCTTTGCAGAAGGTCAATGCAAGACTTCACCCACGAAAGTCATGTTTGAATTAGTGTTTCTGGGATAGACTCACCTTGTTCAGGCTTAACCCCTGCTTCCTTCCTGCTCTTGCCTCTGTTGAGTATTTTTAACCTCCTGCCTCCAAGTCATCCTGCACACGCTCTTTCCTAGCCTCCTCCTGCCCTTCCTGCCCCTACCAGCATGGGGGACACGAACACATCTTGCACCTGGCACCTTCCCCTCCTGACTCCTCACTGCTGGCTTGCAGCTCAGTTTGGGATGCAGCTTCCCACCCTGTGCACAGCTTTGGCTTGTCAGAGTTCAGGGATAACTCACTGCAGGTTTCTGATGCAGTCCAGGTCAGCAGTGTGGGGGGAACCCCAAATACTGTTTTAATAGCAGCAATTTTTATTGCTTTCTGTGGGTGGGGAGAGCAGGCCCAGCGTGGCTGTGAGTATTCTCAATCATATTTTTCTAAGAGCAGCAGATGCTTCACTGTCTCTTTCTGCATCCCCTAGCTAGAGTTCACTTTCAATTCTCTGTCATTTGCCCTGATACCTCTCTACCAGTGACAGTCCTTTCCTGCTTCACCAAGTAGAAGACCAAAGCAGGAGAAGTAAACCTGACCTACACCAGAGTAAGTTAGGACTTGCTGGTCTGTAGTCAGCTCGGTTCTGCTGATGGAAACCAGGCATACAAGGAACGTCTCAGCCCCCAGGGCTGCTCGGTGCCAGGCAAGGAATAATTAAACCAAATTTGGCCCTAAGAATTGCTCCCCATCTCCCAGCTGAGCTGAGCTCCTGCCTGGCTTAGGACATGGTTCCCTATCCACTTCCACAAGTGCTTTCTCCCCCCCCACATCCTCTGTGTTTCAGGACAGAGGCATTTTCTGCTAGATCCACTTAGATATAAACAGCACAAAGGAAGCAATAAGGAAACTCCTCCCCATCCCTTGCTCTAACCACTTCAGACACGCTGCCAGCTTGCTGCAGGGTATAAATTATTCCAAACTTGGGGAGCTCCCTTACCTGGGGAAGCTTCGGCTCCGGCGCATCAGTCAGGGAGCAGGTGCCCATTCCAGTGCAGCAGCTGTGCTGGAAATGACAACTGCTGCAGCGTGCCTGTCCCTGTGGCTGCTTTCAGTCTCCTCTTCACAAGTCAGGTAGGCTGGTTCTCTATTAGAGAGCACACAGGAGGGAGAGCGTGAACACTCAGAGGAAATCAGACAGTTTCCTGTTTGTTTATCGTGAACAAAAGCTTGTTTGGCTGCTCTGACTGTTGCAGGCTGGCCCAGCTGCTGAGGGTGGTGCAGAGCTGAGCTTTTTCACTTGCAGGAAAGGAAGAAGTAAGGCAAAGTCTCCCAGGAAGGAAAAGAAAAACAAAACCCAAAACCAAACCATTAAAACCAAACCTCTCTCAAGATTTGCAGCCAAACTACAGTGGTGGGCAGGAGGTTTCACCTTGTAGGGCTCTGATACGTGAATGTGGCAGCCAACTGCTGCTCTTTGGTCTTGAGCAGGAGATGGGTTCTGGCAGCACAGGGCTGCAGTGGCCTCAGCAGGTCTCATATAGCCCATTACTAGCAGACTTTGCCCCCAGACTGGTCCCTGTAGCTTAGCTTTTGGGCTGTATTCAGAGAAACACAATCTAGGAGTCTGTGCTGCCATTAATGAACCGCTCCAGGGCCACAAGAATATTTGGCTGCAGATTAAAAGCTGCCAAGCTTTTACCAACACCGGGCCCTCTAGGATGAGTTCATCATAGGAACATTCTGGACCTGAAAACTCAGTTCTAATGGCAAACTAAACCAGCGTGCCCCTCTGAAGCCATGCCTAGACGCTTGTTATTCCTGGCTACTCTGAACTAGTAATAAACGAGGAGGAGCCTTTATTGGGTGGGAGAGGAGGGATGTGCAAAGGACTGTGAGGAGATGCTGCAAGGCCAAGCCACCCCTGGGACCGGGATTAGAGACAGGGATTTGCAGGTTTGTGTTCTGGTTTAGGCTGGAGGAGTTAAAACCTGGAGCTGCTAACCAGAGTGAAAGGGGAGTAAGAGCTTCACTGGGCCAGCCCGGCACAGGGACTGAGCCCTCATACCTGCCTGCCCAAGTTACTCCACCTGCCTCTCCCGGAGACCGTGTTTGCCCTTATCCAGTCCAGTCCTGGCGTCCTCCGGGCAGGGCAGGGCGACCTCCCAGCTCAGCTGTCCCCGAGGAGGCCGGGGGCCGGGACACCCTTTGGTCCCCGTCGCCCTTCCCGTGCGCAGAGCAGGATCGCTGCTGCCACCTGGTGGGAGAGCAGCCCGGCTGCCGGCCCCAGCGTGCCCCCTCCTCCTCCTCCTCCTCACCAAGGGCCTTCCTCACGGCCAGCAGCACAGACACAGCCTCATCGCTCACCCAGCACACTCACCCGGCCCCACAGCCTCGCTGTTGGGTTTGTTGATGCGGTGCTGGTGCGGGTCAGCTCTGGGGAGGGACAGCCTGACAGCAGGATGTGTATGCCTGACTGCTGAACACCCGGGGGCAGAGCCTTTCTCTGAGTAAAGCTTTGGGGCTGTTTTAGCTGGGTTGCTTAAGGAAGTGTGTGCTCATCCCAGCCTTGCTGGGGAAACACAGGCTGTATGAATCGTGTTGTCTTCCCTCCAGAGAAAACCAGTTTGAAACTAACTATGTAAAGGAGTAAAAGTTGGCAAATATATTAAATCCAGAGTGTTTTGTGTGAACAGGTGGCAAAAATGAAGATAAACTGACCACAGACACCATTCCTCTCCCCACAGCAGAAGTTTTAGCATGGCTGTAACCCATAATAAGCAGCAGAAAACCCACACAACAAGAGAGCTGGTCTAACTGTCCAGGGCAGGAAATTTTTCAGGTGGATTTGTACCATTTGTTTCAGGTGGTTGGAAGCCAGGCATGACAGCCAGAGCCTGGGCCCGCTGGCTTCTGTCTTCACAGAAACAAACCTGAGGGTTCTTCACCTTCCTTTCAGTGGTATCATCCAGCTGCCTCCTGTCCCAGTCACAGCTTACCTGTGGTGGCATGCAATGGTCATGGAGTACTCTGCCACAGCCAGTGGTTGCTCCTCCAGGCATGGTCACAGGACAGCCCCTCTCTGTCTCTCTCTGAGGATGAGGGGAAATGGGGAAGATCTGCTGTTTCTGGAGCATCTCCAGCACCTTCACACGCATGGGAGTTACAGAGAGCAGGCAGCTCTTGTGATAGCTTTGCCCTGGAGCTGGTAGCCAGCCCAGGAGGTGACACTCACAGGACACCAGGCTGATGAAGCCATTACACAGGCTCTCAGGGAGGGCAGACCAGAACCTGCACAACAAACCTCAGTTCTCTCTGCCCTCAGTACAACACCACGTGCCTTGTCCCTCTCTCTTGTTTCTCCATCCCAGGTTGGGCTGCACTTTCACGAACGAGTTTTTGTTCCTGGATTATTAAGAGCAACAAGGTTGGAAATGCCAGAGAGGGTGGGGATGCCTTGTTTGCTGGAGCAGCAGGGGCGGCCTGCCTTCATGTTACCCAAGCCTGAAGCTCCTTCTATTGCCCTGACAAGTAGAGCACTGAGAGCAAGTGCTCACACCCTGCTAACACCTCCTGAACGCTGCGAGGGAAGGGCCAGCATCCCGGGAAGCAGAGTCCAGCCTTGGCCAGGAATGTGTAGTGAAGGACTGGCCTTCCTGGCAATCTCAGCTTTTTCTTTTTACATCAAGGAGTCAACACCTGAAAAGTTTGGCAGAGGCTGCCAGGCAGTGCTCTCTTACCTCTGCACAGCTCTGAGCAGCATCCAGCCAGCATGCAGGAGGCTGGTTCCTCACCCAGTATCCTTTTGCAGCCCACATACAACCACATCCTGATTTTAGGGTCACCATTCCCATCTGGAGCTAGGTAGCTTGAAGGTCCACGTGGGCTACAGGGCTGAAGGGCAGCTATAAGCCATTTAAACAAGGGCTTCAGCTACAGGTTCAAGAGCAGCTTTGAAGTCTGGAGAATTCGTGGCAGCTTTAGGCATTAAGTGAAGCAGAGCGAGGGCAAAGGAGCAGTTAACAGCCAGGGAACATTTGTAAAAGGAATTACACCCAAAAGCAAAGGAAATGGTGATTAATCAGACCCAGGGGCCACTGTTGGAGCCTCAGACAACTCCTCCAGAGAGGCTGACAGCAAAAGCAGCAGGAAACACTCCACACTCTGCTGAAAATGCAGAGCTGGAAGGAGAGGTAACGCAGAGCCACAGAAGCTGAGGGGGGGATTTCAGGCACACTGTTTTGAGTCCAACACCTGGTGCATGAAACAAACAGAAGAAATGCAGGAAACACTAAGGGGGCTTTAAAAGGAGCCTTGGGAGAAGAGTGGAAGCTTCCTTAGAAGTGTCTGAAGTGGTAAACCAGAAGAATAAAGAGCACTGGGGGGTGGGGAAAAGGTCTGGAAGTTATGGACCTGACTGCTCAGCTGCTTAAAATACTTTGCAAGCTCAGGCACCTCATCACTGCAGGAGCACAAAATACCCTGCCCAGCACAAAAAGCAGGCAAGGCTTTCCCATTTGCCAGAGGCAAAGGGCAACAGCCCAAAGTGGCTGTACGATGGTGAAAGGAGCCCACCACTCCCAGCAGCCTTCCCAAGGGCTCAACATCCTCAGGGCAGCAATGACACCCACCTGCCTTGCTCAGGGATAACAGACATTGTACAAGCACCCTGAGTGCAGGATGGGGGTGTGCCAAGCAAAAATCTATCTCCATGCAGCAAATGGCAGCCTGCACCGTGCATGGAAAGCAATTAAAACCTTCCCAGTAACTCTCAGCCTTACCTCCTGGTTGCCAGGATTCAGCTGAAGAACCCTATTTCAAGGTTTTGTCAGGAGCAAGACCTATTTGTCTGTACCAAATGACTTTTACCCAAATAATCCAGCACAAGCAGGAGGTCTCTTGCTCCACTGACCCGACCTTCATTCTTCTGAGACATTAAAAAAACCCCACAAGCCCGTGCTGCTACGCCTGGGACAGTGACATTTATTGAAAGCTGATTATACAATCTCACCCCTCACATCCTCCTCACAATTCAGCTTCTCTAAATAAAAAGAGCATTGATGTAACAGAGAATTCTGCCCATCTCCAACTGCCTGAGCCACAGGCACCGCTCATCCCCTCTCTGTCCCAGGTGCTGTGTGGAATAGGCCAACTGCCACTGTCACTGACCTTGTGGAAGGAGCCAGTGCTGCACAAGTGGCAGCAAACAGATCAGTGCGTGGCAGCAGGGGGAGACATGGAGATGTCCCACTTCCAGCATGCTCATGAGAAGTATTTCCTGCAGAGGAAGTACCTTCTCCATGCCTGAAATCCTTCAGCTACAGAAAGTGAATCTCTGCTGTTCTCACCCCCAGCCACAATGCACTGAATCTGTGCCTCCAGCTCTCAGTGCTGTGGTTCACACAGGCACAGCGGAGCCACCATCCTCACAGCCAAGATGTCCCCTCTCAGCTGACACCTGAAAAGAGACCAGCTTGACTGAAGAGCATCCCTGCTCCATCATCCAGGACCTACAAGTCTGTACCAACCCTGGCTCAGCCAGCCTAAAGGCACGGAAGCATCACCGTGAAACCGGACTGACAGAGCACTCCTGGGGTCAGGGAGTCACCTGGGCTGTTGGTCCCAGGAGCAAACAGGTGAAAATTCTGCTCCTGTTGCTCAAACTGCCTGGAAAGGGGCAATTCTCAAACCTAGCTTAAAGGTCAGTGAAGCCACTGCTCTGACCCTACGTGGGAGGACTGCGGGCTTGTTGTCAAAAGTGTTCAGTTTTATTTGATTAAGAATTCAAAATGGGCTGAATTTTCCTTTCCTCTGCTTTTACCAGTAAGGGAAAGGCAAAGGAAAGGGCTGATCTGGCAAGGTGGAGGCGACCAGGCCCAGCTACGAGTGCAGAGCCAGATTCACTGCGGCAGCTGGAGCAGCACAGACTGTCCGGAGGGCAGGTAGGTGATGTTGCGGGACCGGGAGAGCTGGTACGCGATGTCCTCGGCTGCCTCCAGCTTGCGCAGCTCGATCAGCCCATCGCCTGCAGTGGCCAACGAGTTGGCAATCAGCTCGGCTGCCTTTGAGTCTCCCTCAGCAGAGATGACAGCTGCTTTCTTCTGCTGCTCAGCCTGCAAGTAAATGGATGAGAAGGGGGAATAAGCAACCGTGAAACAAGCTAAGGAGAAGTTGCTCTTACGTTTGAGACACAAATGCCCACTTCTCCTCCCTACTGTTCTCTTCCCCAGTAGCAGAGCCAAGGTAGAAGGTGATTCTGTTTTAAAGCTGGAGCCTGCAGACTGTTTTTCTGCCTATTGTAGAAAAAAAGGTTGAAAAACCATCTTGAAATTGCCTTATCAGTCTTAACCTCATGAAACATTAACCCACCTAAGGGCACTCCTGGTAGAAAATTGTCTATGAAAGATTTGAGAGCTTCAGAGGAGTTAAAACCAGGGCAGATAAACACTTCTACTGTTTAATCATCCTGGATTAATTCTGGGTGTTGTTGCAGGTTTTTGCAATCTCAACAGGCTGTTCTCACAGCTGTGTGGGGTACTTCAACACAAAGTTGGTTCTGTGAATGCTCACAGACATCCACAGTTACCTGAGACTACAGAGCCTTACAGGCAGTAACACTTCCAGGACACAGGGCCCCCCACTGACAATGTCAAACACCACACAAAGCTTCAGCCAGCCCTCTCCAAAGCCACCAACAGCAGGACCTCTTGGGTTGCAAATCTCAACCCTGAACCCCATTTTTAACTGACATGTCTTTCCCAAGCACTGTTTCCTCCCTCCCCCACGAGGACACCCCATTCAGCACTCCAGGACTGTAACACAGTATTAAAAGAGACCCCCCCCCCCACAAAGCCAACCTTAAACTTTATCTACCCAACAGTCACATGCTGGGGCCAAGAACTGTGTCAGCATTATGACTCCAAGTGAGTTCATCAGTCAGAGTCAAACAGACGAGCTGTTCAGTGCAAGCTAGAGTGGGGAGGAGATACCAGCAACCCTGAGTTTCTCAGCAGGACAAGGTACCTTTTCCACAATGAATCTGGCTCGCTCTGCTTCTTGCTGGGCCACTTGCTTCATTTCCACCGCCTCTGTGAACTCCTTGCCAAAGGTCAGATGGGTCTGTGGGGCAGAAACCAAGCCAAGTCCACATGGCTGAGAGCAGCACTGCCCTGACCCACACAGCTCCTGCCTGTCTCAGTGGAATGGGAATGGAGGGGCAATGCCAGTGTCCCTAAAAGAACAGCACCTGGGACAAGCAGGCCTCCCCATCCAGTTCTGAAGTATCAAGGGAGACACTACAAGCACAGCTCCAGTCAGGCAGACCAGTAACACCAGTACCTTCGGAGACATCATGCTCTTCTGCCACCACTGCTTGCTCGAGCACTGGGCACAGGGAGCCTGCTTGCCCCATGCTCCTCTCCCAAGGCAGGGAAGCCAGCTGGCTGCACAGCTATCCTACCCCTTTGAGCAGCCCAGGCTCAGAGCATGAGAGAGCTGTCCTGGGATGGGACAGGGGAAAGGGGCATTCCCTTCAGTGGTGTGTTCACTGGAGAGCACCAGAAACAAAGAGTCAACGCTCACGTTTTGCAGAGACAAAGTCACCCTCCTGCACAGACTTCCTCTAAGTTCAAAGCCAAATGAAAGAGCTTGTTTCCCTTTCCTCTGCTCTGGATTTTAAGGGAAGTCCCAGAAGAGTGAGGGAGAGGTGCACATACAAACCAGATTACAAGGGATTTAATTGACAAGGCTGATAGGGAGATAGGAGGGGGAGGAGGGGAGAGCTCCCTCCTTGAACAGTCTCAGAAGACGACACTTTCTCCCTGTGTCTCAGGGTGCTGTGGAACAGCCATCACCTCTAAAGCAGTGTCCAGCCTGACCACCCACAGAAACGTTTTCACTGAGAGCCCTGCAACAGTGAAGTCTGTCAACAAGCCCGAGCAGAGCAGCTTTCAAGGGCTTGTTCAAGGTCACTGAAGGCCAGTGACAAAACCAGAGGTACCGACTGGAGCTGGAGTCACTACATCCCATCCAAGCACAGGCAGTGCCCATGGCAGCTGAGCTTCCAGCCACTGATCCCCTTCACCACGTGCTCCAAAGAGAAATCTCAAACAGGGAGAACTCTTACCAAGGACACATC
Source organism: Rallus limicola (assembly GCA_022605955.1). Classification (NCBI taxonomy): domain Eukaryota; kingdom Metazoa; phylum Chordata; class Aves; order Gruiformes; family Rallidae; genus Rallus; species Rallus limicola. Next base: position 5,199,394 of record JAKCOZ010000040.1, on the reverse strand, counting down.
ATCCAGAATGAGCCCAAAGGTTGCTGCTCTCTCCGTGAGGTCCTCGCTCACTTGCCTTGAGACCAGCTCTCTCTGAGTAATCAATTCTCCAGCATCAAAGCGTGCCTGAAATCGGGATGGCCAACAGTGAGAAGAAAGCTCCAGGAAGGGACAGGTTCTCCAAACCCTCCCTCATTTTGCACCTGCAAGCTCCAGATTTTAACCTGGTTCTCCCAAAGCCAGCACACACCCATCTGCCCAGGTGCCTGAAGTAAGGGAAAGACTCAATGGCTGAGAATTCCAGTGTAAGCTGTGTATTAAATCTAAGGTCACAGGAGGAGTGACAATCCCAGTCTCCCCCTCTCTCAGCCTGGAGAGCAGAGCTAACAGCCATGAGCAGCTAACAAGGAAACTTCATTCCACCCAGAGACTGTCCAACATCAGTCGAGTCAGGCCAAGCAGTCAGCATGACCAAGGCACAATCCACCAGTGTAGCTACAAACTGGCTTTTCAGGATGGCTCCTGAGAGCCTGGGGGTGGAAAGAGAAGCCTTCTTCTGGAGCACAGCGTATTCCCCACTCCACTAGGCCCCTCACTGCTAAAAAAAGAGAGGGGAAAAAAAAGAGCACCCAGCCACTCTCATGCTGCCCTTACCACCACAGACTTGAGGATTTCAGTTGTGATTGAGGGCAGGACACGTTCATCATAGTCCTCTCCAATGCTGGTGAAAATCCGGGGTAACTGGGCAGTCACTGGTCTAAACAGGATACGCAGTGTGATGTTCACGTTCTGTAGATCTGCAGGAAGAGAGTCCCCAGCTCAGGGGCAAGTTGCAGGGACAGGAGACACCCCAAGAGCTCTTCCCCAGAGGAACTAAATGAGAAATACTAAATATCCAAACTTTTTTTTTTTTTGCCAGGGAAGACTACCTATCCTTACTGCCCCTTCCCCCTGGGATCCACATCCTCCTTACAGGTTAAGATTTAAGCTGTGATTTGTTTGTGACACAGGGAATGATTTGCCCCACTGAAAAAGCAGGGATTTAAAAGGACTGAAGGAAAGGTCCCTGATATGGTCTGCAACTCAAGATCAAACCATTCCCAACTCTGTGCCAAACTGGACTCAGCACACGTGGGATCTCCACATCTGAGGAATAAACTCCCACCCAAATTTGTGGAGGATCCTAGACCCTTGACCATGCTAAGACCTTTTCTCCTGTCTCCCCAGCTAGGCAGCAGCAGGACAAGCTATGCATCACCATCACCTGGCTCTCTTACCTGGTCCAAACACTCACCTTTGCTGCCAGTGATCACAGGAATGTTACGGGGCCGAGAGCGGCAGTCAAAGATGATGGGTTTCTGCACCCAGGGGATGAGGAAGTGGGTGCCTTCTCCTACCACTGTGTCCTGCACCCCACGGAACCGGTCAAAGATAACAGCTCTGTGACCTGCATCAACTGGAGGAGAAAACAGCATGTCAGAGAGAGGATGGAGCCATCCCAGCCCCCCAGCCCGCTCCCAAATGTACATCTCACTGGGAAACTCTCTTGCTTGTGCAAGGCACAAGGTGCAGCACAGCCCAGCAAGGCTGCGCTCCCCTGATGCCACCAGCGCCCAAAGCAGAGAGCAGCCCAGATGCAGTTAACAATAAACCAGCTGGCAGCGCCCGGCTTCCCCCACTCACCATTGTAGAGAGCAGAATTGACCACGCCGCCCGCAATGGCCAGCCCCAGGCCCAGCTTCCCAAGGCTTTCGAACACCTTCGCGGCCATGGCACCCGTCCAGCTGCGGCCCCTCCGCCGAGTCCCTCCTGCCAAAGACCCGCCGGCCCCGCGTCAGGCGGGCAGGCCCGGGCCGGCTCCTCCTGCGGACCCACCCGCGGTACCAGCGCTGCCCCCCGCCCCCGCGTACCTCCGCGGCCTCCCCCGTCTCCTCGCCGGGCTCGGAGCCCGAGGCCCCGCGGGGGCCGCCCCCGCCCGCCCCTGGCTCACGCCGCCCCGGCCCCCCCGCGCCAGGCCCCTCCGTACCGCCAACGTGCCCTGGCCGCCTCCCGCAGCCCCGGCCCCTCTCCTCGCAGCCCCCGAGGCCTCCCGCCCCCGGACGCGGCCCAGGACCCACCGCGCCCTCCCGCCCTCTCCCTCCCGCAGCTCCCCTGACCTCCACATGAATCCGCGGCTCCCGCCCCAGCGCGCCTGCGCGCCGCGCCAAGACGGCTGCTCCTCATTGGCCCAGCGCTTCCCCCACAGCCTTCTGGGACACGTAGTTTTATTGCTTTCCCAGTTGCCGGCCGGCTTAACAGCTCCCGGCGAGCCTCGCGGCGGCCCGTTCGCTGAGCAAGGCCGCTTCTTATTGGCTGCAGCTTGCCGCAAGGGCTCTTGGGAGCTGTAGTCCCGGCGGAGCGCGGCCACGTGGGGCCGCCCCGGGCCCGGCCGGCGGCGCGGAGCGGAGCTGTGTGAGGGCCCGGAGCGGGGCAGCGCGTGTCCGCTCCTCCGCCGCGGCACGGAACGTGCCCGGAGCCCAACACCGCCTGGGCAGAGGGCGCAGCGGGGCCTGCGGGGCGCGGCGGCGGCGGCCGGGCGTGTTCGGAGACCGGTGGCGATGCCGAGGGGGGACCCGAGGGGCCCGGCCGCCTCCCCCGCCTGCCCGCGGCTCGGCCCCCCGGGCCAGCCAGGCACCCGCCGTGCGCTTCGTCCCCTCTGGCGTGAGAAGCCAGGCAGACCCCAGCGCAGCCGCCCCCGCCCCGGGGCTGGCAGGGGACAAAGGGCCCTTATTCCCGGGCCGGGAGGCGTCCCGCCGCGCCGGCAGCCCCGCGAGCCGGAGAGCAGCCGGTGCCGCTAGAGGGAAGCAGCGCTCTCCCGTCAGCTCTCGGAACCCCGATTAAAGGGGAACACCCCCCCCGCCCCCGCCCCAAAGTCAGGGGGCCCCCGGGAAGCCGCTTACCCCCGTCCTGTCCCCACCGTGCCCCCTCCCGGGGTGACGTGTCCCTCTGATGTGACACGGCTGGGCACGGGGGACTCCGTCACGCACCCACTCCCCAGGTCACCCCCTCCCCGACAGCATCTCGGGGTGAAAAGGGCGCTGAACCCCCTCCCTTGGGGCCCGGCTGATCCCCGGAGCAACCGGGGAGCATCCCGTTCCCTTCCCCCCGCTTTGTTCTACACGGGGAAACTGAGGCACGGAGCTGCTCAGCAACCCCGCAATCCCGTGCCACAGCCTCCCGGCTCCCCGCGCTGCCCTTGGAGGGGGGTGATGGACTGGGGGAGGGCCCGAACCGTGAGGGGAGGTCGCAGCTGATGTCCCCAAGCCCCAGCTCCAGCCCTGTGTGTGCAGCCTGGGGTGGCCACGCTGGGACAGCTCCTGCCTGGGAAGGTCACCTCCTCCTGGGGGGTCGTCTGTGGCATTCGGGGTCCCCCCCAGGTCCCTGGCACAGCTGTGCAGACAGATGTGCAGTAGAAGCCCCATCCTGTGCCTGGCAAGGACACCAAAGCTCTTTTGTGCCTCGGCAGCGCTGGGGAGTGGATGCTGAGGGGACCAGGGGGAGGTGAAGGTGTTTGGTGGTGGCCAGACCTGCCAGGGACCCCAGAAACCCCAGCTGAAATGGGGGTACCCCACGGAGCCACACCCAAGCCCTCAAAGATCCCCTGAGCAAGACCTGCTGCTCTGGGTGGCTCCCCAAACCCCTGAGGCACCGTGACCTCATCTGGGGGGGGTGTGTGGGGAAGGGTAACACTGAATTTTGGGTGCTCATGCACCAACCCTCAGCCACCTGCATCTCATCCATGATGAACCCCAGGAGCATCTGTCTCCAGCCCAGCCCACAGGACCAGCCCCCCTCAGCCCATCACCATCCCAGCGCATCCCCCCACCAGCCTCTGGGCTCCCCCCCTTATTCTTCCCCCCCCCCCCCCCCCCCATTCCCCAGGATCACTTTCCCCAGGAGGCTTCTATCTCCTTGCATCTAATCTAATCACAGCATCCTAATTGGTGGCAAAGCCAGGGCTATAAACACCAAGAGATTTATTCCCTTTTGACCTGACATACACAGGGGGCACGATTCCAGCACGAAACCCGGGATTTATGGAACTGGGGGGGGGGAGGGGGCAGGATTTTGCAGCCCCCCCCTTGTGCCCAGCATCACCCCCACGCTTTGCATGTCACAGCAGTGACTGGGTTTGCTCAGCCCCCTGCCCTTTCCCTGCCTGTGGGGAATGAGCTTCCCCCATTGATGTGAAATAAAAAGGCAAAAGGGGGGGGGGGGGAAAGAAAAGGCTGGTGGTGGTTTGGGAAGGGGGGGGAAGGATTGGCTCAGGGCCTGGGATTTTCGGGTGGGGACCCCAGGAGTCGCCGGGTTGGAGCCGGTGACACCCGCGTGGCTCAAAGTGGAGGAAAATGGGTCCTTTGTGTGGGGAGTTTCTGGTGGGTGATTCAGCCAGCGCTGGCGGTACCCGAGCCCTGATGCTCGGGGGGGGGCTGGGAAAGGGCTGCAGAGGGTGTGTGGGGTTGGTGTGGGGTGGTTTTGGGTGGGTGGAGGGGGGTGTGGAGGGGCTTGAGGCTGGACCCGAGGCTGAGCCCATCAGTGGTTGGTGGCAGCACCTCTGGGGAGCAGAGTTATAGAGGGGGAGAGAGCGAAGGAGCAGTGGGTTCTCCCACCAGAGAAGGGAGAAGCTCTGCAGACACCCAGGGCAGTGAAGAAGGGGGAGGAGGAGGCACCCCAGGTGCCAGGGAGAAAGGTTCCCCCACAGAGAAGACCATGGTGGAGTGGGAGCCCAGGGGGGGTGAAGATGGGTGATTCCCCTCAGACCATGGTGGAGTGGGTGTCTCCCCCCACAGCCCAGGGGGGGTGAAGATGGGTGATTCCCCTCAGCCCGTGGGGGTCCCCACGCTGGAGCAGGTGGAGACACCTGAAAGATGCTGTGACCTTGGTGGGAAGCCTGTGCTGGAGCGAGCTCCTGGCAGGACCTGCAGCCCCTGGAGAGAGGGACCCACACTGGGGCGGGTTTCCTGGGGGGGGTCCTGTGTCCCTGGGGGGGACCAGGCTGGAGTTTTCCTGTGGCTAGGAAAGCCCAGGGCTGCTGGTGGGCTACCACCTGGGCAGGTTTCAGGCCAGGAGCATCTCCCAGTCCTGGCACTTCTGGTGTGGAAGCTGTTGCTGGACATTGACCCTGTTTAAAGGTGGCTGGTGGCTCGTTGGGTTCGGGATGGAGACGAGGAGCTGAGCATCCCCAAGGCAGCCCAGAGCATCCTGTGCCCCAGGGAAGGGGGTGAGGGGTGGCTGTGGAGGTGACCCCCCAACAGCACCGGGCTGAGACCCCTCTGTCAGGAGATGCCAACGAGCTGCACACCATGCCTGAGCCTTTGAACAGAGCTCCTGCTGTCTGTCCACATGGGGTCCTGCTGTCTGTCCACATGGGGTCCTGCTGTCTGTCCACATGGGGTCCTGCTGTCTGTCCACCATGGGGTCCTGCTGTCTGTCCACCACGGGGTCCTGCTGTCTGTCCACATGGGGTCCTGCTGTCTGTCCACCACGGGGTCCAGCTGTCTGTCCACATGGGGTCCTGCTGTCTGTCCACCACGGGGTCCTGCTGTCTGTCCACATGGGATCCTGCTGTCTGTCCACCACGGGGTCCTGCTGTCTGTCCATCACAGGATCCTGCTGTCTGTCCACATGGGGTCCTGCTGTCTGTCCATCACAGGATCCTGCTGTCTGTCCACATGGGGTCCTGCTGTCTGTCCACCATGGGACATTCCTCCACCAGGCAAAGAAACGGCGACTTCAAGAAGTGGCTCATTGTCCTTGGCCAGCACAGCCAGGGCCAGACAGCCTGGCCCAGCTCCGGCCACCACGGCAGGAGAACAAAAACCCTCCTCTTCTCCAGCCCCCCCAGCCCAGCGCCGCTCCTGAAAAATTCATGGCATGAAGCTTGCAAAGTGGGGAGAGTCCGAGCACCCAGCCAGCCTGGGGGGTGTGTGTGAGGGGGGGCAGCAGCAGCAGGGCCACCCCAGAGGAGAAGGGGATTTGGGCAGGGCTGAGGATTCCCAGCCTGGAGCAGGGGGTTGGGTTGCACGCAGCGGGACGGGCTTGATGCTGCTGCCCCATTCCCACCCCCCCTCCCCAGCTCCACACGGGGGTCCCAGCCCCACACCCAGCTCCTTAACCCAGTTAAGGCTCAATAAGCGTTTCAATCTAATTAGTTAAACGTCGTTAAAGCTCTGTGAGGACGCGGGCTCGGGGTGGAAACAGCCCTAATGTGATTTCAGCTGCCTTCCCTGCCACGATTTGCAAGTCAAGAGAAATCGAATTAGGGCTGGTTTCGGTCTGAGCTCTGTCCACACAGACCTGTAATGCAGCTTAATTAATTTGCTTTCAAATCGAGCCTGTCTCTCATTAGCACAGCTCCACCCTGCCCGCCCCAGGGAACCAAAACTCCCCCCCCTTTAGGCAGGCGATGGGGCTGGGATGGGACCCCCAGGCAGGGACAGAGCTTGAGCATGGGTTTGGGGATGGAAAGTCCTGGGAGGTTTAGAGAAACCCAGGATTATCCCTAATCCCATCGAGCAATAAGCTGGGGTCACACCCTGGGCAGCAGCCTCCTGCCCTGGGCTCCCCAGTGCCCGGCGAGCTGGGGATGGAGCATCCTGTGTCTCTGCTGCTGGGGTCCCAGCAGTGCCTGGGTGCTGGGATCAGGGGGGTTTTGGGGCTCTCCTCGATGCTTATCACTGCTCAACAAAGTTTCCTCCGGTGAGGAAGGGAGCAGCCAGCTGAAACCGGCTGCCTGAAACCCTGGGAAGGCTGCAGTGGCTGGGATCTGTCTGCCAGCAGCTCCGAGGGGGCTGAGGCTGAGCCAGAGAAAACTGAGACGCCCCCCTCCCCAAGCTCTTCCTCAGATCCTCCAGCTGCTCCCCATCCTCTTCCTCTTCCTTCCACCCAGTGAAAGGGCTGCCCCAAAACACCCCCAGGGTGGGGGGGGGCAGCTGGAGGCTCCAGGGTGGGACATACCCCCCCTGCTGTGAGGAGGGGTCTCTCCCTCTTCCCTTCCTTCCCCCCTCCCATTTGCTCTGCAAAGGTAAAACGGCCTCTCCATAAAGGAGCTCCAATTAAAAGGGAGTTAATGACTTAATGAATCATAACCAAATCTGCTTGCATTAGCAGGTGAACCGCTGACCCTCTCTGGTTGTGGCTACCAGCTCTTTAATTGCATGCCTTTTTATTTCCTTCCCAGCAAATTGGCTGCTCCTTAAGTGTGCTGGGGGGAGGGGGCAGAGCTCTGCAGAGCTGGGGGTGGGGGGGGCACATAAAGCCCAGCCTGGAAGGACTGACCCCCCCCACCCTGCACCTTCATTCCCCCATGATGGGCATTTGCAGTGCTGCAGGAAAGGGAGGCTGGAGTTAAAACCTAAACTGAGGGGTGGGGTTTTTTTTGGGGTGCTGTACAACCCCCAGATGAAGTCTGGGTGCTGCTGTAGCATCCCCACCTGCCCAGGAGGGCTGGAGTCTCCTCCTCATTAATTGCTTGTTAATTCCCCATCGCAGGGTGGGTGGGTTTCCTCTCCCCTGCCCACCCAGGGGTGCCACAAGAGCATCCTCTAAGGGGCACCTTCTCACCCCCCCCTGCTTTGGGAGGGGGGGGGACCCGCAGACACCAGGAGGCACCCAGACCACCCTGGGTTCCCTCCAGTGTTTCCCCCTTGCCCTTCCTGGCACGGTCAGCACTTCCCTTGCTCCCCCAAACACCAGCCCCCTGCACCCACCTGAAAGGCAGCACCCACCCTGTGGGTGCTCCCTGGGGGCTTGGGGAACCCTGGGACCCCTGTGAGGTGGGGGTGGGAAGAGCAACACTGACAGTCTTGGGGGTGACGTGGACAGGGTTTGGTGGGGGTCTCAGAAAAACCCTCCCAGGGGGCTTCATGTGGCTCAGTGTAAGGGTGGTGGGTGGGGGGGGGTCAGGCTGGGGGGATGCAGTTGGTGGGTCCCAGACCCAGACAGCCCCATCGCTGACCCCGACTCAGGGCTCCCCCACCTGAGCCCAAACCAGAGGAGAGGGACACAGGGTCCTGCCCCCCTCTCCCCTCCCAGCCCATCCTCCCCCTGGGGACAATGACACTTCAGTCTGGCCTGGCAGCTGCCCTGCGGCCCCCACGGCCCTTCTGCCCCTGGGGGGGGACCACGATGCCCCCATCCCCCTGGAACAGCCGGGCCCAGCACCTCGGACCTGCTGCCCAGGGGAGCTACCAGGGGGTCAGGAGAAGGTCTGGGATGTTTTAGTCTCCTGGAACGTCCTTAATTGCTCATTTAGTTAATGCAGTTACTCCCAGGTGCTTGTTCTTGTCTGCCTGCCCCCACCCCCCCAGGATGAGTCTCCAGCCCAGCCAGGTTACTGGGAGCTGTGGGTGTCCAGTCCCCTCTCCCCCCTGAGCCAGGCTGCCACCCCCCCCACCCCATCCCTGCCAAGCTCAGCTGGTCCCCTCCATCCCCCTGTGCCCGTGGCAGGATGGGTGTGTGTGTGGGGGGGGCTGGGGGGTGTACCCCACCGTGAGCCCCCCAACTGGGTGAGCACAGCCCCTCAGAGGGGCAGGACCAGCCTGAGCATCCCCAAACCCAGCCCGAGCTCCCTGGGCCACCAGCAGCTGGACTGGTGATGCTGGGAGCAGGGACCATCTCTGGGGGGTGGGGGGAAGAAAGCCTCCCCCTGCTTCTTTCCCCCCCTTGTCTCAGAGGAGGCAGGAACGCTGCTGGGTGGGGGGCACAATCTGGAGCTGTGGAAGCTGCTGAGGGGTCAGGCAGCCCTGGGGTGTCCCATGGGCAGAGCGCTGGGGGGGGGACACACACACAACCCCCTCTGCTCTGAGTCAGGGCAGGAATCCCCAGCAAGAGCCAAGGAGGGGTGGGGGGCTTGGGGTCACTGTGGGGAGTGTGTGTTACAGACATGGGGAGGGGGTTACCCACCCCCAGCTCTCTGCCCCCTCTCCTCCCCCCCCTCCCTGTCCCACCGCTGCCTTTAGCAGGGGCTGGTGGCTGCTGCAGGTTGGGTGGTCCAGGAAGGTGCAGCAGGATGCAGGGGTTGGGGGGGCAGCAGAACCCCCCCCCCATCCTGAGGAGCTTTCATGAAGCCAGGACATGGATGCAGCCACCAGCTCCCCCCCAGCTCCCTGCAGCCAAGGGGAAACCCTCAAATCATTGAATTCAATTAATCCTTATGGGCCCTGCCAGGTAAATGGATGGAGGGAGGGATGGATGGAGGGAGGGAGGGATGGAGGGAGGGATGGAGGGAGGGATGGATGGAGGGAGGGATGGAGGGAGGGATGGAGGGAGGGAGGGATGGAGGGAGGGATGGAGGGAGGGATGGAGGGAGGGAGGGAGGGATGGAAGGATGGAGGGAGGGATGGAGGGAAGGATGGAGGGAGGGATGGATGGAGGGAAGGATGGAGGGAGGGATGGATGGAGGGAGGGATGGATGGAGGGAGGGATGGAGGGAGGGATGGAGGGAGGGATGGAAGGATGGAGGGAGGGGGGGATGGAGGGGAGGGATGGAGGGAGGGAGGGATGGCAGGGACCTCTTCTCTCCCCTCTCCCAAAGCTGATCCTTCATTGCAAGCACTCCCCCAGCTCGGGCAGGGGGCTGCAGGGGAGGGGCCGGGGGGGGGAATGTTGAACACCCAGAAAGATGCATCCTTGGGGGGGTCAGATCCTGCCTGGACCATCAGGTGCTGGGCAGCATTAGGGGTTTGTTACTGTCCCAGCATCACTCAGGACATGGAGTGTGATGGGCCTGGGCCAAGCACAAGCAGGACCTGGGGGGGAACCCTTACCCCCCCCTTGACCCCCCCTCTCTCCCCTTGCTCTTTCCCACAGCAGGTCACACATCCCAGCACCAGCCTCCAGCTCAGACTGACCCAAAGCACCAGATCAGTGGGGCTGGGCTTAAAGGCTCCTCTCAGCAAGACAAAAGGTGGGCATGGGAAAAAGCTGCTGCCCAGCTGCACTCCCCATTACCCCACCTGCACAGGGACCTGGCTTGGATGAGGGACCACAGGAGCCTGGCTGAGCCCCATCCCCACCCCTGCCAGGAGGAAGGCAGCGTGCTGCTCTGTGCTCAGACCCCTGGGGGGTTGGGGTTGCACACACACAAGTGGCTGTCCAATTTTGATCCTGCCCGTTGCACACCCTGCTCACCCCTTCCTGGGAGGGCTCTGTGGCTTCTTTTCCAAATCAGTGGCAGCAACCAGGGTCCTTCAGAGCAAAACCACCTCCAGGATCTGAGCTGGAGAGCTGGTGCCCCTGGGACCACCACAGCCTGCAGCCCCTAAGGATGGATGCCCTGCATCCCCAGCAGGGATGCTCTGGCAGCACACACCTGCCAGTGAAAACACATGTGGAAAGGGCTGCTCTTCCCCAGGAGACTCCCAGGCAGCCCTTGGCTCCTGGGAAACCACTGGAGGAAAACTAAGCCCAGGGCCCAAGCATCCCAGGCTGGCCAGGGGCTCTTCCCAGGGCGTTCCCATTGGTGGTACAAGGGATGGAGCTTTCAGCATCCTCTGTGCCCTGGGATGCTCAGGGCTGGAACTGGAGTGGGGTGAGTGCACAAATACAACCCCTCCCTCCCCAGCTGCTCGGAGCTGTTGGCTGCATTAAGATCCCTCAGCGAGGGATGGAGATGCCTCTGTCTTCCCAGGCAGTGATTCAGCCCATCCCGGGTATAAATTGTCCCTGGCAGATTCCTGTCCCTCTCCACTGACTGAAAGGAGACCAGAGCAGCTGCATTATTCATAGAAGCATCTCAGCCTGACGCCCAGGGTAGAGATGCAGCTTCCAGAGCAGATGCTGAGCACCCAGCAGCCCCCGTGCTGGTTCAAGCCCTGGGAGATCAGTCAGAGAGACCAAACCCAGGTTCATCTCCCCTGCCCCAGGAGCCTTCCCTTCATCCCTGCTACTGACAGGGGCTGTGTCACCCCACAAGCACCCCCGGGGTTGCAATGAGGAGCAGCAGGATACGACTGGAGGGGTTTATTATCACCTACACATGGATTTAACAGCACAAAGCCTCCAGCACCCAGGCTGTGGGCTGCTGCAAGGGAAGCTCCAGCCCAGATTCCTGGAAGGCTTCAGCTCCTGAGCATCCCTTTGTAGGGAACCTGGAAGGGATGAATGAGCAGATGGGTGAATGAGGCTCCCTAGGAGGAAAGCAGCTCTGCTTCTCTGTTTCTGGGTCATCTGGTCAAGGCAAGGTCTGAGAGCTGCTTGAATAACTCCAGTGCCTCTTCCAGCTTGAGGAAAGATCCCACTCTGCTCCTCAGCTTGCTCCGGAGCAGGTTGCATATGGGGAGGGAAAGGAGACAGCCAGCGATGCTCCAGGCCATAAATTAACCTCAGGGTTTCCTAATGGGACCCTGATTTATCTCCTGCCTCTGTCTGAACTAATTGAGTTCATTCCCCTGGTGATTCATGCCATGGAAATGGGTTCCAGAGAAAATGGGACCTCAAGCGGCTTCAGCAAAGCCCCGGCTCTGTCAGCCAGGGACCTGTAATGCTTTTAAAACAAGGAGATTTTCAAAAGCAGCAGCCAGCCCCCAGCCCATCAGTCACTGCCAGTGGCTGCAGCTCAGGTTTCAGACCAGGCTGCCACGTCTGTCCCTCTGTCTGTCCATCCCTTCCCCAGCCACGGCTGCCGGCAGCACCCAGAAGGCAAGATAAGGGGAGGGGGGGGTTTGCAGCCTCCAGCCTGGCTGGGAGCTGGCAGAAGGGGCTCAACCAGCCATCAGCACCCCTGGAACAGCAGCATATAGGTCCTCTGCACCTTCCCCTCTCAGGGGGTGAAGGAAAAGCCACCCCAAGGGGCTCTCACTGCCCCCAGATCAGCTGAGGAGCTGACACAGGGGCTTGGCTCAATGCCTGCCACCCGCTGCTCATCCCCAGGCCCACCCTACATCTCAGCTGAGATGCATGCTGGGCATCACCCCCTCCTCCTCCTCCTCCTCCCTGCTGGCTTCAAGACCCCAAACCCCCTGGCTTTCCCAGGCTCAGCTCAGCTGATTCCAGCCAAACCCCCCCCCCCCCTCTCCAAACTCCAGCAGTGCCGGGGCTGCCCCAGCCCTGCCCCCCGCCCCACACACACGCCTGTGTGTTTGTTGTGCTGCTGGTGAGCAGGGAGCACACACAGGGGAGGCTTCTGGCGACAGGAGCAGTGGGTAATGGTTTGTTTGCTCTCTTGTTTGCTCTCAGCACGTCTCGTGCATCCCCGGGGAGTCTGAAGGCCTCGCAGCCCAGGCATCCCAGCCCTGTTCCCCTGAAGCAGCCAGGATGGAGCTGTGCAGCTCAGGGGCCTCTGAGGTGGTTTATAAAGATGTTAAACCCTCCCAGCATTCCCATTCCCCTGTCCCACGGTGCTTCCAGCCCAGCCCAGCCCAGCTCAGCCCACGACTTCTCCGGGTCACCAAACCTGGGTGTGGAGCTCGAGGGGTTGGAGGGACCCACCTCCCCACCCATCCTCAGCTGCCGTCCCACCCAGAGCATCCCAGGGCTGGCTGCCTTGGGCACGCTGGGTGGACGTGGCAGGGGCAGGAGATGCTCACCCCAGAGCAGGCATCGGTTCTCTGGGGTGGCTTCTCTTCTCCCCCTCTCCCCCAGCCTGCAGTTACAGCTGCCAGCCGCCTTCCCGTGTCGCTGTCATGTCAGGGACCTCATTAAAACCCTTCTAGAAGCTGGAATAAAATTACCTTTCCCCAATTTCCTCCTGGTCCTCAGCCTTGTTTACTGACTTGGAGGCCTGCAAGGCCCCCCGGGGACAGCGCTGCTCCCCCCAGTCACACCACCCCACCGGCCCCCGGTTAACTGACCTTTAAGGAAGCTCTCAGCTGATTCCCAGAGCAGGAGGCGTTTGCAGTTCCCTTCCTTTCCCTCCCTGGCTTTGCCCAATCCATCCTGGTGACTCCCCAGCCCACAGCTGCCAAACCCACCATGGAAGGAGGGATTCAGCTTGTTCAAGGGCAGAGCCTGGCAGGACAAGGGGATGGAGTGAAGCTGGAGGAGGGAAGGGGGAGAGGAGATCTTGGGGGGAAGTTCTGTGCAGAGAGAGTGGGGAGGGGATAGAACAGGCTGCCCAGAGAGGGGGTGGGTGCCCCGTCCCTGGGGGTGTTGAAGGCCAGGTTGGCTGGGGCCCTGGACAACCTTGTGGAGCTCCAGGCCTGGAGGTTGGTGTCCCTGCCTGTGGTGAGGGGCTGGAATAGGCCCAGAGATGTGGTGGGCTCACCATCCCTGGGGGGGCTTCAAAGGCCTGGAGATGGTGTCCTCAAGGACATGATAAGGGGTTGGAAGGGGCTGCCCAGAGAGGGGGTGGGTGCCCCATCCCTGGGGGGTTCAAGGCCAGGTTGGCTGGGGTCAACCTTGTGTAGCTCCAGGCCTGGAGGTTGGTGTCCCTGCCTGTGGCAGGGGGTTGGAGCTCTGTGACCCTTGGGGTCCCTCCCAACCCAGCCCATTCTATGATTCTATGAAAGAGGTTTGTTCCCAAAAAAAACCCCCCAAACACTCCAACAGATGAGCTGAGGGGGCAGGAGCTGGGCTGGGGGCTGCGTGGGGGGACAACAGGGCTGCTGGCACCCTGTATATGAGACGTGTATGGGTGCTATACATGCAGCTGTGCCAGGGGAGCAGGAGTCAGGGCACAAAGCCCAGCAGGTCCCACCCAAAAGGGAAGAGGGTGGGGGGGCAGCTCCCAGCCCCTTTGGAGCCCGCTCCTGCAGATGCTCTGGGCTTTGTTGCAGAGGACCAGCCACTGGCTGATTTGCATGGGGAATGAAGGCAGCAATTAGTTTACCTCATCATCTCAGCAGACTGGGAAATTAGCTCCCTTCTGATTCAATCACAGTTGCTGGGAAGAGGCTCCAGGGACAAGGTGGGGGGGAGCACCCGCTCCAGACCCAGGCTGGGCTCAGGCTGGTGGGGAGGAGCTGCCAGCCCAGCCTCACAGCAGCACACCCTGCTCGCCTGCTGCAGCCCAGCCTTCACCCTGGGCCCTGCTCCTCTCCAGGCTCAGCTCTACCAGCTCCCACGGATGAAACACAGGAGGCTCCAGCATCAGCTTCGCCCATGGAAGAAGCAGCCAGACCTGGCTCTGGTTCAGCATCACCCAGATCCTGCATCACCCCCCCTGCCCCTGGGATAACTCCCCAGGGGAGAGCAGATGCATTTACCCAGGTCTTCCCACCCCCAGCACAGAGCAGCAATTCTCCTTAAGGATTTCTTCCCCACAGGAATATTAATGAGCTGGGAAGGCACAGAGGAGCCCCTCTCTCCCCATTACCCCCCCCCCAAACACTTCACCTCGATGAGCACTTCGCTGCCAGGCGTGATCAGAGCTGCTCTGCAGGGAGATGGATGGAAATGCATTTCTCCCAACCACAGCACTGCTGGTTAATGCACCCAGCCGAGCCCCAGGAAGGACCCACCACAACTCCAAGACCCCCCCAACCTTCAACCCTTTCAAAGACCAGACTGAAAAAACCCCCAAACCCCCGAGAAGCCCTGCTTTTCTCTCAGCTGTGATGCCTTTGCCCTCCCAGCACCACCTCCTGTCTCCCATCTACCTTAAAAGCCCCGAATTAGATCCAGCTGGGCTCCAACCTTGCAGGACTTTCCATCTCCAGGCTTGCCTGGCTGTTGCTGGGGTCACCAGCTCAGGCTGTGAAGGTCCCCAGCATCCTCCAAAATGGGACATTTCAGAGAAATGAGAAATTCTGGGGGGGAAAAATTAACTGGAGGGGTCTCTATTGAGTGATGAAAAGGCTTAAACCTCAGGATGTCCCCAAACCAGTATCCTGGGGATGGCAGAGGGGAGGTGCAAGGGTGGCTTTTGGGGGGGTCTGGCCATCCAGCACCTCCTGGAGCAGCGTGTGGGGCTGTGGGGGACAGGGGGGTCATTGCTCTGCTGGCTCCCCAGCTGGCTCTGCCCCACGGCTCTGGACAGCACCCCCGGGGGGTTTCCCACCTCTCCTCCCAGCCCTCAGCCCCCTTCCATCCCGCTCCACCCTCCCCAGGGGGGGTCCCTGCCCCTCTTTTGTGCACAGATGGGCAGAGGAGATGAAAAGGAGAGGATGCTGCAGCCGGGCGCTGGCTGCAGTTGCCATAGGGACAGTATCTGAGTGGCAGCTCCAGCTTCATTCGCAATCCTGGCCTCTCCCTCCCTTTTCTCCCTTTCCACTTCTCTGTGAGGAGCTCGACTTGGCAGCTCTGCCAGGGCCAAATCCTTCCCAGCACTGGGGGACCACTGGGTGGGTGCTGGAGGAAAGCACTGGGTGCTGGAGAGCATCCTGCCTGGCATGGCAGAGGGATGGAGGGATGGTTGGAGGGATGGAGGGAGGGATGGTTGGAGGGATGGAAGGAGGGGTGGAGGGAGGGGTGGTTGGAGGGATGGAGGGAGGGATGGAGGGAGGGGTGGTTGGAGGGATGGTGGGAGGGATGGTGGGAGGGATGGGGTGAGCATGGGCTGGAGCATGGAGGAGGCAGCGAGGGGAATTGCAACCAAACAGCTCCCAAAAATCCATACCCCTTGAGGAAACAAAGGTTTGGGGCTGCAGAGACCCAGCAGTCAGAGCTGCACTGAGCCTGCAGGCTGGGAGAGCATCCCAAAGCCCAAAGTCACCCCAAATCCTGGGAGGGGAGGCGCAGGCAGCACCCTTTGCCCTCACTCAGGGACCATCCATCAGGGCTGGAGGGGCCACACCTGAGGAACGGGGCCATCGGGGGGTCACTTGAGACCCCACCCCCCCTTAGCTGACACCATGGACAGCATCATTATCCCAGGAAAACTCTTCAATCACCTTCAGCTGTGAAGGGGGTGTCTTTGTTTCCCTGGGAGAGCAGAGGGGAAGGAGCCTCTGGCAGCCCCGCGCTCTCCCCGCCTCTGGCGTTTGGGTGGAGAAAAACGGGGGTGACATTGGGGTTCCCTCTGCCTGGGTCTGCCCCCAGCCCTGGGAGCAGGGCACCAGCCCAGGCTTTAGCTGCTGTGATGGCCGGGCACGGCCAGGGCCAGCCCGGAGCTGCAATCAGGCTGAGGTTATTCCTTCCCCCTTCGTGGCCTGGAGGGGAATCTCAGCCCCAGGAGCAGGGATTCCTCATCCCCCTTTTCCCAGCAGGGAAGGGATGCTGGGTGGGAGCACTGGGGGGGGGCACAGGGCTCTCTGTGGGGATGGAGGGGCCTCTCTGTGGGGATGGAGGGGGCTCTCTGTGGGGATGGAGGGGGCTCTCTGTGGGGGGTGGAGGGGGCTCTCTGTGGGGATGGAGGGGCCTCTCTGTGGGGATGGAGGGGGCTCTCTGTGGGGATGGAGGGGGCTCTCTATGGGGATGGAGGGGGCTCTCTGTGAGGCTGGAGGGGGCTCTCTGTGGGGATGGAGGGGGCTGTCTGTGGGGATGGAGGGGGCTCTCTGTGAGGCTGGAGGGAGCTCTCTGTGGGGTTGGAGGGGGCTCTCTGTGGGGATGGAGGGGGCTCTCTGTGGGGATGGAGGGGCCTCTCTGTGGGGATGGAGGGGCCTCTCTGTGGGGTTGGAGGGGGCTCTCTGTGGGGATGGAGGGGCCTCTCTGTGGGGATGGAGTGGGCTGTGGGAAGGGCAGTTCATTCCCTCCAGCCCAGCCCAGCAGCTGGTGAAGGTTCCACCAAGAGCAAACCCAAAGAGGGGACTCAGGGGACCCCCCTGGGAGGAAGGAAAACAAACAGAGCCGGAGTGTGGCAGCTGTTGTGTGAGTCCCCAGCAGATCCCAACCCCGAGGCTGGCTCAGCCCCTCACCCCAGCACCGCTGGAGCTGCTCTTCCCCAGACCAGCCTCACTGGAACCTCCTCACGCTCCAGGAAGGGGCTGGGACCCCCCCTCCCCAGCTGCTGCCCCTTTCTTCCTGCCCTGAACCGGCCACCCCCGGCTCTGCTCGTTGCCAGAAACCCCCGGAAGGGGGAAATGAAGGTGATTAAAGTCCTGTAGCCTTTAGGGATGCAGGATGAGTGATGGGCAGCGGGTCAGGGGCAGCGATGGATCTGGCTGTCGGAAGACGGGCAGGATGGGGCTGAGTGGACAAGGGTGGAGGGGCAGGTGGTGGCTGATGCGCTCATGAGTCTGGTGGTCCCAAGGTTTTGGGAAGCAAAGATGGGAATTGCATCCCCAGGGAGGAGCTTCAGCCGTTTCCTGGTGGGCAGGGGCAGAGCTCTCCTGCCTGGATGCCCTCTGGCTTCAGGGCAGGATTTCGGACTGCATCAGCTGCCCAGCACGGCTGGGTGTCCCTGTCCTCATGGCACCCTGCCAATGCACCCATACAGAGCCCATACATCCCAGCCCTGGGACTGGCAGAGGAGAAAACACCCTGATCTGCACAGCCACATTCCCAGTTGCACCAATTAATACATAGAGCCCCAGCGTCTCTGAGCACTTGGCAAAGGAGCAGCTGATCTTTCCAGGCATCAGTGAGAGAGGCAAGGATCAGCTTCCTGCTGTACACGTGGGGAAACTGAGGCACAGCAGAGTTACTGACTAATATCTCTAGGGTAATCACTGATACCATCCCTGCTCCTGGGGGGAATCAAGTCTGGGCTACACACCCCCTGGAAAACAGCTGGGAAAGCATCCCCTGGTTGGACTAGCTGCTGGTTGTAGGTCCCTTCCAATGGGAATTCCATTTCTCTTCCATTCTAGCTAACCATTGGAGCAAATAAATGCCTGCTCCCAAAATAAAACCAAATAAAAATCAGCAAACCCCCCCCCAGCTATGAGTCAAGGCAAAAAATACCCCCCCCCCCCCCCGCCCCAAGTCCTGCCTCAGCCCTCACGCTCTGCCTCCCTCCATCCTTATCAACACCACGGCAGGTTTGACATTCATTTCCTCCTCCCAGCAGAATTCTTGGTCCATCAGCAACAAAACTGAATCAATCAGTTCCCAAAAAGCCGGGCTGGGGAGAAGAAAGGCAGCCCTACCCCTGGCATGTGGAACCAATCAATACCTTAAGCAGGAAAATATTGATAACGCTGCTGCCCGCTGACATATTTATGTCCTTTATTGTGTGTGCCACGAGCAGCCATCCCCCCCCCCACCCCTGCCTGGCCCTGCCAGGGTTGGTTTAAATCCTACAAAACCTTGCTTCTTTCTCAGGGAGGGAGCCCAGGGTCTATTTTTACCAGCCATGGCTCCATCCCGAGGAGGGAATCGAGTTTCCTGGACATCGCCGGAGATTCCTGCGGTCGGTCCTTATAAGGAACCAGAGATTCATCTCAGGCGCTACCATGAATCCCCCCCTGCTGCAGTCAGGGTGATGGATCACGCTGGAGAGACAGTTAAAGAGAGAAAAAAGGGAAGGAGGGAGGCTGGGAGCTGGTCAGGCAAGTGAAAAGGGGAGGGGGGAGGAGGGAGAGGCATTAGGAGGAATTACAGGCATGGAAATCAAGGAGGGTAATCAGAACCAGATTGGGACACTTGGATAATAATGGAAATCAGGTTTTTTTGGGAGTTTGGGGAATGCTGGGTCCCTCCTACCCTGGAGCTGTGCCTTTGAGGTGCTCTGAGTCTTACCCCAGGGAGGTGCCCAGCAGCGATTTTGGGCCATATCGGTGCCTTGAGGGTATCAAAGGGGACCAACCCCGGTGGTATCGCAGCTTGGGACCCCCCAGACTGCACCAGGGTGTCCCTGCAGACCCAGCCCACATAGTGCCCAGCCATGTGCCCCATCAGTTGGCCCCATCACCAGTGCTTCATCCACCCCTGATCCCCCTGCCTCAGCATCGCTGACACCAGCGGGCTGCATCCCTCCCAGGCTGGGGGCTGGGGTTCAATCCTGGCTCACCCTGCGCTGGAAGGATGTGCTGAGCCAGGAGGGAGACATCCAAACCCCACTCTCTGGATGCCCTGGTCCAGCGGAGCCCCATCCCCATGGGAATAACACCCCCACCCCCACCCCCAGAGCACAGACAGTGGTTGCACTGAGCCCTCCCCCTTTCATCCCAGGCTGTGTGCACCCAAAGCACAGCACAGGTGGGGTGAGCGCTCCCAAGGCTGGAGGAAGGGGAAAGGGGGGAGGTATTCAGGGCAGCCCTTCCCTGGCTGCCTAAATCTAGAGAGCAGTTTTCCCCTGAATGGTAAAACTCTGCCCTGGGCGTAGGAGCTGCTGGTGTTTGACTACGCCCCAGCGGGGAGGGATGCTCAGCAGGTCTGAAGCTGTGGCTGGAGATGGAGCTGCTCTTCCCATCCCTCCATCCCAGAGAACAAATGGGTGGTTTCCGTGCTTGGCAGAGGTGCTGAGCAGAGGATGGGAGCGAAGAGCACGAGAGCCGACCTTGGCCTCCATCCTTAAAAGCTTTTAAAGTGCCTAAATCCCATCGATCGCTCCCAGAGCTCCAGAGGCCCCAGGACCAGGGGAGCCCCCAGCTTCCTGCTCTCTAGACAAGGGCTTGGCTCCTGCCAAGGGGCCTGAGGTGCAAGTTTCTCAGTGAAGCTGGATGTGAGAGCTCAAACAAAATGATGTAGGGTGTTTTTTTTAATCCTCCTCCCCTCCCCCCCCCCCTTTTTTTTTTCCCTATTGAAAAAAATATAATTAATTCTCTACAAAGCAATTTCTTGCCACAAATGCCCCCCCACCCCCACCCCCCAGAGCCTGTCTGGTGAGGGACCCCAGTGAAGCTCACAGCAATAACCCCAGAGCTGAAACCTGGGGGTTTCCCTCCCTTCAAATTTCCTCCCTTCCCCCCTCAAAGGGCACTTTGCCCAGCGTGGGGTCCCGTTCACCTTCCCCCCAGAGCAGCAGGGCTCTGCCACACACCAGGACCCATCCCCTGCTCCGAAAACCATCCCAACCCAGAGTCACAGGGGCCCTTTCGCTCCCCCCTTCCCTTCCCTTCCCTTCCCTTCCCTTCCCTTCCCTTCCCTTCCCTTCCCTTCCCTTCCCTTCCCTTCCCTTCCCTTCCCTTCCCTTCCCTTCCCTTCCCTTCCCTTCCCTTCCCTTCCCTTCCCTTCCCTTCCCTTCCCTCTCTGGGCTGTTCCTTGCAGCCCTTCATTTATGGTCCCAGCCCTGGCTGTGAACAGCTGGGATGCTCTTTTCCCAGTGTGTATTATTTATTCCCTGTTATTTATAACTGGCCCTGGCTGCCTTGCCAGCTCTGTCAGGAAGGTAATTACCTGTGCTTTTTAGTAAAATCAATACAAAGTTTGAAGGCAGGAGCTCGTGCTGAGTGTTTAACTTGGGCCCTTCCTGGGGGGCTCTGATGGGGTTTTGCAGGTAGCAGGAGGGGGAAGAGCATCACCTGGGTTTGCTTGGACACCTCTGGCCTTCAGAAGTGGGGTTGGGGTGTGTGGAGGGGGAAAGACCTGGGTGGATGTGAAAAATGATCATGAGGGAGACAGATGCTGCGTCTCCAAGGATGCTGCGTGCTCTGTCCCTGAGAGAGACCTAAGGTGATACTTCACCAAAGCTGTAATTGGGCTTTTTGCTAACTGAACCTTCCCTTTCTGGGAGCAGGGAGACACCCCAGCACACCCCAGCTTGTGCTGTCTCCCAGAGCAGCCACACCGCCTGGGTGCTGGCAGCCCCACGCTGCCTCACCAGTGTGGGAACCCTCCCCATGTGTGACACCCCCAGCCTGAAGGGAGGTCAAATCCTGCTCCAAAAAAGCTCTTTTTCTTACCACAAACCATCACCTTGCAGCCAAACCTCTCCTTCAGCCTGCTCTCAGCAAGGCAAACCCAGCTCTGCTGGCAGCCAGCACCATGCCAGCCCCTGCACCATCATCCCACCGTGGCAGAACTGGGCCAGCAGCATTGCCCAGACCCAATTTTGGGTACTCCCTTGACAGCCACGAGCCACCTCAGGAGCACAAACAGCCACGCTCTGGCACTGGGAACTGACTGAGGGTGGATGAAGCTTTTTGGCCCACCTTAGGGCTTGCTGTAGCATCGTTCACCAGCAGCCTGAAGGATGCTCCCAGGGAACATGAACCCCAGGAGCCTTTGGTTTTAATTCTGAGAGGTGACAGCAGACTTTTAAGAGGCTCTTTGTCATCTCATGGAGCCAGGAAAGGGACACAACCTTTCTGGGGCGGAAAACATAAAAAAAAAAAAAAAAAAAAAAGATAAAGAGCGTGCAGGGGATTTAATGCAAAGTGCTCCAGAGTCCCCTCACCAAAGGAGCCGCCGAGGCTGAGGATGGGAGCAGAAGTTTCCACTTACCTTCTCTGGCTGCTGGCCCAGCCTGGTGCAGATGCAGCCCAGCTGAGCCGGGATCGGCTTCGTGTCACCAGCACTGGATTTGTCCCAGGGTGACACTCCTGAGGTGACATCGGGCTGTCACACAGTGTGATGGCAGGGTGAGAGGCTCAGGGACCGCTCGCCCCAAGCCCTGCATCCCCCAGCAGCACAAAACACTGCAGGGCGCAGGGATTTACTGAGGGAGGCACCTGGGACCATCACTTGCTGCGGCAGAGCAGCGATGGAGAATGAACTGTGATGGAGAATGAACTGTGGGGGCCCCAGGCTGCTCCCCCCAGCGATGCCCAGCCCCCCCACCCCCCCCACGTGCCTGTGGGCAGCTTTGTGCTGACTCCTTTCAGCAGCGCGTTAAAAAGCCAGGGGGATGCTTCGGGTGGGCATCCCCATGACCCCAGGGACAT
Organism: Rallus limicola; assembly: GCA_022605955.1. NCBI lineage: Eukaryota > Metazoa > Chordata > Aves > Gruiformes > Rallidae > Rallus > Rallus limicola. The sequence goes on along the minus strand of JAKCOZ010000040.1, from coordinate 5,177,792 downwards.
CCTGCCCCATCCCCATGACCCCCAGGGACATCCTGCCCCATCCCCACCTGGCCCTGGCACAGCCCCTGGCCAGCAAACCCATCACCATGTGGCTCCCACATGTGCTCCCCCCCAGCTCCGTGCTGGAGAACAAACAGCAGCTTTGGCTTCACTTTAATCCTGCTGAAAGGAGAAGCCCCAAAAGAGGGACTTTCCTTTCCTTCAAGCCCTTCCTGGCTGCCCATCGTGCCCAGCTGGGATCAGCCGACCTCATGAGCCTTGGGAAGCTGGTAACTCCCTTTTTTAGAGGAAACCCAGCTCGGCCCTGGGGGCTTCGCTGCCTGGAGGGGTGGGGGGTGGGGGGGATGTGACCCGAAGGAGGAGCTCGTGGGGCTGGTGGGAGCTGGGGAGGGTCAGACGGTGGGTGGTGGGTAAGGCTGGTCAGAGCGTTGCTGTGGGGAGCCCCAAAAGCACCTGCAGAGCCCGGAGTGGGGAGGAAACGTGTGGCATTGGTGGGACATGAGGGACAGTGCAGCGGGCAGAGGCAGCGGAGAGGGAAGGCACCTCTCCTCTGTCCCAGCCACAGGAACCAGGGGAGGGGCCACCGTGCCTGTGCCATTCCCAATCCCTCTCCCTTACTGTGGGGCCACTTTGCCCCACAAAGGCCGTTCCTGGCGCTGGCACCAAGGCAGAGGCCCCACTGTGACAGTCCCAGTTCCCATCACCGTGGTGTCTGGGCTGGGCAGGGCACCGGGTAGAGTCACCCCGGGGGGAAGCTGGCAGTGCCAGGGCACAGGAGTGTTTTAGGAGCTGAAGGATGTCAGCCTGGCTGTGGGTTGATAAAGGGGAGCTGGCAGCACCAGCACCGCAGCATCACCCTGTGTGCTCCTGGCCGGGGGCTTCTCCGTGTCCCCTGGATGGCTGAGACACGACCTGGGGTCCTGGCAGTGCCACCAGCCCAGGCTCCTGTGGGATGCTGTCCCTTGTCCCACGCAGCCAGAGGAGTCTGGAGCCACGGCCAATGACCCGCTGGGGCTGCGGTACAGGGGGCGATGAGGGGATGGAGGGAGGGATGGACGGACAGACGGACAGCAGAGGAGGGTGCACGGAGATAGGTGGGTGGATGGGTGCGAATAATTGAGGGGCTGGGGGAGAGCTGGCTGGCTGGAGACCAAGCACACCCCCGAAAGTGCTTCGTGGGAGGGCGGCGGGGGCGGGGATGGGGGGGCCGGCGGGGGTCTGGGCTTTGTGTGCCGGCAGAGGAGGGTGCTGCCTCGGCTGCTCGTCGTGATGCTCCGGGGGCGGAGAGGAGGAGGAGGAGGAGGAGGGACTTGCAGCCCTTTTCTGGCTGCCGCCGAGGCGGCGGGCGGCAGAGGGAGGGCAGCCCGGCCGCGCACCGGCTCTCGGGGGAGGGGGGTGACGGACCCCGCCGCCCCCACGCACCATGGCCGGGCTCCTGCCGCTGCTGCTGCTGCTGCTGCTGCTCCCGGCGGTGAGTGCGGGCCCGGCCGGGGGGTGCAGCATCCCGAGGCGGGCAGCGGGCGGCCAGCGCGGAGGGTCCCCGGGGTACCGGAGCCACCAGGGGCGGGTGGGATGGAGAGTCCCGGGGTACCGAGAGGGGCGGTACCGGGATGGGGAGTCCCGGAGGCATCACGCAGGGGTGTTTGGGGCGGGGGGGGGGATCCCAGGTTGCCAGACGCGGAGGGTCCCACACGTATCGGGATGGAGAGGTCCCGGGGGTACCAGGCGGGCGGCTGCGGGGCTGGAGGGTTCCCGGAGGCACCGGGCTGGAGCGGGGGGAGCCGGGTGGAGGACCCGGGGGGTGCCAGGCAGAGCACTTCTGGGAGCGGAGGGAGGGGGCTCGGGGAGGTGGGTGGTGATGGGGGACCCACAGGAATGGCTCGTGCAGCCCCTCCGATCCCGCTGCACCGAGCCCTGCCACCCCTTCCACCCAGGGAAAAAGGATGACAGAGCCCTGAATCACTGGGGAGAGGAGTCTGGGGGTGGAGGGGTGGGGGGGGCGGGATGCTTCCCTCATCTCCTGCCATCCCGCATCCCCAAAGTCTCCGAACTCACTGCACGGAACAAAGGGCAGGACCCTGTTCCCCACCGCCCGAGCCCCCGGGCTGGGCACAAGCCTCGGCGTGTGCCCGAGGCAAAACTTCAGGGGGGCCGGGGGCCAGAGGAGATGGGAACGCCCGGAGCAGGGTGGGCACAGGGGGAAGGACCCACCTACCTGGGGCAGAAGCAGGGCTTTTGTTGCGGGGGCGGGGTGGGTGTGGGGTGTGTGGGTGGCTTCGGTGGGGGTCCCAGAGGCTTCGTCAGGCAGCAGGACATCTTTAGGCAGGATGCTGGAGCGGGGTTCGTGCAAAGCCTGAGCAGCGCAGCAGTGCTGGCGGTTCTGTGCCGGGGGAGGGGGGGGGCTCCTTCCCTGCACACCCACCGTACCGGACACGGGATGGAGGCGTGTGGCACAGGGAGAGGCAAGGGGGCTGTCCCAGCCCCATGGGCTCGAACGATTTCACCCCAGAGAGTTACCCGCCGGCGGCAGCCGCAGGAGGGCCGGGTGTTGGTGTCCCCCCGAATCTCCACAGCCCCATCCCCGGGCGAGCAGGGCTGAGCCCCATCCCCGGGCGAGCAGGGCTGAGCCCAGCCAGGGCAGCTGCTGCCGCGGGGCTGGGTCTGCCCCCAGGGTTACACCTGGGGAGGGCTGGGGGGATGCTCATAGACGGACCCCACCTGCTCCTCTGAGCCCTCAGGCACGGTCCAGATGTGCACCCACAGCTGGGGCCACCCCAAACCCCGGGCACCCCGTGTTTGTTGCTCGTTACCTGTGCTGCTTGACCAGTAGCTCCACGTGGGCAGGGGCAGAGCCCTCCCGGAGTCCCGCCGTGCCGAGGGTTGGCTGGACCCACAGACCTCAGACGTGGCTTTCTCTGCTGCCCAGAGTTTGGGGAGTGCTTGGAGCCAGGGGTTTGGCCTCCCCTAGGCAGGGTGCCTCGCCAAGAAGCGCAGAGCCTGTCTGTTAGGCTCAGGGGCGGTTCGGATCCAGGCTTGTCGCCGGGCCGGTCTCCAGCTGCAGCATCCCCTCCCTTCCCTGCTTTGGCAGGAAGGGCTCGTCTGTGCCAGGGCTCCGATGGTGCCATGCCCAACTCCTGCTTTGCCATCCCCTCAGCCGGTGACATCCTGCCAGGACACAACCCCCCTCTGACACAGCTCGGGAAGCAATTAAAAGCTTCCAGAGGTGTTGCTCACACCCTCTGCCTCCCCCCCCCCCCCCCCCCCTCCCGCCACCCCCCTCCTCAGTCCAGCTGTCAAAATGCTTTATGGTGTTAATACCTGTGGCTTTGTCAACAGGAGTTGTGTTAATAACATGCACATTTCAGCAGGCTAATGCAGACCATGTGCCCCTCTCATAAGTGTGCTAATCTTTATTGGGGGCTTCAGCGCTGGGGATGGAGAGCTGCAGGGCAGCGCAAGGCAGGGGTGCAGCACCTGGCACTGGGAGGTGGGCTTTCTATAGGGTTTAGGAGCACAGAGGGGGGGGTGGACCTGGCAGGGGAGGGGGCATCAGCTGTTCCTGGCAGCCCTAGGAGGAGGGGACAGGCAGCCAGAGAGGGTCTCTGGGGTCAGCTGCCGGGGGTCGCACGGAGGAAGCGGCACAGCCAGGTCCCATCCCCGCGGGCGCACGGAGCCGCTCGCAGCTGCCTGCGGCGTGGGAGAGCTGGCTGCTGCCGGCCCCAGCTGCGCTGCCCCAGCCTTCCCAGCACTATTTATAGCCAGGCATGCTCGGCTGCTCACGGGGAGGTGGGCAAACCCCTTCCCAAGCCGATGATCCAGGCTGCAAGGGATGGAGTTCCAACCAGATCCACTGCAAACCTCCCCCCCCCCCCCCCCCCCCCCCCGAGCCAGACCTATCCCCCAGGAGATGCATACAGCCAGGCTCCCTGCAAAGCAACCCCTTCCTCACCCCAAAACCCAGTTCCTAGTTGTCATTTGGGGGTGAGGGTTTGTCAGGAAGCACAACATCCCCCCCCCCCCCCCCCATCCCCAACCTTCTTGCCTGCCCAGCTGCAGCCCAGCAGCCAGAACGGGCTGCCAGCCTGGGCCCGAAGCAGCAGCGCCAGGGAGGAGAGCACACGCTTTCAAGCGCAGGGTAATTGGAGCACTTTGTCATTCAGATGCCTATAATTGGCGCTCCATTGTCTCAGCCGGGCCGGATGCTGCCGGATGATGCACAGCAAGTTCATAATGCCGCATTGTACCAGGAGGCGGCCAACTGGCTGACGAGGCATCCAGATGCTCAGGGGAGGGCGAGCTTCTCCCAGCGTCAGCTTGAGCCTCTTCCCCTCCAAAGATCGGGTTTAGTGGGATGGCAAAGGGATGGTCCGGCTCTGGAGCACACCTGCCTGCAAGGGGAGGGAGCAAAGGAGCCCCTGGCAGAGGTCAGGTCACCTGGAGCATCTCACCCAGGGCCAGAGAGGGCTCCTGCACCCTGTGGCCCTGGGTAAGAGGTGTTTTGGGGAGCAGTGGTTCTGTAAAAACACACCCCACTCCATAGGCTGCAAGGTGCACGCAACAGGGTGGCTCTGACCCCACCGCTCATGGCACACTCAGTGCTTCCATATGTGGGGACAGGGTTTATAAGCAGATGCACTCGCTGCCATTAGACAGTAACTGCTGCTGAAGCCCTTGGTGCTCACTTCAACGGCCCTGTTTCCAGTGTGGGGTCTGATTTCTGACCCCTGAGCACAGAGCTGCCACCCCAGCTCTCCAAACCCTCCGCCGTGGCCAGCGGTGCCCTGCCTAGCCCCAGGCTGGGAAGGGCTGAACCCTTCTAAGACAGCCAAGCATCCAGAGAGGGGACAAGTCAGACAACACGACTGGGGTGACAGACCAGGGCAACCAACACTGTAACCCCATGGGAAAATCCCACACCCTCTTCACCCCCCAAATACCCAGCAGCTCAGACTGTGGAGGCTGTGAGCTTTCCTGACCTCCCTCCAGCAGCAGCAGCACTCGGCAGGGGCTTTTGTGATGAGCAGGTTGTTCATGGGGGAGCTGTTTGCCCCAGGACCTAAATCTAATGTACAGCCCTGACATGGGATGTCCACCCCACGCTTGTCCACCTGTCCTGGCAGGGAGGTTCCCATAACAAGGGTCACCTCCTGGCTCTGTTTTCTCTCCCAGGGACCCGCCTGGGGCTCCAAGGAGAAATGTCCCACCAAGATGTTCACCACGGCTGGGGAGTGCTGCAAAGCCTGCAACTGGGAGAGGGGGTGGTGCAGCCCTGTGGCATCAACCAGACCGTCTGCGAGCCCTGCCTGGACAGTGAGTACCTGCTGACCCTTCCTGAGGGGCCATAAAGGGGCTGCTGTGGGGTATGGGGGGGGTTCAGGGTCCGTGAGTGCCAGCAGGCACTTGGCTCTCCCCAAGCACATCTTCTTTCCCTCCTGGAAGCGTTGCCCCGGGCACAGCTTGTGCTGTTTGCTTCAGCCTTTCAGGGCACAGCCCAATGGTCCCAGGCAGAGCCCTTGTACAGGCCACCCATCCCCAGAGTGGTTCATCTATACAGTGATAGGCACTTTATATATATAAATATATATATATATTTGTGTCTATATAATAACCCTGCCAGGGGTTTATGTCTATATAATAACCCTGGCAGGGTTAATATATATATTTTTATAAAAATAAATATTATATAAATTGTATAAAATATATATTTCTATAGATACAAATAAATAATATATAATGTATAAATTATATAAATATATAATTATATACATAAAATTATATAAATATATAATTATATATATATATATATATACACATACACACACACCCCACCAGGGTTCTGCCCAGCATCTCCCCAAAACCTCTGCCCTGCAAACCCCAGCCACAACTGCAACATCTCCCCCTGCTTTGGGACCCGTTGGTGCCAGACACCTTTGCAGACCCCCCCCCCCCCCCCCCTTCCTTCCAGCACCGCTCCTCTCCTGATGCCTCCCTGGCTACTGGCTCACAGCCAGCATTTGCCTCCAAAACATTCCCCTCCCCACCTCAGCCTGGGATCCAGCCACAGGGATGTCTCCCAGTGAGCGACCTGGGTTAATTGTTATTTAAGCCTTGTACAGGCTGCAAAATACACCCCAAGGTTGAGGGGGCAGAAGCAAGTCACGTAGGGTCCCCAGGAGATAGGGAACAGCTCTCTCCTGGCCAGCTCCAGGCACATTGCCTATGTCAAATGCTTCATAAACGTCGGTGGGAGATGTGTGCTGGAGACCTGCTTAAATGCTTACAGATGAAACGGTCCAGCTAGTGCTGTTTAAACAATGCCACCAGAGGCATAAGCAATCTGCCCTTCAAATTTACTGCTGCAAACCCTTTGAAGGCCTAAGGAGAAGTATTTGTAGGAAAAGCTGGGCAGCCCAAGCCAAGATTGCTCCCAGGATGTGGCTTAGGAGGGGGAAGGGATGGAGCGTGGCTGTGGGGGAGCACAGAGGAGGCAAAGTCCAGGGGGAGGGAGGAGGAGGTGGGGGGAAAAGCAGCATGAGCAGAGCCAGCAGAGAGCAGGGGACGAGCAGTGTCAGGGCAGTGCTAAAAATACCTCTGCTTCCCTGCAAAATCAATGAACAGCTCTTACCCTCCCAGTGCCTGGCTGCAGGGGCTGGGGGGGTGCTGAATCCCCCCCCTTCTCCCCAGGATTTGAGGGGACAAAGGGAGTTTCCACCCTCCTGGATGGTGTGGGATGTAGAGGCTAAGGAGGGACCAGGACTGTGGGCTGGGTGCAGTGCTGGAAGTGGGGATGCTGGTGGAAGTGCCACTGGTCTGGTTTGGACCCCAGCTCCTCCTGCCCAGCCCCACACCAGGCACTGGCCTTTGTGTGGGGCTGGGGAGGGGTGGGGAGGGGGGTGTTATAGCTCCAGGCAGCCCAGCTGCAGGGTCAGGGAGCTGAGCTGGGAAGTACCAGGACAAAAGGGTCTGAGCCCTTCTGCCATCCCTGGGGGGATGGGGGCAGCCAGGAGCAAACACTGCACTCACAACAACCCCCCCAGCATCACACCAGGCTGAGGTCCAAGCCCCAGGGCAGCTCTTTGTGCCTTGCTTGGCTTTGCTGCTGACTGAGAGGGGCTGAGCGCCCCTGGGACCCTCCATACAGCTGCTCCAGGATCCCCCTCTCCATGCCCCAGTTTCCCCCCTCCCCCCACCCAGCCTTTCACCTCCTAGGAAAACCCTGCCCCCCTTCCCCTTGCTTGGGAGCATCTCCTGTGCCAGGCACAGCTCACTTACCCATCCACACATCAGGGTGGTCATCAGCCTTACACCCACCCCAGAGCAGGGTCAGGCACCCACCCCTGAGCAGCACCAAGGGGGCAGCCCCACCCCCCCTTAGAGAGCACGAACAAGCTGGAGAACCACAAGACAAAGCCCCCCACGTGCTCCTCTTGCTTTATAACCCCAGGTTCATTCACTGATGGCAGCTCAGACTAACCCACAGGCTCATCAGCTGGGAGCTGCTGGGTGGGGGTGGCTCATGGGTGCAGGTGCTGCGAAGGGGCCAACGATCCCTCAGCCCTTCTCTGAGCCCAGAGCGGGATTTTTGGGGTGGGAAGAGGAGGCAGACCTACAGACCCCACCATCAGCCCGTTCTGGGATGGGAAAAAAGGTCTGTTTGGACTGGGCTGGTGCTGGATCCCATCGCCCCAAGGGCTGGGCAGGTGCAGGCAGCCCCATCCCATCCCAGCCCAGCGCCAAGCAGGGGAGGAATGCGGGCAGGGCCCTGGGCTGCAGGGATTCCCCACCTCCGCCCCAGGCTCACACCTCTTCCCCCAGCTCACCAGCCAAATTGCCTGGTGAAGATTTGCTACAACCAAGGCACCAGCCCTGCCAAAGCCCAAAGGGGCCGGGATGGGGGGACACGCACACCCCCCCCCCCCCCCAGAGGATCCCATCCCTGGGGTAGCCCAAGTGACCACTCGCTTTCTTTCTATTTTAATCCCCCTTCTCCTCCCCCCACCCCCCTCCTCCCCCCATCCCCCTCTCCTCTCCCCCCAGCCCCCCCTTGCCAGCCCCCCCAGCTTGCTGCCTCATGATTTATTTATCCCCCTGGCCACCCCCCATCGCTGCAGGCAGGCAGGGGGCAAGGAGGGGGGTGGGGTGGGGTGGGGTGGGTGTTTGAATCTCAGCTGTAATTGCTCAGCTCAGATACCTTGCTGCCACTGAAAATGTGCCCACTCAGCCGTATGCCTTTCCTGGCCACTTCCCCACTCTAATGGTGCCTATCAATAATTCAGAGTAATGGGAAGGATGAGCCCAGGTTAATGGGGGCTGTGAACACCGACCCACCACCCCAGGGCTGGCTCTGGCTCTGCTCTGCTCGCCCACCTCCCCCCCCAGGGCAGAGCCAAGGCAGCAGCCCCCTGGGCCAGCAGCAGTCAGAGGGTTCATCCCTGGGGTCCTGCAGCTGCAGGGAGGGCACGGGGCCGGCCCAGGGAGAGGAGGGGGCACCCAGAACCAGGCGTGGGGCAGGGGGGGAGATGTCAGGGGTGGAAATGTCACGGCTGTCACTGCTCAGGGCTTTGGTGAGAAAGCAGCTGCTGAGGCTGGGGCGGCACCTCCAGCCCTCTAACCTTGCCCATCACCAAGGTCTCAGGGCTCTTCGTCCCCCTCTGTCTGGAACACAGCCACAGGCTCTGCCCTGAGCCCGTCCACGGCTCCATCCCTCCTTGGCCACCCTGGGGAATCCCACTGAGGATGGGAATGGCACACTCATCCTGGGGAGACCAGCATGTGGCTGGATCGCCTTCCTGAGGAGCAGGGCTAGAGGAGGGGCTGCTCCTGACCTCCCCAACACCTGCTTCTTCAGGGGGGCTGGACCGTGCCCCAGTGTTTGGGACAAGGGAAGGAAGGCAGGGTGTTGTGGAGGGGTTTGGGGGTTTGAGGGGGGTGTCGATGGGAGGCAGCTGATGCAGGGCCAGCAGCTGTGCCTCCCGGACAGGAGCTGACCAGTCTTCCCAGGCTAAAAATATCTTCCAACACCTTTGGGAGCGGGCAGGGGGGAGCGAGGGGGTGCGGGGGAGGCTGCCTGGGCTGCAGGAGGATTGATTTCCCCCCGCAGTCAGTCCTGCAGGATGAAACTGGAGAGCAAGAAGCCCCCGGGGTCAGAGGAGAGTCAGCAATTAGTGTTGTAACCTCCTGCTCACATCACACCCTGCATCTCCTGCTCACATCACACCCTGCATCTCCTGCTCACATCACACCCTGCATCTCCTGCTCACATCACACCCTGCATCTCCCAGCCTCCCCCAGCCTGGTGGAGACACGTGGCTGAGGAGGGAGGGGGGGCACAGAGCGGTGATGCCCCCGAGGGATCCCCTGGGCAGGATGTGGAAGAGAAAGTGTTTGGGATGCTGGGGAGCATCGATGGCTGTAGGGTGCCCGTGGGGACCATATGGAGGTTGAAAATGGGGATGATGTTCTGGCTGGGGACAAAGATGCTTGCCCAGGGCACCGAGCTCTGGGATGGGAACGTTGGGGGCAGCAGCCAGACCTGCCCAGGATGCAGGAGCTCAGAGGCTGGGATGGGGAATCACTGTGGGAAGGGTGGAGCTGTCAATGGGAAGAGGAGCCAGGGGGCTGCTCAGTGGTGCTGGGGAAGGGGGGGTGGGGCTGCAGAGAAGGACCCCGATTTGCCCCTCTCCCTCATTTGCACAGAGGAGGGGGGCAAATGAGGAACGGGGGAGATGGTCCCAGCCAGCAGCAGCTGCTCCAGCCCCTCTCCCCAGCTCCTGAGGTGGCGGGATGCAGGCAGTGGCCGCGGGGGTGGGCACTCCGCTCACCTCACCCTCCATCCCCTGCCAGGCGTCACCTACTCGGACACGGTGAGCGCCACGGAGCCCTGCAAGCCCTGCACGCAGTGCGTGGGGCTGCAGAGCATGTCTGCCCCCTGCGTGGAGTCGGACGACGCCGTGTGCCGCTGCGCCTACGGCTACTACCAGGACGAGCCCAGCGGGACCTGCCGGGAGTGCCGCGTGTGCCAGGTGGGCTTCGGCCTCATGTTCCCCTGCCAGGACTCGCAGAACACGGTCTGTGAGGAGTGCCCCGAGGGCACCTTCTCCAGCGAAGCCAACTTCGTGGACCCCTGCCTGCCCTGCACCACCTGCGAGGAGGATGAGGTGCTGGTGAAGGAGTGCACGGCCACCTCGGACGCCGAGTGCAGAGGTAACGCTGCCTCTTCTGCCTCAGAGCCACTGCAGAGGGGAGAGATGGGTTTGGCGGGTCTCCTGTAGCACCCCCTGCCTCGGTTTCCCTTTGTAATACAGCAATGGGGAGGGGGGGACATGTTGCTTGGGCTTGGAGGAGAGGAACAGACCCCAGATTCCAGCTGAGACACCCCCACCCCCCCCCCCCCAACATTTGGGCTCTGGCCCCTGGGGTGTGCCGAGCCCTCACATGGGATGAGCCCTGTCCAAGCTCCTGGCAGGACACTGCCAGAGGTGCAGGCACTGACGGGTGGCTTTTGGTGACCAGGAACATTGAGCAGAGCCAAGAGATTCACCAGTCTCTGATGCCATGCTCACCAGCGCCCGAGCCTTCATCAGGAGGGAGCTTGGCAGCCAATGGAATTAACTGCCCTGAAGAGCCAGGGAACGGCCAGCCCAAAACCCAGGAGGGTTCAGTGCCCTGGGGAAGAGCATCATTCCCCAGCAGCAGCCCCCCCACCATGCCAGCCTGCACCTCGTTGCCGTGTGGAGCCCCTCAAGGAGCACGAGGGCTGATTTTGGCTGGGCGCATCCTGGTTGCTCCTTGGCAGCAGCAGCAGCAGCAGCCTGGTTCCCTGCCCCGAGCCTGGATGGGGAGAAAAGAGCTTTGTCCAGGCCACTGGCTGATTCACAGCGCGGGGGCAGCCAGCGCAGCTCCCTTGAAAGGGTTGAGTAAATGGAGCCATAAGTCAAGGAGCACAGGGCCAGCTTTGTTAGCTGGGGGGCTGCGGGGCCCCGCCGGCAACGGGCCACTGAAGCATCGCTCCGAAAGGGCAGCGGGGCTTGGGGGGAGGGGGGTGGGGGGGGTTTAGGGGGGAGGCTGTGGCCAAAAGGGCCAGTGGGGAGAGATGCCAGGTCCCTGCAGTGGCACCCGCTCCATCCTCAGCGTGCCAGCTGGCGTGGCACAGCCCTGTGGGACTGCTGCCAGCGGGCACCAGACAGCCCCTGGAAAGGAGTGGGGGGTGTTGGAGAGGGGGCTGGTACCCAGGGAGGGGATGGGGCAGCTGCAGGTGAGGGTGTTTTCCTGGGGCATGACAGGACACATCCAGTCTCTCCACGGGACACGCCTGGGTGCGGCGGGAAGGGGGGGGGGGGGGTCACTCCCAAACGGGGCTGGGCTGGTTGGCTGCAAACTGGGGCCGAATCCAGGCTCTGGTGCTGGTGGCAGCAGCTGAGCCCAGCTCTGTGCGAGCTGTGGGGTGGCTGGGTTGCCTCAGGTGGGTGCTGGTGCAGATGTGTGGTGTGCTGAGCCCCATCCCTGGGCTTCGGAGCAGCTGGTGTGGGGGAAGAGCTGCAGGCATCAAGCAAGCGCAGCTGCCTGAGCCATGTCTATGTCCATATCCATGCCCATGTCCCTGACCAGGCACTATCAGCCATCTGGGGCAGGGGATGGCTTCAGCTTGTCCTGGGGACCAGGGAAGCAGAGGCTGTTGGTGACCAGGAGGTTTGCAAGGACAAGCCTGGGGACAAGGGGATGGGGCAGAACTGGCACCTCCACAACCCCTCCCTCCCCTCCCACCCTTTGGAAGCAAATCCTTGGGAGGTTGCCTTCAGCACCTGACCTGCCACAGCTCATTACAAGGCATTGCTAATTATTCTCACTTCTTTTCCCCTGGCAGACCTCCACCCTCGCTGGACAACACACACACCATCTCTGGTGGGCTCTGACAGCCCTGAACCCATCACCAGGGACCCCTTCAACACCGAGGTGATGCCCAGCACGCTGGCTGACACTGTCACCACGGTCATGGGCAGCTCACAGCCCGTCGTGAGCCGCGGCACCGCCGACAACCTCATCCCTGTCTACTGCTCCATCCTGGCAGCTGTGGTGGTGGGGCTGGTGGCCTACATCGCTTTCAAAAGGTGGGGGAACCAAGGCAGCAGCGCAGCAGAGCATTTGGGTGGTGGGAAACAAGCTGTCCACCTCCCTTGGGGGAGCCAGAGCTGTTACCAAGCAGGGAGGGATTGGGCTGGGCTGGGTTGGTAGGAGCCAGCTTTCCAAAAATGAAAGAGAAATGAGGTTGAGGAGTGAAAGAGGGAGATGGCAGCAGGGAGGGTGGGTGTGGATGCCACACACACACACACCCCCCATCCCTGGCTTGTTGTGGCACGCCATGGGCAGCCGTCAGGGCTGATCACCATCAGCAGCTCATCCCCAGTGTGCTGGGTGTGCACCTGGCCCCACGCAGGCCAGGGCTGGCTCAGCATCTCCCCGGGCACCCCCAGGGTGAGCAGGGACCCACAGGACCCGTCCAAACTCCAGCATTTTGTGTAGATCCCCACAGAAGGGAGCCCTGCCCTGGCCCCTCGCAGGGCTCACAGCTCAGCACCCACTTGGCAGCTGGAAAGGCTGATTTTAACCCAGCCAGAGGCTGCAGGGAAAACGCTTCTCCCTGGGAAAAGCAGCCCCAGGAAAGGAGGGCAAAGCAGGGAGCTCAGCCCCAAGCCAGGGGATGTCACCCCCGGGCTGTCACCTCCCCGCAGGTGGAACAGCTGCAAACAGAACAAGCAAGGGGCCAACAACCGCCCCGTGAACCAGACCCCTTCACCCGAGGGCGAGAAGCTGCACAGCGACAGCGGCATCTCGGTGGACAGCCAGAGCCTGCACGACCAGCAGCCAGCCAGCCAGAGCACCCAGGGGCCAGGTAGGGGGAGATGGGTGCTGTGGGACCGGGATGGGCACCCTGGGGATGGGCAGCCTGGGGGTGGGTACAGGATCCCTGGGGGGGGGGGATGGACAGCCTGGGGTTGGGGATGGGCACCCCCGGGGATGGGCACCCTGGGGGTGGGTACGGGCTCCTTGGGGGTGGGGATGAGCACCCTGGGGATGGGCACCCCTGGGGATGGGGATGGGCACCCTGGGGTTTGGTACGGGCACCCTGGGGATGGGGATGGGTACCCTGGGGATGGGTACAGGCACCCTGGGGGTGGGCTTAACACCACCTCATCCCTCCCAGCACCCAAGGGAGACGGGAACCTCTACGCCAACCTGCCACCCAGCAAGCAGGAGGAGGTGGAGAAGCTGCTGGGCAGCTCCACGGAGGAGACGTGGAGGAAGCTGGCTGGGGAGCTGGGCTACAAAGAGGACCTCATAGACTCCTTCACCCGGGAGGAATCTCCCGCCCGGGCTCTCCTGGCCAACTGGTCCTCCAAGGAGACGGCCACCCTGGACGCCCTGCTCGCTGCCCTGCGCAAGATCCAGCGCGGGGACATCGCCGAGAGCTTGTACAGCGAGTCCACCGCCACCTCCCCCGTCTGAAGGGTGGCCCGGGGTGGCCCTGTGGGGTCCCCTTCCCCCTTTGCCCCCTCACCTCTTCCCTCCCTGGCACCGAGAGCCCTGGAGGGGAGGGTGGGAAGGATGCAGGGGCTCCCCGGGCCCCCCCGATTTACAGTCCTGTATGCACTGAGCTCCTGTTTCCCGTATCGCCCCCTCCCAGCGTCACCTCCCCCCAGCAGCCCATGAGCAGGTTGGGTGAGGGGCTCAGGCCCGCTCAATGCCCAAGGCCTGCCTGCTGCTGGAGCATCCCCTGCAGCCCAGGAGGCTGGACAGACAGACGCATGCAGGAATGAACCCTGCACCCTCAGCCTTCTCCTCTCTCTCCCCCCGCTCCAGCTTCTTCTCCTTCCTCCTTGGGGCTCCAGTTCTCCTCTTCCTCCCACCCTTCCTCCTTGGCCTACCCTGCCACTGTCTCCTGCCCCCTTTCCTACGCCCCAAAATCCAGCTGCTTTCCCCAAACTGCAGGCAAAGGGCAGGGCTGGCCCAGAATGGAGAGAACTGGAGCTGCTCTACCAGGATTTGGGGAGGGGACAGGTCCTTTGGCTGGATTGCACCACGGGGGGTGGGGGTAGGCTGGGGAAAAGGACTTGGCTCCCAGCAGCCCAACCTACACTGTGAAATTTGGGGGGTGGGGGTGCTCCCCAGGGCTGCCAGTGTTTGGAGTTGGTGAGGAGTGGCCAGAGCCACCCAAACACTGAGGACCAGACATCTGGGTGCTGTTGCATCCCTGGCGCTGGAGCTCCATGGGAGGTGTTTGGGGGTGGGAGGGGGGGGGGGGGGGTACCACACAAGGTCTAAAGGGCTGACAAAGTGCCTGCCCGCAGCAGGGACACCACAAAAGGGCTCTGTTCATCCTTCCCCTGGCACCACCCCCAGGGACCCCACGCTGTGCCCAGCCAGGAGCAAAGCCACCCTGCCGAGATTGCACTGTCCCTCCTCGCCCAGAGACCCAGCCCCGGGGGCTGGCAGTCCCAACCCCCTGCTTGTAAGGGCTCCTTCTCCTCCAGCACTGTGAAGGGTGGCTCAGAAACGCCCCTGCCTGCTCCCCTGTGGGCCCTTCACCTCCGTCCACCCAGCCCGGGTGCACCCACTTGCCTCCCCAGGACACCCTTGGGTGATGCCCCAGCGTTTCCTTCCTCCGGGATCTCCCAGGACATCGCTCACCTCCTCCACGTCTCCAGAGCTAGAAGTGCTTTGCCTCAGCCCAGCACCCAGCTCACTGGAGAGCAGCCCTTGGGTGGGCCAGCACCCCATCCTCCCCATGAGCTGCCACCAAGCAGCCAGCACGGTCCTGGGGTGGGGGGGGATGTCCCCAAGACACCTACAGCTTTGGTGCCTCACTTTTGCCTGGAGCATCACGAGCCTTGTGCAGAGGAAGAACTGCCTGGTGAGCTGGGGTGTAGCTGGGGGGTACATCCATGCCCTCAGACCCCCCCCTTCACCTCTGGATTCAGCCAGAAACTCTTTCCCTGAGGGCAGAAGGTGGTTTTCTTCCCCTCCTTAAGGAGATGAGCGAGACTTGTAAATAATTCCACGTTGTTTTACCAAGTGCTTGATGTTTCTCCGTGGTGACACGGGGTGGTGGCACCCAGCCCTGGCCCCTCTGCTCTTCCTCACAGCCTTCCCACCTGCAAGCTCTTCATTTTTGAAGCCTTCGGTCCCACCTGGTTTGTGGCCTTAAAGACTCAATGGGGAGGCAGGGAACTGTGGGGGGGGGGGGGTGTCCCCCTCCCCCCAAAAAAAAAATCACTGCAGCAGGTCCATGAGGAACTTGGGAACGTGGAGGGATTTGGCTGTTCCCAGACGTCAGGATGGAGAGCCTGGTGCTTCCCAAGGGATTGCAGCCTGTGCAGGATTCAAGCATCCAGGTCCTTCCAAACCCTTTGGGATTTTTTTTCTTCCTCCCCCCTGTGCTTTGGATGATAAAGCAGCAGAGGCTGAATCAGGATCTCCAGGATGGGCTATTCCATACCTCCTGCCTTTGTGCAATGAAAGAGCAAAGACCCCTTTGGAGGAAGGACTCTGGCCACTGTCTGCCCACGCCAGGCCCCTCGGCTAGAAACACTCTGGCATCAACAGGACTGCGAGCCCCACGTCCAAGTGCTGCCCCTCTCCCACCACCCAAACCCAAGGAAACCACCCCAGCTCTGCTAACCCCACTTGCTGGCGAGCTCCCAGCTGGGTCACCAGCTCCTTGCAGCCCCAAGTCACCCGCAGGGATGCTTCTGGACGCTGGTTATCATCAGGTCACCTCCATCCCCCATCCCCCACCCCCCCTTTTCTTCTTGTGGTGGAGCAACTTCAACCCAAGCTAAGGGTGACTTGGAACACAGCACCTCAATCAAGAGCAAAACAAACTGCCCAGTTCAGTCAGCTAAAGCCACCTCCACCAGTACCCGTGCTGGCTGGAAACTGCTTTTCTTCTTCAGGACAACATTGCCACTGGTCTCAGGTCTCAATCTCCACAGGGAAGGGATTTCCTCAGGGCTGGGGAAAGGGAGGCAGACAGCAGCCAAAGAGAAGCCAGGGGGATGCCTCAAATCCCTGGCTGCAGGAAATAAATAGAATAATAATACTACTACTAATAAAAAGCAAGCTAAGGAGGGAAAACCCAAGCCAAAGCTCGTGCTCCTCAGTACGATCTGTGTCCTTTTCTAACGTTTCTGTCCTACAGAGAACGTGTGTTTCTCCATCCCCCCCCCAGTGGTACCAGTGCTGGTGTGTTAGGAAGTTGTATGGTGCAGAAATAGCCCTCATAGGAGGAGTTTTGGGGGGGGGGTTGGGGGTGGGGGTGTGAGCAGCATGAGGTAGAGGGGGGGGATTTAGGGGGGTGTGATGATGCAAAAATGGGGTGGGGGGTGGAGGGCTGGGTGGGGAACTGTCCTTGTGTATCTGTCAGATGCCAATAAAGAGCATCACTACGTGGGTGTGCTGCTTGGTTTGTCCCTCCCCACCCCTGAGGAGCAAGGCTTGTGAATCCACAGGAGGGAAGATGGTCTCAAAGCCCTCAAGGGGCTTCCCCCCCCCCCCCCCCCCCCCCCCCCCCACCTCTTATTTTAACCTTTTAAATAACAGGGATGTAAAGTCTGATCTTACCTGGTGGAGCAGGATTTCTTGGGAGCTCATGGAGGAGACTCCAGCCCCAGCCAGGAGCCTGCATGGCTTATCCAGCTGTGGATGAGGACTCACTGAGGGGCCAGGCAGCATCCCAAGCACCCCACACTGCCCACCACGACCCCAGGGGGGTACAGGCAGCACGCTCCAGGAGAGATGCTGGGAAAAACCCAGATAGGGAGGATACCTTCCCCCTCCTGCTGCCCCTCTGAGCTGTTTTCCCTGCTGCAAAAGAGACTGAAAAGGCTTGAGTCCAGTTCTGAAGTGCTTCTGCCCTGGGCACAAGGTGCTGTATTTCTGCACCCTGGTGCTGTTAGTGATGCTGCACCCCAAAGTGCAGGCTCAGCCTCCCCAGATCCTACACAAAACCCCCCCAGGGAGACTTATTCAGGTGGGGGCAAGCCTTTGCAAAGGCTCCAGGGAGGCAAAGGGATACAGGCTGCATTCCTGATGCTTAAAGACCCACACAACCCTTTGGGCAGCCAAAGTAAGAGGGGGGGGGGGAAACCCCCAGGAACCACCCCCACCCCCTCCCCCCAAAAAAAAGAGGTTGTCTCTTGCCCCAAAGAGTTTCTGATGGCTCCTAGGAGGGTGCACATCCCCAGGGAACGTGGGACACGTGAGGGGGAGAGGAGCTGGGACCTGCTGCACACAGGCTGGCGTGTGGGTTCGCACGCAGAGAGCTTCCCAAGGGCTTGAAATAGGAGGCTCAGATGTAGCTGGTTTTATTTTGGGCTGGCCTGGGTCGCTCTCTAGCAGGAAATGTAATGAGGACCAGGACTGCACATGCATGAGGAGCATTCCCTTGCCCCTTTTTCAGGCTCCCACACGGCACTGCAAATAAACAAGGGGAAATAATTGCAATCAACCCATTAGGTTTAATCTGCTTCCTCTTAATCCCCAGCCTCCCCTGGGAAAGGGGTTGGGATGGAGAAAAGGAGCAGAGTCAAGCTGTGAGCATGAGCTGAAGGGTTTCTGCCCAGGAAGGGAGCCTGGAGCTCACAGGCAGGACATGGCTTGGGGGGGGGGGGGGGGGGGGGACACACACATGAGCATCCTCTGCCCCTCTCCCTGCATCCCAGGCTGAAGCTGTGCTGGGAGGGGTGGGGGGGCAGGAAGAAGCTTTGTGAGGTGGTCTTCATATGTGGGATCAGCTGCCTTAGATGGTCCCTGGGGAGAGCAACCTGATTGATGGTTGGGGTGGGGTGGGGGGAGAGCAATAAGACCAGGAAAGGAGCCTGATGTTTGCATCAGGCTGGTGAGCAGGGCCCTGGAAAACTTCCTTCCCCTTCTTTATGGGTGCCTGGGGAGGGAGAGAGCAGCCCCCTGCTTAATCTTGCATCTGCTGTGAGGAGCTCTGGAGGGGCTCCCCCAGGCTGGAGGCTGGTTTTGGGGGAGGGGGGGGTGGTGGGAAACAGAGAGGGAGACCCACCAGTGTGGGGACACAGGGGCAGACCCACACAGGACCCAGTGTCACCCCCAGCAAAGAACCACTGCTTCCCAAAACCTCTCTCCATCCCAGCGTGGGGCCACTGATAACCTCACCAGTCCCAGAGAAAAAAGGGGAAAGGAAGAGGAAAACCCCCACATTAACCCCCCAGGACGCAGGGAGATGCTTTTAACTCTCTTCCTTGTGACTACAGGGAGCTGGGACTTTCCCTTCATGGAGTGGACAAAGCTGGGAAAGGAAAGCTGAGCTTCCAGAATAGCAGCAGGGCTTTGCAAGTGAAACAACACCTCTTGGCACCCAGCTGCAGCTGACAAGCACTAAGCTCACCTATATTTCTTCCCCATCCATCTGTCTGCCTCCAGGAGCAAGTGTTCTTGCAGGTTCCCTGGCTTTAGGGGTGCAGCCAGGCTCAGGGAAGTGGGGTGGATTTGGAGATGCTTCACTTCCAGTCCCCAGAGACAGCCCCCCCCACCCCCCCCCCCAAAAACAGCCCCCTGGTACCTGCCCCAAGCACAGCATGGAGCAGGGTGTGTGGGGGGATCAGCACCAGCATCAGCAGCCCCATCTCCCCCCCCCCTTTGCACCCCTGGGCAAAATCTGCCTCCCATCTGCTGGTGAGAGCCACATTCCCCAATAATGGGAAGCAGGTTGGCAGCAAAGGCAGGAGTGCTGGGGTGGTGGCAGCCTGCCAGCACCAGGCAGGGCACAGCCCCAGGGCCACATGGCAGCCTCTCCCCCTTTAACCTGTTCTTACCTCCTGCTCTGAGGCTTTCCCAGCTCCTCTCCTCCTCCCAGGGATGGATGGAGCTGAGCCAGCATCGCCAGGGACAGGCTTGACCCATCCCATCTCCAGCCATCGGGCTCAGGGAGGCAGGAGCAGGGGCCAGACCTCCAGTAGCTGTGGGTGCTGTCACAGCAGCCAGAAGGTCCAGCAGAATCCAGGGCTGCACCTGGAGCAGGATGAACCTGGCTCAGGATAAACCCAGCCCCAAAGGCAAAGGACAAGCTGGGGGGTCAGGAAGGTGCCAGACCAACAGACACGGGTGCCTGGCAAGGCAGGGAAGAGGTGGGGAAGCATCCCTGCAGCTCAGGGTGTCCCCACAGCCTCATACAGGGTAGGGGACACAGAAGAGGGGACACAGGTGTCCTGGCATGGGACCAAGGATGTCTGCACAGTGACAGAGCCAAGACTGGTCCCCACAGCCACCTCCATCAAAGCCAACCCCAATCCAATGGGTCTAAGAGATCCTGCATCTCACTCACCAAGAAAGGAGGGACAGAGCTGCTGCCACCAGCTGGGATGGGGTGGGGTGGGATGGGAAAGCCAAGCCCAGCCCTTCCTCTTCTACCCCACATTTCCCCCAGGTGATTCTGTTTTGGTGCAAACCAAGAGAGGTGGGGATGGGCCTTTACCTTAATGGACATGGCCTTCCTGGAGGGAGCAGGAGGGCTTCATCAGCCCCAGATGGATGCGATTTGGGGGCAGTTAGCAAGGGAGACAGTGCCAGAGGGGACGTGCTGGCCAGAGCAAGGCAGTGGTTCCCCCCAGGTGTGTGCAGTTCCTGCTGCTGCTGGTGAGTCACCCCAGCAAGACCCAGCACCAAGAGCCTGGCAAAGGGGGTGCAAGATGTTGCCCAAAATATGCTGAGAAAACCCATCTCTAGCCCAGCAACACGAGAGTGAGGGCACAATGGAGCTGCCCAGGGAACCCCTGAGTAACCCCCCCCCCCCCCGACCAAGAGAACTGGGGGTGAAGGGGGGAAACACCCTGGTTTCCCTCAGAGCATCGCTCTGAGATGCCAGCTGCTGCTGGCTGCTGGAGGCTGCCATGCAAAGGCTGGCTTCATCTGAAGCTGGAAACAGGGAAGGGAGCAGAGACCCCCAGAAAGAGCCAGGTCCTTCTGATGGAGGCATCACAGCAGCTCCCTGAAAGTCCACCCTGGTCCCACCAAGGGCTCTGAGCTCTGCACAGCAGCGTAGTGCTGAGGAGACTTTGCAGGAGCTTTGCCAGCAGCTCCTTTTCCTGCTCTTTCAATGATTTCCTTTATTGGAGTATGAAAGGGGAAGGGATGGGGGAATGATTTTCAGAGGCTGGGAGAAGGTGGTGGGGTTGGGTTGGTTTCCTTCCAAACGTGGCTGAAGACAAAATCCTGGAGAGCAGGATAAAAACAGCCTCCAAGGGGGCTGGAAGAATTTCCTTTCTCCTCTTTCCAAGGGAGGATGGATGGGGCAGGTGAAGGAGGTTTTTCATTCCCAGGCAAAGAGCAGATGAGCTTCAGCCAGGACATTGAGGGGGGCTGGTGGGGTCCTTTGCTCCTGGGGTGAGGAGGCAAGTCCTGCTCTGGGGAAATGGCATCACATGGGTGCAAAACCCACCTGAGACCCAGACTGGAAGGGTGGATAAGGAAGTCTTAATTCCCTCAAAAGGTGAAACCCCCCCATGCAATTCATTCCAGTTCATCAGCTCCCCTTGGCCATTAGCTGGTGACTCATTTTTCCCACCTCAAACCCAAGAATGAGCATAACCCCCCCTCAGACACCGCTCCTGGGTGAGCTCATTACTGACAAATAAATATTTCATTCATTTTGTTGCTGTTGTCTCTGGGTGTTGGGTGTTGGGTGTTGGGTGTTGGGAATGTCTCTCTGTTACAGAAACAAAACCCAACCCCCCCCTCCCCCCAAAAAAAAAATCAGAATAAAACTTTCATTAGATGTGGAATCACAGAAACACAGGGGTGGGAAGGGAGCCCCAGAGCCCATGGGGTCCAACCCCCTGCCAAAGCAGGGTCCCTAGGACAGGGCACACAGGGCGCTGTCCAGACAGGGCTGGAATCTCTCCAGAGAAGGAGACTCCACACCCCCTGGGCAGCCTGGCCCAGGGCTCCCTCACCCTCACTGGGGAAAAGTTCTTCCCATGTTGGTGTGGAACTCCCTGTGCTCCAACTTGAGCCCATCACCCCTTGTCCTGTCCCCACAGACCCTGAGCAGAGGCTGCCCATGTCCCCCTGTGTCCCACCCTTCAGCTCTTGATCCCCAGTGATCAGATCCCCTCTCAGGCTGCTTCTCTCCAGGCTGAACAGCCCCAGCTCCCTCAGC
Source organism: Rallus limicola (assembly GCA_022605955.1). Taxonomy (NCBI): domain Eukaryota; kingdom Metazoa; phylum Chordata; class Aves; order Gruiformes; family Rallidae; genus Rallus; species Rallus limicola. The sequence continues at coordinate 5,156,611 of JAKCOZ010000040.1, read as the reverse complement.
CTTTCCTCACAGGGGAGATGCTCCAGGCCCTTCAGCATCTCCCTGTCCCTCCTCTGGACTCTCTCCAGGAGATCCCTGGCTGTTTGATCCCAGGGAGCCCAGCACTGGGCACAACCCTGCAGCTGGGGCCTGAGCAGGGCAGAGCAGAGGGGGAGGATCCCCTCCTGTGACCTGCTGCCCACACTCCTCCTGATGCCCCCAGGATCCCATTGTGTCTCTCAGCTCCCAGGGCCACCCTGTCATCTCCAATGAGACTCTTCCACCCAGAGGGAGCAGGGCAGAGCAGAGCAGAGCAGAGCAGAGCAGAGCCTCCCACTCCTGGTGCAAGGAGTTGTGACCATGGGCTGAGGGTCACTGGAGTTTCACAACTCGTTGCACCAGGAGTGGGAGGCTGTGCTCTGCTCTGCTCTGCTCTGCTCTGTGAAACTGCCAGATGAAGCACTTAGAAATACAGATTTCTGGTTTTCCAACTAGGGAGGCCGGGCTGGGCGCCAGGAGAGCCGTGGGAAGGCAGCAACCAGTGGCCAAAACTCCAGTGTGCCAGCACTGACCCTGGTGTGCACCGTCCCTTCCCATCCCTGGGCACGGCTGTGTCCTCCCCATGCTGGGGGGGATGCTGGGGAAGGACCTGTTCCTGCAGCCTGTCCTCCAAAACCAAACAGAACCTAGGTGCAGCCACCTCTGCCCAGCTCTCCCCATCACAGGGATGGGTCCCCACCGTGGCAGCCCCGTGACAAAACCTGATATCAACCACTCAAGCCTGGAAAAGTGAAAGGGAATAAGTGAGGTGAGGCCAGTGAGGAATTTGCTGGGCTCCTGAGCGGGGAGGAAGGTCTCCCTCTCTCCCTCCTTGCAGGTCCAGCCTGTCTTTAAGCTCAAATCCATCCCACACAACCTCTCCCCGCTGTTCCCCTTGTGCAGCAGCTCAGTAGCTGGAAGGGTTTTTGTTCCATCTCTAATTGCTTCAGAGCTGCTTTTCAGCCTGGAATGATCAGGGCTTTCTGGAGAGGTGCTTCAGCTCAACCCTGGAAAATACCCAAGGCAACGTGCACACAACTGCAAGGTCAAGAAAACCAGAGGGATGAACCTCTGGGGGGATAACCACCACCACCAGCCCCAGCCAAAGCCCCAGCCAGGACTTTCCAAAACAGCCCAGGGGAAGCAGCATCCCACCCAGGTGCCTGGACCACAGGGAGCACGTGCATCCTCGCTGCCCCTCTCCTGCTCCTGTGTCCTGAGGCTGGAGGGACAGAATTCTTAGGCTAAAACCTGGTGCAAACCTAGAGTAGCCACGTGCTTGGGCCAGGTGCTGGATGCAGGGGTGTGTGGGTCCCTGGTGTGGTGGTGGTGGGGGCAGCCTGGGCTGAGGTGGGTTAAGAATTCATTAGGAGAATTAGTGGAATGAGGTTGTGGGGAGGTTAGTGAGGAGGGGAATAGTGTCCCTGGTGATGCTCAGCTGAGCTTGGCACCCCTGGAGAGGGGACACCCCCTTTCCTTGCCATCCCCACGCAGGCTCTGGGCTGAGGGACCCTTCCAGACACTGTCTTACCTCCCTCCCTGCTTTGCTGCTCCTGCAAGGTGCTGCCTGGCCCCCAGCACTGCTGGAAGGAGAATCCAAGGCAAGGGGAGGTCAGTGGGTACCACAGTCCCATACCATGGGATGGTTGGATCCCATCCCATGCCAAGGAGTGTGGCTGGGATGGGGGGGGGGGGGGGGGCTGTGATGTGCTGCTCCCCCCTATCCCTGATTTCCTAAAGGAGCCCAGGTTAAGGGCACCCAGGGGGTGGGCAAACAGCACAATGCTGCTCTCCAGGGCTGGGTGAGAAACGTGTTTGGCCCCTACAGACACTGTCCTGGGGGGGTCAATCCCAGCCACACACCTCCAAACCACCCCCCCCCACACACACACACAGGCAGAGCTGCCTGCACAGCCCCAGGAAAGACCCACCAACCAGCCCATTTCCTTCCCAAGAGCCTCAATTTTACACTTGAAGTGAAAGGATTGAAACGTTTCTGATTGAGCCCAGGCTAAGAGTTCCTGGGAATTGCTTTGTGCAGCCATATGGATTTGTTCCCTGGCTTAAAAAACACAAACACAAAACCCCAAAGACACAGTCATCTCCCCCCCAACCCCCCCACCCCCACCCCCAAGCCTCAGCTTCCCCCCCCCCTTCCTTCCTCCCCTCAGCTCAGAGAAAGCCGCTGGCTCTCCAGCTATAGCTGCTGGTTTCAATTATCTCTGTGATTAACTTTCTCCGTTTTACAGGCTGTTCCTGCCAGGCTCCCCATTTCCACCCCGCTGTGGTGTGGGGAATGGCACGGGAGGGGGTGGAAAGAAGAGCTGTGGGGCACCCCAGAGTGCTGGTGTGGGGGTACGGTGATGCCCCAGGGCTTCAGCCCCTGCTCTGGGATGGGGAGGACAAGCCCCTGGGCAGGCTGGCAGGGAGAGCGACAGGGAAAGGGGAGAGCGAGGAGGAAGAGGATGAAGAGGGAGAGGAGTGATGAATGGGGTCAAGAAAGGTTTGGAAATGGGGGGGGGGGGATTCAGGAAGGGAGGGAGCAGGGAGCCTGGCACAGCACTGGCACAGCTGCCTGGGTGCTGAGGGGGAAGGGGGAGTGTTGGACCCCAGAAGGGAGCAGCAGGTGAGGGGTTTCCTCTTGTTGCTCCTTCCATGCTCAGCCCCCAGGATTCAGCTCTGAGCACCCAGCAGCTGCACCCCTGGGTGCTGCCCCAGGACATCCCCCATCAGCACCAGGGGAACACGGGGGTGTGTGGGGTGTGTGTGGGGTCTGTGAACGGCTGATTCCAGCACAGCTCAGCACCCTTCATCCCTCCTGCAGCATCTCCTGCCCCTTCCACCAGCCCCAGGCACCACCCAGGACATTTTGGGCCAGACACTGGACGGGTGCAGGGGGATCCCCTCCAGCCCACACTCTTGTTTCTCCCCATCCCCTCAGCAGTGGGACAGGAGTGAAGGGAGACCACCACCCCCCACCCCCTTCATCGCCCTCCAGGACCCTCAGGGGAAGCTGTAGGATGCCCCAACCCTCTTCACCCCCGTCCATAACCCCTGCCCCGTTTCCAGCAGGCGCTGGAACCTGATTTGATTCTAATTTCCTCCTCCTGACTCCAGATTGAGCCTTTAATCCCCTCCAGCAAGCAGCCCCCCACTGTACCACCTCCTCCCTCTCCCCTTTTCCTCCACATCCCCCCACCAGGGAGCAGGGCCAGCTGGGCTCCATCGCCAGCCTGGGGGTCTCCCCCCCAGCCCGGTGGTGATAAGCCCCTTCCCCTGCTGCTCCCACCAGAGGGGGGGTGATTCCAGCTCCAATCACTGCAAAACCTGGGGTGGGGCCTGGCTCCCCCCTGTCCTGGAGAAGGGAGGGATGGAGACACCAAGGGGTGAAAAATCTCCACCTTGGAGGGGAGACAGAAGGTCTCAGGGCTGTTTATACTGGGAGAGAGTGGTATACAGAGCTGGGGGGGGGTGGGGGCACCCTGAAGTCTGCTGCAGGGTCCTCACCCCCATGGGCACAGAAAGCTGCAGAGCCAGTGCTAAACCAGATGGGTGCTGGGGAAAGCGATGGGGCAGATGCCTGGGATGTCCCCAGGCAGGGTTTGCATTGCTTGGCAGCCCCCTCCTCCCCACACGAGGATGCTGTGGGACCCCCCCCTCACTATTCCCACACCCGTCTGTCTGCCTGGGCTGAGTGAGGCACAAACTGGAGTCGGGGAGGAAATTAGCAGATTGGAGCATCGTTAAGGGTGCCAGAAACCCTTGACAAGGCTTTGTGGGCTTCTGCCAAGGCTTCCTACCCCTCCCCACATCTCTCCCAAGCCCCCCATCCCCACCCCCCCAGCTCCCTGACAGCCCATCACCCCCCAGGCTGCTGTGCTCAGCTCTGCAAAGCAAAGCCCCGGTGCCAGGTGGAGGGGGGAAGATGCTGCTGTGGGAGGAAGATGGATGTTGGGAAAATACAGGCTGTTTGGCTCCGAAATCTGGGGATTGAGACCAAACTCTGGAGGTGGGGGAGCGGCGACGGCTTAACCCAGGGGGGCTGGAGGAACCGGCTGGTGGGAGCTGCAGAGCATCAGCACAAACCCAGGGGAGCCTGTGTCTGATTCACCCCCTCCACGGGCAGGGGTTACAGAGGATGCTGGGTTCTGGAGGGGGGGGGTAGGGGGGAGGGCAGCGGAGGCATTTTAGACCCGAGGGAGGGGAGCGAGGGGAAGGGGAGCTGAAGGGAGGGGGGGGGGAGGGTCACCGACCTTTCAGCACCTCCCTGCTGTAACCCCAGCCTGGGCTGCTGTAATCACCCCCTTTGTCCGGATCAAAAGCAGGGAGGTTGGGTTACTGAATCCCACCCATCTCCCCCTCTCCTTCCCTCTTCACCCCCCCTCCCGGATCCCCTGCCACCAGCTATGGTTACCCTGCAGACAAAGGTCCTGACAGCAGGGGGTCCCCAAACGGGGGCAGGGGGACCCCAAAGCCTGGCCCAGGGTGCTTTCATCACCTCCTCAGCAGCCTGGCGAGCAGAGATAACCCCTGCCCCCAGCAGACTGCCTGGGCAGATAAGATCTGAGCCAGCACTAGACCAGGCTCAGCCCTTCCCCAAACCAGAGGGTTTTTCCAGAGCCTTCTGCCTCTTTGCAACTCAACCCGCTCCCTCCGGCCCCAGGGGCTTCTGCTCCAGCCAAACCACAGCCAGTTCCCCTTCTCCTGGTCCTTGTGAAGCTTTTGCCCCCCTTCCCCAACCCTTGCTGCCCTCGGGATGCTCGGGGCTGGCAGGGAACCCCTCTGGCACCTGGCATCCCGCGATGGGCTCTGCCAAGTGCTCCAGACCCCCATCGATCCTGGCAGTGGGAGCGCCCTGGGAAACCAGCCTGCACCCTGCAGAGCCTGCTGCAGTGGTTAAACTCAGGGTAATTCCTCTGCCACCGTCTCCCTGCCCCTCACAGTCCCCACAGTGCCAGGGAAACTCCTCCTGGTTGCAAGGAAGGAGCCCGAAAGCGCCGCTCGGCCCTTGCACAAGCAGCCTGGGGTCAGAGCTCTGCCAGGGTGGGATGAAAAACATCTTCCAGCCACAAACAGCGTTTCTTGGCTCTTGGGAAAGGTTATTTCTTAACACAGTTGGAGGCTCAGAACAGGGGCTGTGGAGGGGAGGAAGAGAAAAGAACAACCCCATCGATCCAACCAAGTGCTGCTCACTGACATCCCCAGCCCCAGCCAAGCTCAGCTCCAGTAACGCTGCCTTTTCCACAGGAGGAGAAGGAATATTTGCTTGGGATGAGGGAGCTGGAAAGCTGGGTGCTTCTGAGCACCCCTTTGATGGCAGAGGACTGGGAGACACGGCGGCTCCAGGCGGGGATGCGTGGCTGTGGGCATCGCTCCATGCAAGGTGGGTTTCAGCTCTCCTGGTCTCAGCCTGGTTGGGGGATGGGGTGGTGAAGCGTGGGATTAACGCCCAGACACGTGCTTGGATTGAGACAGGGGGGGTGTTCAGGGACAGAGCAGAGGTGCAGCACCCAGCAGCCAGCGTCAGACAGCGCTTTTCATCAGGGATCTGATAACCCACGCACACTTGGTTCCCAAGAGAAACCTGCCCCTCCTTTGAAGTTAGTGGAAGCCCCCCAAAATGAGGAGGCTTGCATGGAAAGGATAATTGCTCCTCTTTGCACGGAGAAGCAGCAGGGAGAGGGAATCAAAGGCACAACAGCCTCCAGAGCATCTCTCCTGCGGGTAGGAGAAATATTGAGCCTGGCTGCCCCCGCCGCTGCCTTGGGTCACATCTTGGGTTTCATTCACCAGGCTCCTGAAATAACTTTCCCTTTCTCCTCGGGACAGGAAGCCATGAGAAACAAATCAAAGGCCAAGCCTGCTCCAAACATCGATCCCTCTGGTGCAGCAGGCCAGCTGAGGCTGTGGGTGTTTGGGCAAAGCAAGAACAGGGGGGGGGAAAGTGCTTTTTCATTTCCTCACCCCAGTTCTGGCATCGGCGCCTGCTCTGCGCTGTGTCCACACGCTGCCTCCAGCCCCCAGCAGGGAGTTTGGCCCTTTGGTTGAAGTTTTGCTTCAGCAGCCCCCACCCAAGGTGCTGCCGTGACCCCCAAAATCCCCCCCACCCCCCTCCTCCCACCTCCAGCTGTGTCCCCAAAACCTTTAACACCCGTATTGGCACCACCTCAATATGTGGTACCGGCTCCTGCCATGGGGAGATGGGCATAAATTTGAGCAGAAAAACCTCTGGCAGAGCAAAAAAACCCAAGGTAGGGTTTCCAACCCCCTTCCCAGCCCCTGGATTCTCCCTCCTGGCAAAGCTGCTGCTGTGGGAACTGCAGACCAACCATCAAGTTCTGGCTCTGAAGCACTGGCCAGGAAGATGATGCAGCCAAGGACCCAACATCCCCAAGGAATCCTGCCAACTGATCCCCAGGGCTCCCGTGTCCCCACTCACATCCGTGATGGTGCCAGGGTTCTCCCTGTGTTGCAGCACTGTCCGGGGAGGAGCCAGGCTGGAGGCGCTGGCAGGGATGGCTGTGGAGATGCTCAGCCTGCTGCTGCACTGCATCCCTGCTGCTGCCAAGGGGGATTTGGGCCAGGCTATAGCTATTGAGTCTGGGGGCTGGTGGCAGCTGTAGGTGCATCCTTACACCAAGGTGTAGGGCGAACCCTCCTCCTCAGCCCCTCCCAGCCCCAGGGCTCTGCCAACTGTGGGAACAACAAAAAAAAGGCCAAAATAACCCATTTCTGCTGCCAGGAGCTGGCACCCAGCTTGGACCCCTCCAACCCGGGCAGAGAGGTCCCTTCTCATCAGACACCCAACGCCCCACTGGAAGGATGACTTTGCTGCCCAGAGATGCTGGGGATGTTCCCAAGGGATGCTCCAGCAAAGAGCTGGGGAGGAAGGTGAGAGCTGCAGCTTCACGCAGCACATATGGATGAGGATGAGGATGAGGATGAGGATGAGGATGAGGACACCTGCACCCAGCCCACCAGCTGTGCAGCATCGAGTGTGTGCCCAGGGGACCACAGCCTCCCCTGGGTGTGGGATGGGCCCTGGGCCAGGGCACGAGTCAGGGAAGGGGAGGAGGGGGGGAGGGAAGGGGAGGAGGGGAGGAGGGAAGGGGGGGAGGGAAGGGGATCCCCACAGCCACCGACACGTCGGAAACATTCACTTCCCCTTTCCCATCTCTTTTACATGCTTGTTAGTCAGTGGTTTTAATACACTTCTGACCCACTCCATCATATTATAAGCCTTAATATGAGGCACTGTGGGAGTTATTTAGTGCAGGAGGGGGCACGGGGAGATCCCAAACCCTGCCTGCATGTGTGAAAAAGCATCCTTGCCATAAAAACACATGGGGGCATTTTGTTCCTTCATTGGATGACAAAAATGCATTAATGGGTTATTATTATTATTAAGCCAAGGGAATGACAAATAATCCACCTCTGAAGAATGCCCTAGTGAGAAACAGCTGTGTAACATTCAGTTATAGCAAGTATTTCCGTGAGGACCAGCAGCTGGCTGGGATGGAGCCGTCCCAGGAGCCTCAGGAGCAAAACAAGGGGAAAAAAGTGTCTTATCAAGAAAATATTTCATCCATCAGGTGACTCAGTTGGCTCTTTGGCTAAAAGAAAGGCCCCCAAAATAGAAGGCATTCAAGGAGCTTGCAGGGAATAAATAGAAAAGGGAAGAAGAAGAAGAAAAAAAAGAAGAAATGGGTCTGATTCTGGTTTCCAGGCTGCAGGGAGAGGGGTGAGCGTGGCCCTGCCCAAATCTGGTCCGAGTTTCGTGCTGGTAACAAAGCTGAAACCTCAACGAGTTTCACATGGGTTTGTGTTTCTCCTGCAGCTTTTTCCTCAGCCACCAAAAGGGGGGAACTTGAAAAGCCCCCTCAGCATTCCCAGGCGAGCTGAGGCATGGCCCCCTGAGCCCTCTGACTCACCCCTGCTGCGGACGGCTGGAGAATGAAGCTGGAGCGAGGGTAACAGGGTGTGCTCCACATGGCACAGCTGCACGAGGAGGGATCCTCTGGGGACAGGGACAGAGCTTTGCTCTGGTGTCCCCACGCTGCTGCCACGCTTCCTCCTCCTTAAGAGCCAAGTGACACCATCACCCCCCCTTCCCATCCCCTCTTTGACCACACTGGAAATGGGGGGGGGGATTCAGGAAGGGAGGGAGCAGGGAGCCTGGCACAACACTGGCACAGCTGCCTGGGTGCTGAGAGGGAAGGGGGAGTGTTGGACCCCAGAAGGGAGCAGCAGGTGAGGTGTTTCCTCTTGTTGCTCCTTCCATGCTCAGCCCCCAGGATTCAGCTCTGAGCACCCAGCAGCTGCACCCCTGGGTGCTGCCCCAGGACATCCCCCATCAGCACCAGGGGAACACGGGAGGGTGTGGGGGGTGTGTGTGTGGGGTCTGTGAATGGCTGATTCCAGCACAGCTCAGCACCCTTCATCCCTCCTGCAGCATCTCCTGCCCCTTCCACCAGCCCCAGGCACCACCCAGGACATTTTGGGCCAGACACTGGACCGGTGCAGGGGGACCACAGCGTGATGCTGCTGGGAAGAGCCACGGGATGCGATGGGGACCATGGGGACCAGACCTGCTCATGTGTTTCCAGGGGCAGCGATGGCTCAGCCTGAGCTCTGCCTCTCCTCCCCAGCGCTGAGAGGCAATTGTGTGACTTCTGGTGCCTGCTGGTTAATTAAAACACCTCCAGCTGCCTGGTGTAGGTGGGGATGTGATGACATCACGTCCCCGAGGGGTCTGCAGAGAAGGGGTGATGCTGGGGCTGGGGAAGCTGCCTGAGCTGAGAGATGAAGCAGCAGGGAAGAGCCTAACGCCGGCTGCGGGACCCGCTGGCTGGGGTAGTTCAGGCTGTCACTTCAGCTCTGAGTCCCCAAATGGCTGGCACCTCAAAAGAAGCTGTTGGGGCACTGGCTGCTGGCAGCATCCTCCTGTTTGCAGAGGGCTCAGCCCCTCCCTGCTTGTGAGGAGGGGAAGAGGTTAGCCCCAGACCTGGGGATGCTCCGGTGCAGCCAGGAAGCCACTTGTGATGCTCTGGGGAGGTACCAAAGTGTTGGGTGGCAGTTTTGTCTGTCCCCAAGAGGTTTTGGGTGCTGATCAAGCACACCCCGGCACCCCCCAGGCTTTCCCTGCCAGGCTTTTGTAGCTGAGCCAGAGCAGCCTTTTGCTGAGCCCTGCTTTTCCTCTGGAGCAGGGAAGGACCTGGGAACAGCACCCTGCCCGACACCCTCACAGTGTCCCCAAACCACACTTGTCTCCCCAGCTCCCTTTGCTTTCCAGGCAGAGCTGCTGCCTACAGACCCCAAGGGGAAAAGCCTCAGCACCCCCAACCTTCCCCAAAACAGCATCTCCAAGAACCTCAGCAGGTTAAATGGAAAAATGCACCATCCCCATCCCCAGCAGCCTGGGCTTATCCAAGGAAAATCCCATGGCAGGACCTCGTCCCAGCGACTTCGCTGCAGATGGGGAAGACTTTGCACAGGTTTTATTTGAGTTTCCTCCCCTCTTTGCTAGCAGAAGCCCCACAGGAGGTGAAAAACCAGCACCCTGTTGTCCTGCACTGTTCCCACCTGCATCTCCAGGAGCTTCCCCAGGTCCTGCTCTCCCTGCTCCTGCCGCACCGACTGTGAGGTCTCTTTGGGTACTTGGGATGGGAGAAGCCTCACCTGAAGGAGCAGCAGATTAAACCCATTACACTTCGTGAGGACCAAGAGGAAAGGAAAATCTCTCTATTACCCCTAATTGAAGTGAACTCACAGCCCTCTCCCTCCCCCTCCGGATGCAGGGAGAGCTTCCCAAAGAAACCAGGAAAGTCTTTTTTTCCCCCCCCTGAAAAAACAAATCCCTTCACCTCCCAGCCTCCCCCCATCCCTCCCACGTTAATTTAAAACAAATTAAATTCTGGCTACACCTGCCTCCTTCCTGGTAGCCCCGACAGGATGGAGGGATGCAGGGATTCCCCCCGGGGGGATGAGGGATGCAGGTGAGCCAGGGCAGGGGAAAGGATGTGGATCCATTAACCATCACCTGGCTGTTGTAAGGAGGGTGCAAGACCACCCAATCCCCGGCACAGGATCCCTAGGGACCTGCAGACAGGCAGCAGGTTTTGGCAACACAATCCCTTCAGGGTCTCTGCTGGATGTTGGACCGTGGGAATGGGGGTTGGGGGGACGGTGTTTTGCAGGGAAGAAGAGGCTTTAAGTAGCTGGGAGGGATTTTCTGCTCGATTGGGATTTGTATGGGAAGGAAGACAACCTCTACGAGCTTTTCTGGGGGGAAAAACCCCACATCCAACCAGTGAGGAAGACAGGGCTGTTCAGTTTTACTGCTCCATAAATCACCCCTCAGGCCCCCCGGCCCAGGGATCACCCTGGGTAAATCATCACCTCCTCTCAAACAAAGTCCAGCACCAGCACAAGGAGGAACTGGGGGTGGGGTGGGGGGGAAACATTATCCTGTTTTCCATCCCTGTGCTCCCTGCTTCCCCTGGGGAGGAGATTTTAGGTTTTCAGTGAAAGTTGCTCCAGTTTTTAGCAGCTGATGCTGCCCCTGTTTTCCATCAGCTGCAAAAACCCTCTGGTTCCTCCCCTGCCCCCCCCCCCCCCCAAAAAAAAAAAGGAAGAAATAAATAAACAAAAGCTGCTCCAAGAGCAGCCACACTCTGCAAAGACTTGGGGTGAAATGGAAACGCAGCTTCCTCTTCACCAGGAGATTAAATGGGGGGAAGAGGGGGGATGTTTTTTGATGACCTCAAAGCCAGCCCATCCTCCAGCCCTGCCCTCGCACTGAGGACCACGGGGTTTGGTTTTCTACCTCCTCTGCTCCCCCCTAGAGAGAGAAAATGGGGGGGGGGGGGGGGAAAGAGGTGGGGAAAAGCTGAGCTGGGGACAAATGGTGTTGCCCAGGTAGGGCTCAGTGCGGGCAGCCCTGGGGGAGCTTTCGGGGTTGCTTCGCGGATGCTTCCCTGCATGGATGCTATTTGTGGGAGGTCATAGTCTTCCCCCCTCCAGCTTCCTCCCTCTGGTCCCAGAGACCCCCCCCTGCCACAGGTTGAGGGTTGCTGCCGTGACCCCATCCCCACCTCAGCCCCCTTCCTGAGCAGCAGCCTCCTGCACACCCGCGGGGTCGGCTTCGTGTTCCATCTCCGCCCGAGCATCACTTCGCTGCCCCCAGCGCTGCTGGGTGTCTGTGTCCTATTTACTTGAGGGGGCTTCTCATGGGGGTTTTGGATCCACAGCCTGCCTTGCTGTCCACATTCCCCGCCAGCTCCCTGCAGCAAGGAGGCTCGAGCGGAGCCGAGGCCGTGGGAGCCTCTGAAAGGGCTGAGGCAGCTCGGAAAAGGGGCCAGGATGTTTCCCCAGCCCCCAGGAGCTGTGGGAAGGGCTGCAGCCCAGCTGTACACTCTGGGCAGGCACGGGGAGGGCTGGAGGCAAATATCTGTTGGAAAGAAGCCATCCCAGTCCCCCTTCACCTGCCCCACAGATAGCAAGGAGCCCAGACTCCCCCAGCCCTTCAGAAATGCCTTTCCCCTGTGACATTAGCAAGGCACAGCCAGCAGCAGCTGGGACATCTCAGCTTTTACCTCTTACCTCTTGTTGCTCCCAAATTCAGTCCCAAGATGGGACTGAAGATGGGCTGTTTCCCCAGGCTGGGGTTCCTGGTTGCACGCTTCTTGCTCGGTGCCTCACTGGATGTGCTGCATTCACTGAGCATCAGGAGTTCTGCCCCAAAAATCCCCCATAAGAATCTGCCAAAGGAATAATGGAAGCTACTGCAGGAGCTTCTCAAGAACAGTGAGTGACACATTGGCCCTAGTCCCAGGAAAACCTTGGAGAAACCAGCTCTGGGGATGTGTTGTCCCAAGTGCTTGTAGCTGGGGAGCACCAGGACAGCACAGCATCCCATGAGCAAAGGGGTATGTGTGATGCTGTGGGACTAATCCAGCATCCCAAAGGATGTGCTTGCACCAGCTCTGGTCTGCAGTGGGACCAACAGTTATTCTGTGGATAAACACCCCTGCCAGGCCCTGTGCAGAGCCATGGAGGGAGCCAAGCACCCAGCTCCTCTCCCAAATTTCCACCTCCAGCACCACCCCCCAGTGGCAACGCTGCCACGGTCCGTATTTTCAGGTTTGGGGACCCATTTCCCAGCATGGATGGGGTGTAGGAACCTGTTGTCTTCTCCACGTTGAGTCCTGCCATGGGCTCATCCCCAGCTGCCACCAGCCCCTTTCTCCAGCTCGGGGTGGCCGCAGCTCCCCATCCCCTTTCCCAGGGATCTATATCGGATCAATACACATCTAGTCAAGAGGTGAGAGGTGAATACATTAAAATACACTTAGCAAACACCATCCACAGAGCTGGTGGAAAGGTGAAGGCAAGAAATCATCATAAAATAGCCCCTGGAAGACTCATAACAGGAGAGAGCCCTGTCCAAGAGCAGATAAATCTCCAGCCGTGGGTCTGAGCTCCAGAGGGAGCAGCTTTGGATCGCACGGGGCAAGGTCTGAAAGCAGCAAACATAAAGGGATTCATTCTCCTTCCAGCAGGGAATATTCCCCCAGCTCCCCTCCCTGACCCAGTTAATGTGGAAAAGGCTTGTGTTTCTCAGCAGTTGGGCACAGGAGCAGAGCAGAGAGGATGCTCTTGGAAGCCCCAGGAGGTGTTTTTGCACCCAAAAGCATCTCTGGTTTCTAAGTGATTTTAACCAGACCCTTGGAGGTGGTAGGAAACGTCCCTGGGAAACCTTGGTGATGGTTTGTAGCTCTTCAGACCCTGGTACTGCAGTTGGCAGGAAAGGGAGTGGGGGGCAGGGGGGGGGGGGGGGAGAAAATTCCCCAAACCCACCCAAGGGGCTGCAAAAAAGCATCAAGCAAAGCCAGAGGGAGAGGGGGTCCTGGGGAGGGTGTTGAGGATGCAGCAAGACATGTGGAAATGCCTCAAAGGTCCCAAAAAAGCCTTCTTTGCACTCAGAGCTGGATCTGAACTTAACAGATGCTTCATGTAAAGGGGATTTTCCTGGATTTTACCTTCAGTTGGAGAAGCAGGAGGTGGGATGGACAAGTTCCTGCTGCCACTCCTTCTGCCTGTCCAAAAACCAGCCACTTCTTGCCCCCAGCCACCGTGTGATGGGGACTGGGAGGCTGCAGCAGTGCCTGCACCCACTGGGTACCCAAATCTTCCTTTAGCCCTACTCATCAGATCACAGGGATCCGTGCCCAGAGCATCAGCACCCAGGAAAAGTGGGGGTCCTTGCTCAAGCCAGGATTAATTGGGACAAGCAGGAAGCATCACAGATTCGATATAACTCTGCCTCAGAGCTCTGCTTAGGGCAGCAGGATTTCCAGCCACTGCTAGTGGCATCCATTGATCCGGGAAATTTATTCCCTAGAGACTTACAGGAAATGGTTTAAATCAATTTAGACCCAATTATCACACCAGTCACCTAAGAGCAGGGCAAAGAGAAAGCCACAGCAGGAGGAGAGACCCAGTAAAACAAGCGGAGTGCTGCAGGCAAGGCTTGGGGAGGTGGGGGGGGGGGTGCTTTAAAGATGCCCCCCTGTTTCCAGCAAAGCTCTTAAGTCCTCAAAAACCAATAAAACAATGTCAGCAGGGAGCAGCCCAGGGTTTCCTTTTGGAACTTTTGGCTCTGTCAGCTGGCAAACCAGCTCCCCAAACCCATGGAAACACCTTCGTGGCTGCATTAAGAGGAGGCATCAAATGTAACCTGCTGAGCCAGGAGCTCCGGGGAGGAGGAGATGCTGGCTCTGTGCTTGGTCCCAGCAGCTACATCAGCTTCTGGAGAGAGCACTGGAGCTGATCTGCTTGATCCATCGAGGCAGCGACCACGTCTTTTTAACACGAGTATCACCTTCCTCCTTGGCAGGTGCCCCAGCCTGGGGGAGGTGGCAGGTAGACGTGGGAAGCAGGATGGCTGGGGAGACAGCGTGGGAAAGGCTGATGTGTAAGGAGCACATCACAGTGTGTGTGTGCTGCACATCCCTGGAGGGGCAGAGCACCTCTCCTGCCCACCCCACCCAGCGTGGTGAAACACTCAGCACCATCCTCCCCTCACCTCGGAGCTCAGCCCAGCAGCCTTTCCTCAGCCCCAGGGCTGGAGCTCTGCAGACCCGGCTCGGGGCCAGCTGGGCTGTTCCTGATGGCCAAGGGGAGAGTTAACACAGATGTTTAGGAGGCAAAACCAGAAGATGGGAACCGGCAATAAAATCTGCCCACCAACCCCACCAGGGAGCAGAGCAATAAGAGAGATGAAAGGAAGCGAGCCAGACCTCTCACTTCCATGGATAAACAGGAACACAACAGCAAACCAGCTCCGGGATGAAGCCGGCGAGAGGAACGCTGCCCGTGCGGCTGCTGGGGGTGTGAGCCTGCCCAGCCACACTTCCACACACGTGTGGGACGTGGCCTTTCACTTCAGCCTTCTGGAGCGATGCAACAACCAGAAGCAACTGTAGATCCCACGCAGTGATGGCAGCTTCCCCCTCTTCCCCCCCCCCCGAAAAGTGAGAGTCCCTTTGGGATCCTTTGCTGCCGCCGACCCAGTGAAAGTCGCTGGATGATGTGAGAAATAAATCCATACCCTCCCAGCCCAGCCTCCTCCCAGCCCTTCCCCCTTCTCCCTTGGGGCTTTGGTTTCCTCCGTTATTTTGTTTGTTTGTTTTGCAGCATCCGATGAGGGTCGTGTGTCCCCCACCCCCTCCCCAGGACAGGGAAGGCAGAGGCTGGGCTTGTGGGAACCCAGCCACTCCACAGACCCAGCATCTGCTCCCAGCATCAGCACTGGGAGTGCACAAGGTTTCTTCAAGCAAGGGGGGTAAAAGAAGATTGAGAAGAGCTGAATGAGTGATAACATCAAAAAAATAGATAAAAATGGGCAGCCAGGACCTGTGTCAGGCTGGGAACTTCCACATCACTTCCAGGAAAAAAAAAAAAGTGAGGCTGTTAAAAGGTGTTTTGGCACCAGGGTCCCAAAAGCTTGCACCCAGCAGAAGGGGCTTTCTTAAAGTGCTAAAGGAGCCAGCGATGGCACACCAGTGTTTGTACTCTGCAACTTTACAAGCACTTAACACCTTTTGGCTGGGTTTGCAAAGCAAGCCAGGCACAATCCCTGCTCTGGACCCTTGGGAAGGAAGATGCTCCCAGGAAGGAGCTGTTTTTCCCTTGTTTTCACTCCCCAGGGGAAAGCAGCCCTGTGCCAGAGCTTTGCCAGGGAGGGCAGGAGGAGAGGCTGCTCTCCCCGAGCCGCTGGCCTCGCAGGGAGAAGGCGCTGAGCCCAATCGATTCTGCCCCCGTATCACATTCGCAGCTCCTCACCATCACCGGGACAGCTGGAGGGGCTGTGACACCGGCTGGGGGCTGGTGGGCTCCTCTGCCCCCTCCCCGCCTGGCATCCCAACTGGCGGCGGCAGTAACGGCTCTGATGTCAGAGGGGGAGGATTATGACTTCAAAAGGAGGAATAAGCTGGAGGAACAAATGACATCCTTCCCCATCTCACAAGTGATGACCAAATGTGTGGGTGATGCTGCTAATTAGGGATCAGAGGAGGCGCTGGCAGCGCTCCCGGCCACCGATGCTGCAGTCTGCTGGCGGCTGAGGTCACCCCCCCCCCCCCCCCTGCTCCCTCCAGCCCCAGCTTTGGGCAGGGACCACCCTCGGGGTGTTTGGCCTGTCTCTGGGCATGGCTCCGTGCTGGATCCGAGCACCAGCATCTCTCACAGGGTGTCCAGGAGCTGAGAGCACCCAGAGGCACCCCAATTACCAGGGCAAAGTCATCAGCCGAGCAGCCTGCCCTGTCCCATGTGTGCTCCCTGGCAGCAGCCAGCCCCGTGTGTGTCAGAGGGAAACATCACAGCTGAGGGCAGAGCCAGCCCTCCCAAACCACAGCCTACTCTTAATTAACTCGAGTTCAGCCTCAGCCTCTCCTCCAGGACCTTCCTGCGAGCCAGAAGGCCAGCCAAGACTTCCAGCACTCATGTAAACACCCAGTTCCTCCAGAAAAAGCCAGTAACTCATGTGACCCACGCGATTTATTTTTGTAAGGCCATTTCTCCTACCCTGGCACCGCAGATTCTGCTTGCAACACTGACTTTCACTTGGGGACCGAAAGGCACAGACCCATGGTGTTTAACCTCACTGTGCCCCGGGTCCCTGGCCAGGGACAGCCTGCCTGTGTGGGCAAGATGCTTGATGTGGAGGGATGGGGATCCTGTAAGTGCCCTTGGCCGTTCCCTACGCCCTTGCTGCACCTTCCCAGCAGCCCTGCCTCCTGCGTGCCTTCCCCAGCCCTGTTACTCTCTTCTCCCTCTTGGTCCTGACCTCCCGGAGGCGCTGGGGCTCCCATCCTCCCATCATGAGTCAGGAGACTTGGGGGCTTCAGAGGAGACCCGGGCGCTTGGCCACTGGTGTGTATTATTCTTGGCCCCCTCGGTGGAGGCGGGAGGGGAATCTGCCGCCCGCGGAGAGGGAGGTTTGGGGGCCAGGCTGATGGCAGGAGCAGATGCTGGGAACTGAATGGCCTGAAATTACACAACATCTGGCCAGGAGCAGCTGCAGCCACCCGGGCACGGCAGCCCCAACGCCAGCCAGGCTCACACCGGAGAGCTCCTGCAACACGTGCCACTCCAACGGGGCCAGAGCAAGACCCCAGACCCAAATCCAGCAGCCTTTCCTCCACTCCCAAACCAAAATCCCTCCTCCCTCTTCCCACCGTGCTGGGTTTTATCCCCACCACCCCACGGAGCAGCTCGGCAGCAGGGTGCAGGCACCATGCTCACCTTGCATCGCTCTCCCACGGGCCAGGAGAGCGCAGCGGTCGCCGCTGGGAACAAGCTGGGCTCTGAGAGTGGATCCCAGGGACGAGCACGCTCCCATCCACCCTTTTCCTGGCAAACACTCGGCTCCCATCAGGAATCATTCATGGAAGAGGCAGGGCTCTCCCTGACCACCTTCCTTGTAAAATCCTGTTGAGAGGAACAGAACAAACATCACGCCCGTTATCCCAGGGTGGCATCGTGTTTGACCCCGTGAATTAAGTGATCCCACCCTGAAAAGCCTCCTCCTCCTAAATCCCCCAGCCCCTTTGGGGGGGGGGGGTCCATGAAGCTGGGGGATGTCTCCATCTTCTCCATCCCCCCCCATGGGTGGCATCACCTGGCTGCACCCACACAGGCAACACTGGGGTGCTTGCATTGGAGGGGGGTTGTGTGTGTGTGTTTCCAGATGCACCTATTCCCAGCTGCTCTGGGGAAGGGATGAGAGGAAAGCAGCTCTTTCCCCCTCATTCCCAGAAAGGCTTTTTCGTCTGGAAGGAAACAGTTGCATGTGCTCAGCCAGGGCAGGAGCCAAACCCTGATACTTGGCTCAGTGAGAGGGTCACCAGAGGCGACCCGCTGCCTTCCTCCAGCCAAGGGGGGCTGAAAACCCCGGCTCCAGCCAGGCACACGCAGGGGGCTGAGCCACACGAGACCCCTGCAGCTGAGCCAAGATGCCCACTGAGCCCCACACTGGGGCACAGGAGAGGGGGTGTCCCAGGGAGCTGCCAGCAGCAGGCACGATCCTGAGCGGCGAGGGGTGACAGCCCTTGGCCGGGCGAGATGTCAGGCACGCGGCTTCACTTCCCGCTGAGGGGCTCCAGGCTGAGCAGAGACAGAGAAGAAAGGATAAAGCCATCAATTGAGAGGGGCAGCTCGCCCTGGCCCTCGCCCCTCGGCGCAGGGGCACAGCCAGCCCTTGACTCACATCTCCAAGCACTTCAAAAGGCTCTTTGTCCCCACCAGCACCAGCCCGAGAGGGATGCTGCAAGCCTGGGGGGGGGACACATACACACACACGAGGGGGATGGAGCCATGTGCGCACAGGGATGCTCCACTGTCCCCCCTCAGCGTGTCTCCAGGGGGTGAGGATAATGATGATGAAGCCCCCAAGCAGCTCTGCTCACCCCCACCAGACTTAAACCCCTTTGAAGGGGGTTTGATCTCGGGGCCCGTTGCCCTTGTGTGGGAAACACGCAGGCTCCCTGGCTTTCAGTGAATGTGGAAGCCTTTTCACCCCCCTCCCCACATTTGGGGCACCAGCTGTGCAGCCCAAACACACACCATCCCTCCCTCCCCTTTCCTCCTTGAGCCATCTCACTCCAGCCACAAAACTTGGGAGCCGATTCCTCCAAAAGGAACCTGCTGCTCTCACAGTCCCAGCTTGTGATTTAATTAATTGATCCTTGGATAAAGTCCTACATATATTTCCAGTTTCCCTGGGAGGTTTGGATTTCCCCCCCCCCCCCCTCCTCCTTTTGGCATCAGCTGTGCTCTCCCTGCAGGGACAGAGAGGAGGGGGAGCAGCAGGAATCAGATTGCAACCTTCACACGTTTCCAGGCTTGGGGAGACGTGTTTCCCACCAAGAGAGCTGGAAACCTCAATCTGTCAGGCCACCTAAACAGAAACACATGGGTTGTGTCTCCCCTCGCCAGCCAGCGACGTGAAGAGAGGAATCAAAGACAGAGAGGGGGGTGAAATTAAAGGAGGGACCCCCAGGAGAGGGTTAGGCAGCAGCAGCATGGGGCAGCCGGCTGGGGGTGTGGGCAGTTGGGTGAAGGAGAGGAGATGAAAGGTGTTTAGAGCTGGAAAAAAAAGAGAAGAGGCATTTGAAACCTCAGGGTAGAGAGGATGGGGATGCAGGACAAGCCTGGGGAGCTTTGCCCGAGGTGATGGGGAAGAGCAGGGCTGACTTACACCCTGCAACTGAGGAGGAGCGGGAAGCTCGTTAAAAACTCCATCTAAACCCAGGAGCTCCTACCCAGCAGCTCAACACACCATTCCAGGGGAAAGAAAAAAATAATATCCCACAGAAGCACTTAAAATATTTGCATTAAATACCCAACAAGCCTATCAGGATTAATAGCATTACAGTAAGATCCAGACAAATTAATAACCATTAGCCCGTCACGTAAAAGCACTCCTGGAGCTGGGCAGCCAGAGCCTCGCTGTAAATCACTTTGCTCTCAGTAGCCGACCCTCCCTTTCACAAACCCAGAGCTCCTTTTGCCAGTGGCGCCTCCTGGAACAAATAAAAACACCCAGGGAGCATCGTGGGATGTCACCCCAGGTCCCCACAGCCTCACAACGAGGAGCATCTTCAGGTACCGCAAATAAAACCCACCAACTCTCCCCCTGCCCCCTCCCCCCCCAAAAAAAACTCACACATCACTATTTTTTTGACTCAGCACTTGTTTGTGATGTAGAAGCTCCAGGATAGAATGTCTTTGGGAGCTCAAGCTCTTACCTACTTGCTGCTATGACAGGGCAAAGCCCTCAGAGAGATGCCCAGGGAGGAAGGGGAGTGCTTTGGGGTTAACAGAGCACTGAGGTGGATGCAGCCCATTTCCAGCTGCCATAAATTCGCTGGGTGATCTTACCCAATTAATCCCCCACCCTGGCTCTGTTCCCTCCCCTTTCCCACCCAGCAAAAGCCATTTTGCACCTGGGGATTTGCAGTGGGGTCGCCCCATCAGCTGTGTGCAGCTGGCCCTGCATCCCTTACCATGTGCCAGCCTGGGCAGGGGAAGGGTGAGGAGGGGGGGGGTGGGGTGTCTCTCTGCACTGCTGCTGGTTTTGGTCCAGCCCCCTCCAGCCTCAGCTCTGGGGGAAGTAGAAAAGATGAGGGGGGGAAAAAAAAGCCCTTTGTGACACCATAAAAGATGAGCAGAAAGTGGGTGCAGGGGGTGGGAGGGGGGGAAGCTGAGGGGAATTAACATCTCCAAAGCGATTACATCACCACCGTGTCTCCCAACTGGCTTTGGAAACATTGACCTCCACCACATTCCATCCCTGAGATTAATTACCTGGGTTAATCACAGCTGTAATAATGGGCTTAGTCAGCATTATAGCACTCTTCATCCAGCCAGCCTGCCTCTTACCTGGGAAAACAATCCCACCCCCCCACCCTCTGTTCAGCAGCCCTGGGGCAGAGGAAGCTCCTGGAAGAGTATTATTCCCACCCCCCAACTAGGATTTACTGACTTTTTAGATTAAATAGTACTTTTTACCCTGCCATCCCACCGCTATTGGGTGCAAGGAGACACCCATGGGCAGCTCATCACCTGTGGAACCTCCCAAAAAGAGACCTAGCAGGGTGCCTGCTGCTCCTTCTGATGCAGCTGATGCTTCGCCCTGGCTGAACCCCGATTTCCCACCTCAGCAGCCAGATGTTTTCCATAAATAACAACACAAGGAGCACACAGGCTGTAGAAATGGGGAAAACAAATCCAATTAAGGTTGGAAAATTTCTTTGCCAGGCTTTGCAAGAGGTCTGTGGTTAATCATCTCACGGGGTGCATCTCTATTAAAGCAACAGAGATTTGGGGGCGGCTCAGTCAGCCTCTTCCCCCTCAGGGTAAAAAAACCATCGATGGGAAAATCTGAGCCTCCCCCTCCCCCCTCCCCCCAAAAAAAATAATAAAAAGGGATTTACCAAGGGAAAAAGGTAAAAAAGAGCTTTGGTGTTTGCTTGATTCCCTATAATAATGATTGATTTTGTTTCTCCTGCCGCTCTCTGGGGTTTTGGCTGGGGATCTGGGGCTCCCCTGGGAGCTGGACGCCGGGTGTAGGTTTCACTTAAATGGACAATTTGTTGCTTTAACTCGCTAAAACCTCAAAAGCCACAGTGGAGCTGGGCTGGACAAGCTGTTTCTTTCCTGTCTCAGGTCAAGTGACGGCGTGGGCCCTGCCAGGTTAAGCGGGAAGCCGCGATGCTGGTGGCTGGGTAAGGCTTTCCAAGAGCTCCCTGGGATTTTCGGTGTTTGAGGGTGGGCCAGCTCAGGACCTCTTGAAATCAGCCCCTGATTCCCCAGTGCAAACGCTTTTCATCTAGCAGCGAACAGCCTGGCAGTGGTGGGGTGCTGGAGGGAAGCTAATTCAGCCTCCAGATACGGTTTCTGCTTCTAAATCGGAGCAGGGGGGGGGGGGAAAGTAACAACTGGTTGGAATGAAATAAAATAAAATAGGAAAAGACAGAGAAAAGCTTCTCATGAAGTCATTCAGCTGGCTGGAAACTGTCCTAAAGGGTCGGCTCTGCCGATGAGGACGGCAAAGCCAAGCCGTGGGTTCCTGTCCCTGCTCCAAGGGCTCCTTATGCATTTTGCATTAAGCAGTAATTGGATAAAATGCATAAACAGGCAGTGGCAGAAGGAGGAAACCCAGGGCTCCTTCTCCCCAGGGCGCAGCCGGGCTGGAGAGGCACCGTCCCTGGCTGCAGCTTTCGGTGAGATGCTGTCTCCAGTGGGAAGCTGCACCCTGACCCCCCCAGCCACTCACCCAGGGAGGAAGGACACGCATGAATCCTCCACCAGCGGGAAAGGGGAAGGGGATTTGGTCTCCCCCAAACCTGGGGAAGCACCGTAAGCCGCCCCACAGAGGCACCAATAGCATCCATGACCTTTGGGTGCTTCCTCCAAGGATGTCGCTGGTCTGGGTTGTCAGCCTCAAGGAAACCCCCCCTGGCACCCCCTGAGGTTCGCCTTTTACTGGGAGGAGAGGAACAGAGCCTGGCATTCACTGGGAGACCTTCTGATCTAAGCAATCCTCTTCCTCCCAGCTCCCATGAATCGCCCCGTCTGCTGGTGCCGCTGGAGCTCGAGGCGATGGGGCAGAGCCCCGCTCACCGCTTCAGAGCATCACCAGCCCCAGAGCCTCAGCTGCTCCAGCCTGGCCCCTCTCCACGAGCTGATCCACGAGCTGCTCCATGAGCTGCTCCACGCTGCCTGGGATCCAGCCATCGGAGTAATTAGGGGCAGCCACATCGTTACCCGAAGCACGGTTTTCCAAGAGCAAATCCATCTGGGTTATTCCCTGGGGAGTCTGAGCTTGTCAACACGGGCTCTGCCTACCCCCCACCCCCCCCCACGGCTGCAGGAAGGATGCTCGGAGAGGGAGCGAATGGGCACTGGGTTTGGAGGGTGAAATGGGTGATACCACACCAAACAAAGCCACGCTGAGGACGCTGCTGCAGCCTCTTTGCCCATTAAAAGCCACTTCCCTCCCCCCCTTCCCCCCCCCCCACTCCCCTCCCAGCCTTCTCCAGCAGAACAGGCTGAAAACCCAGTGATGGAAATCAGAGACTAAAGAAAGGCAGAAATCCACCCCCCCACCCTCCCAACACACCCCCCCCAAAGCCCTTGAACAAGCAAAGCTGTGACACCACTGACCCAGAGGGCTGGGAAGTCGCTCATCAATCATGGCCAGTCCAGCCCCACACCCCCCACACCCCCCTCCAGGAGCTGGGACCTGCTGCCCGCCTGGCCCCGTCCCCTCCTCAGGGACAAGGCTGGGTGGGAAGTGCAGGTGTCTGGGGAGAGATTTGCAGGTTTTCAGCTGGATTTGTTGCTCTCTTTTTTTTGGTGGGGATAAGGCAGCTGGAGGGTCAGGGGGTGAGCAGAGCCTGGGGGCGGTGGGGCACACACACTCCAGGATTTTGTGGCTATCATGTCTTATTTTGGGGAAGAAGCCAAGCCCAACCCTGGGCTACGTGTCAGGACGTGGGTCCAGGTTGAACAAGGCTGCAGGACCCTGCGTTTGAACCAAAAGCACTTGGTGGTCTCAGCTGAGCCCCCCAGAACCCCTCTTCCTCCCTCCCAACACCAGGTCCCAGCTGAAGGCTCCGCGGTAGCAAAGGGGACTGGGCTGGAAAGGTTCAGGTCATCCTTTCCATCCTGGCTGAGATGGATGGGGGATGAAGATCAGCATCATGATGGAAAGAAGGGGTTGAGAAAGCAGAGCTCCCCAGGAAAGCACAAGGTCTTGGCCCCACATCACCCCACAGGGAGCCCCCAGACTCAAAGGTCAGTGCAGGACGGGGGCTGATGCTGCTCTGGCCCCATAGCACACAGAGAGCAACTCAGGCATGTCCCTTAAAACCACATGTCCACAGCAGTGGGTGTCACCTCTGTGGGTGTGAAGCACTGAGCATCTGCCCCATTTGCCTCCCTCCCCAAGCCCAACCCCCCCAGCCCACGCGCTGCTCATCCCAACAGCTAAATCCCCACCCCCCTCCCCAAAATCCCCCCCACCTCCACCCCAAAACAAGCCCAAGACATCTGGCCCAGGCGTCCATCAATGGGCAATCTGATCCCCAGGATGGGAAGCACCTCCGCTCCGAGCCCCTGGGGACAGGGGGGCCAGCACCGGCCGCCCCCGGCTTGGACCCAGCCCAGGCTGCTGATGGAGTGTGAGCACTGGAAACTCACCACTGAATACCTGCCCCCCCCCCCCTTCACCCCTCTGCACAGGCTGCTAAGAAAAAGAAGAATAAAATACATTTTTAATACATTTGTAATTACTACAAGGAAATTCTGGGGTGGGGAGGGGGTCACTAGCCAAGCCCATGAGATGCCCAGCCACCCTCTGGAGCCATCAGCCTCCACCACACATCACAAACCTGCATTTCCGTATAATCAGGGTAGCAAAGTCATTTAAATCTCCCCATCGATGCTGAACAGCAGCAGGGAGCCCTGAGGGGGGAGGGGGGGAGCAGGAGGGTGGTCCCGATACATGTGGTGCTGTGCACCCCACAGATGCTGGCAGAGCATATAACCAAGGGTGGGATAACCTGGCTTTAGGATTTAGAGGCTGGTATTTCTTCTCAGATCAGCTGATGCAGTTTAAAGGACCCCAATCCCATCAGGTTTGGGGCAGGAGAGCCCGTGAGAGGGGCTGCCTCTGCCCAGCTCGGGGAAGAAATCACCTCTCCAGAGCCCCCGCCGTGCCCAGGCAGATGTGAAGCCCTACGGCATCCAGGGGTCCCCATCCTGGCTGCTCCACCCCCTGAGAGCGTGGGGATTCTCAGCAAGGGATGGGGGCAAGAAGAAGCGCTTTGAGGTGAAGCTGGGACCAACTGGGAGACCCAAATACCCTGGAGAGGCAGCAAGAATCTTCTTTGCTCCCTTACCCCTCCCTCCCCACCTAATTTGGCCTGAGAAAAAAAATCAAACGAGCCAACACAGAGAAACACAGAGGAGATGGGGGTGGAAATACATCCTCAGCCCCCCCCTCCACAGGGAGTGACCCTGCCGGGTCCCCAACCTCCCCAGCACAAACATGGTTTCTCTTGCAGAGCAGCGGTTTCCAAGCTCCTTCCCTGTGTTACTCAGTTCCCCACGCACGGTCCGGGCTGTAACTCACACCAGGATTGTGGAAGGGGCAGCACCCATCCCTCCCAGGCCGGCAGGTTTTGGGGTTCGCTTCCCTGCCAACCCGGGCACCCAGAAAGCAGGCGGTGCCCAGAGCAGCTCCCTGCTACCCTCTGCAGTCACACGGCAGAAGGACTCGCTCTCCTCCAAGCCTCCTCTGCCTCAGCCCTGCCCTCTTGCAAAGGCAGGATTTACCCTCAACTCCTTCCCCAGCCCATCCTCCTGCTCCCCGCGGGATGGGGGGTGGGGGAGGGGGGGGGGTACCCCGCTTCTCACCTCCCCCGGATGCAGCTGCGCATCCCCGATCGCATCCTCATCACAAGATACCGGGCTCCAGCTCCACCCAGACCAGTTTCACTCTTTAGGTGCTGTCCCAGTGCTTTAGGAAAACCCTGGGACCCCCAGGCCTGTGCAAGAGGGGAAGGAAGTGGGGAGAAACCTTTTCATTTGTTTTCCTACTTAAAAAGGGGTCGAGAGGTCTCTGTGTTTCAGCTGTGAGGAGGTGTCACCTTTTGGGGATGATTGTTCTTCCTTACTGGAAAAAGGAGGGGAAAGACCCATGTGGGAGCAGGGCAAAGAGCTGGGGCCATGCAAGCAGCAGAGCTTAGAGATCATTTTCCCAGGAGCAGCATTATTTTGTAGTTCAGCATCCAACAAAGTAGCCTAAAGCACCCCAAAGGCAAAACCCAAGTGCTCTTTGGGGGTACCCAGCTTATGAGCCCCCAGCAAAACAGATCCTACCTGGCTGGGAGGGTTCAGCTGGATCCAGGGAAGGGCTGGGAGGGTTCAGCTGGACCCAGGGAAGGGCTGGGAGGATTCAGCTGGATCCAGGGAAGGGCTGAGCACAGCAGGAGATGGGGCTGTTGGCTCCAAACCTGTCCAGCACCTGGATTCAGATGAGGGTTTTAGGGGAACTTTCCCCAGAGCAGCGCTGGAGTCTGGAGCACAAACAGCCCTTTCATACACATTTGTTAAAAATAATAGAAATGGAGCTGCATTATACACAGGAACCCAGCATGGACACCTGGAGTGATAGTTTGGGCAGGGAGAACCAGCTTGTCTTGTGTATGCAACAGAGGATGCAGCAAAATGCAGCTGACTGGCCCCCAGGACCCTTCTGGCCCCCAGGACCCTGCCTTCTGGCCCCCAGATTTGCTCCCAGGCCCCTCACTGCAAATTAATCTGGATTAAGTGTATTTACCAGCCTGGAGAAATCCTTTTACACCTGCTAATGAGAGGCTGTGCAAGAGCAGAGTCAGAATGAACCACATTTCCTCTATGTCTGGGTGCCAAGAGCATCCACCTGCTCCCTCCGTGTGGGGAGCGCATCCCTCCCCATCAGCCCAGCCCAGGGAGGCTGAGCACACCCGGCAGCTCCTGGAGAGGAGGCAGGAGACAGAGCACTGAACCGTGGCTTGGCAGAGCTGAGCTGAGCTGAGCTGAGCTCTCACTGCTGTGCCCAAACAACCTTGGGGTGTTGGGCTGCAAAGCAAAAATAGGGATGGCAGCTTCTCTCCCAGAGCAACTGGAAGGGGAAAGGGCTGCACCAGGGGACAAGCAGCATCTCAGGCTGTGTGTCCCTCTTAATCAACACCTGAATTAATTATCTCCCTCCCCTTACAGCTGTCAGGCATTTGAAGCCTTGGGTTCCCACTCTTGCTCTGCTCCCTTGCTTCTTTTAAGCCTCTGCAGAAGCCGGTCTCCCTGACCTCCCGATCTTTGCTGTCTCTCCCAGAGCATCTTGGCTCTCAGGGTTGGGGTTTGGGTTTATTTTTGGTCTTCAGCCCTGGTGTTCCTGACAGCACTGCTTTACATGCAGCTGCTCCTGCTCTGCAGGGAGCAGCTCTGGGGGTTTATGGGTGGGGGTGGGAGGGAGCATCGAGCAGCTCTGGCATTGCCACATCCCCACAGCGGGAGAACAACGGGCCCTTTCCCTTCAGGGATGGATACTGGGGATGCCCACCTGGCCCCCTGTAAAAGGGCCCCATGGAGTGTGTGTCCTGGGGAGCTAAGCTGCCTCAGATAACTGCTTCCCCCTCCCCATCCTTGCTAGTGATGCTGCCCACAGCTGGCTTCTCCCAAACCATCACACAGCTGCACCTCAGCTCACCACACCCCTTCTGCTTAAAATATACACACACCCCACACCCCCTTCCTGGCCTTTTTTATTTGACTCTCTCATCTCCTCCTGGCTTTAATTCTGCCGCGGTTGGTAGCGCCTTGGAAATGAAGTGGGGGGAAAGCTTCCCAAAATAAGGTCCGTGAATAGAGAGCTCTGCTTTGGTAAGCGGGAGGTGTTGTCCCCCATCCCCACCTCTCTCCATCCTGGTGCTCAGCATCCTGTGTGTCCCCCCAGCCCTGCACCGAGCCCTTTCCCCAGCACCGGGTCCCACTAGAGGGCAATAGAAACCCAGGAAAGGAACCGGGGCCTGGCACTGCCTTCCACTCAGCTTCCAGATAAACCACCCCTACACCCCACTACCCCCGGCCACAGCCCGGGTTGGGCCCCCCAGGGATGTGCATTGGCTGGAGGCTGCTCCTCCTCCCCAAAACCAGCCCCTGGCTGGCTCCTGGGGCAGGAACATCCCTCCCAGCTGGGGGATAGAAGGGAGAGAGGCTTCCTGAAGCAGCAGAAACACGTAGGGCATGTTTGAGTTTGGAAAGGTGGACAAGGTGAGAGGGCATCCCTTGAGACAGCCCCAGCTGGGGTGGCTGGACCGTGGTGCTGGGCGCTGCCTGGAGAAAGGAACTGGAAAAGCCCTTCCACCCCCCTGGAATCGCATCCCAAGGGAGCCTCTTGCCCTCTGACAGAACCCCACGCAGGACAAGGAAGAAGGAGGAGTTTTGCTCACCACCAGACCACCCATTATTGGCAAAACCTCGTGGAGTAAACTCACAGATGCCACTTTGGCACCTGCCAGACGGAGCCAGGGCTCCAGCACAGCCAAAGCCAGCAAAGCCAGAGCCAAAACCTCGGTGAGAGGCTGGGATGCCCTTCCAACCCCACTGCCATCCCAGCCTGGGACCCTCCTGGGGGGAAAAGCAGCAGGAATAGGAGTTTTCTTTAGATGTACTGAAAACATCCTTTTCCCTTTTCCCTTCCCCCCCAGTCCCATCCAGTTTCCCAGTGCTGGGAACCCCCTAACCACTGACCCGGGTCTTCTCCCTGCACCGTTGGAGCCCGGTTTCTGCAGGGGAGGTGCAGGAGTCCCCTTGTATTGGACGGGTCCCTCAGATGGGCCACGTCCTCGGGTGGTCCTGGGGAGACACCCCCAGCCCCACCCTGGCGAGGGGGAAGCGCCAGCCCCGTGCTCACCACGCACCGACTGTTTAAGGAGCTCCGGAGGGAGCCATCCTCAGCACCAGGCAAGCTAGAGCAGCTCCTAAATCAGCCCTTCTTTATGCCACTCCAGTCCCCAGCTCCCTCCAAACACCAGGAAACCCAGAAAGTCACAGTAAATCATTTTTATCCCTTGTTCTTCCTCCTCGTCCTGAGCCGTGGCTGACCTCAGCTCAGCCTCGCTGGAGCTGTGAGGAGCCAAACTGGAGCTGCAGAGCTGCTCCCCACCAGCACCTCCCCAGAGCTGCTCCCCACCAGCACCTCCCCACCCAGAACCAGCGTGGGATGCACCCAGCGTGGGGGTGGGGGGGGGTGGGGGTGGCGTGGACCCAAGCCCACACGGCACAGGGGGCTCCAGGAAGGCTGTGCAGGGGATGCTGTGCTGGAGCAGGGGGTGGCACAGGCATTTGGAAGTTTTATGGAGATCTTTTATGGAAATCAGAGTAGTGAGAGACGTGCAGCCTATTAAAGGTACCCAGCACGCCACTGGAGCCAGGACAGCGTTAGTACTGCCATATATCCTCCAACACTGTGTTCCTTCTGGTTTTAGGAGGCCCCAGGGTCCTTCCAGCTCCACTCTTGGATGAATATTCTAAAGCTTAATAGCCCTGGCTACCAGGAAGCTTTTTTTTTTAGGGATTCATCACTCCTTTGCTCCCTTCAGCACAGGTCAGCTGAGGGAACTGGGCTCGCTGGGCTCCTGGCCCTCTGGTGTCATCAGCACGGAGCAGGTTGCTCAGTGGTGCCCAAAGAGTGATTGGATCCCCAGGTAACTCCCCTGGCATGTGTTGAAGATGGCAGCTCCAACCTGCTTCAGGTTTCCAACAAGCCCAGGAGGCAGCAGGCAGCGGGCAGCAGCCGCTGCACAGATTTGACACACACAAAACCCCCTCCCCTTCCTCCCCTTCCCCAAAACTGCAGGAGAACCCTCCCTGTCCTGACCCCAGTTGCAGTCAAAAGCTGGACAGGTTTGCTGTGCAGATGGGAGAGCTAGCAGGGCATCCAGTGGGAGCATCCAGTGGGAGCATCCAGTGGGAGCATCCTGCATCTCCCAGCGTGCTCTTTCCCCTGTAGTTTGTTCATCTTCAGCTTCGCTGCAAGAGCTGGCTGTCCAGAGCAGCTCAGGAAAGGGGGCTGGGGGGGGACACACAGGACACATCACATGAAAAGGCCACAGACAGGAAGGGCTGTGCAAAAGGAGGAATCATTGCCCAGGGGCTGAGGAACTCCCGGGTTTCATTCTAGCCCTGCCCCTGGCAAGGTACTTCTCAGTACCACAACTTCTGCTGCTGGAAGATGGGAAAGGACAAACTGCTGCCTTGGAGTGGGATGAAACCCACCACGAGACAAGCCTGTCTTTCCATACTGGCAAACCAGGGGCTCCTGCTGCCTTTTAAAGCACCACACGGGCTGGCATCCCTCTGGGATAACAGAGGGATCAAACTGCCTGGCTGCGGGTCGCAGGACCGGCGTTTCCTTGTTCCCTTTCTCATTTCCCAGAGTCAAAGAAGAGCAGTGCCCCAGCCCTCACCACCTCCCCATGCAGAGGGGAGGACATTGCTGACTTCCACATGTGTGGCCATATGATGAAAACCACAAAGAAATGCAAAACAAACTTCCTCCCCAGCCTCTGCCTCTGGCACAGGAGGTGCTGGACCCTCCAGGCAGGAGGAAAATGCTCTGCATCCATTTTGAGCAGGTGGAAGGGGCCACAACACACACACACAAAGATCCTAAAAATATTACCATTCTCTCAGGTTTTAATTATTTTAAGGGTGGGGAGGGAAAGGAGAGCTCACAGCCATGTGAGGGGGGAGGAAGCATCGCTGCAGCAGACGGTTTTAGGGGAACAAAAATTAAACCTTCCCAAAAAATCCAGGCCCAGAAAGTCTCCCCTTGCCTCATCCATCACCCCCCTCCCCTCCCCTCAAAGGATATAGCCACTCTGCCCCGTGCCATGCCTCCCTTCACCGTGCCCCCAGCCTGGTCCTGCAGCCCCCCGGGGCTGGGGGGGGGGGACACTGGTGGGAGAAGCAGCCTTTTTCCTTCTCCCCATGGTTGGACTGGAGGGAAGAGGCTGGGGACGAGTTGAGCCCCGAGCAGAGGTAATTCCCGATGCTGCCTGTTCTCCTGGGGGGAGATAAAGCAGTTTAATCCCCGGTGGGTCCCCCCACTGTCCCTCCCTACCCCCCCCCCTCTCCCACACTCGTTGGCTCCCTTGGTGCCAAGTTCTCACCACCAGCCTGGGATGCTCCTCTCTGGGGACCCATGGGGACTCCTTTGCATGACACCCCCCAGCCCTCCCCACCCTGCCAGACCCGCCCCCCCCCCCGGGCCCCCATCACCCCCTGGGGTCTCCCCCTTTCCCCTCCCCGGGCTGGCTTGTCTGGGCTGCAGGCAGCAAAGGGTTACGCTCGGAGGTGCCGCTCTGCTCCCAGTACCTGGCGGGGGGGGGGGGGCGGGGTGGGGGGAGAGAGGAGGGGATGGAGCGGAGTTTCATTGAGTCTCCAACAAGGCAGCGAGGAGCTGGCAGGGACCGGGCAGGGACCGGGCAGGGACCAGGAGCGGCGGCGGCAGCAGGTGAAGCCGCTCCCCGGTCCGACACAGCGGGGTGGGAGCTGCCGGAGCCACCATGGGCCGGGGGGGGCCCCTAGGAACCGGCTTATAAAGGGGGACACCCCCTTCCTTCCCCTGGCTGACGTCCTTCGCTTAAAAAGAAGCGAGGGAAAGAAAGGAGGGGAGGGGAAGGGAGGGGAGGGGGGGAGAAAAAGGAGAAGGAGGAAAAAAAAAACCCACAACCCCACCCAGCCCCCTCCTGAACCCTCTTTAAATTTGAGATCCGGCGGAGACAGGCGGCAGCGGCTGGAAAATGCATCTTCCTCGGAGCTGCATCGTCCTCCTCATCCAGGGGAGCATCTCTCTGCTGGTGAGTGCTGGAGTGGGGGGGGTGTTTAAAAAGGACGGGAGGGCGAGGAGGGAGCTTGGCAACCAGGAATATTTCCCAAATCAATTTTGGCATCCCCCCCCCCCCCCCTTTCCCTTCTCCACCCCCCGAAAAATAACGAGCGTCCCAAAACTTCTGTTATTTAGCAGCAGGCAGCGGCTGGTGATAAAGGCATCTCCTGATCAGCCCAAAAATCTGCAGCCTCCCCCCCCCACCCCCCACCCCATCCCCGGCAGAGCAGTCCTGGTAGAGCTGCTGGGGGCAGCTCACCCGCACCCCCTGCCCCGGGGAGGGGGCGATCCCCCCCCTCTACCCCGGCTTCCCCGCTGATTCTCTGCCAGGTGAGAGCTTCGCACTGAAGGTGATGGGGGGTGCAGCATCCTCATCCCACCCGGGCACCCTCCCAGCCCGCTGGGTACCCGCTGGGTGCCCACAGCCTGGCAGCAAGACAGCGCCCACCCCGGCTGCTCCTCAGCCCCCGTCTGGGCTGATTTTTGGGGTCCACGGCTGGGGACAGGCAGAGCCCCCGTGCTGGCAGGAGGAGAGTTTGCAGAGGAGCCGGTGCGCGGCTGCGGGAGGTGAAGGACACCTCCCCGGGGCAGAACTCACCTCTGCTCTTCCCCGTCCCTCCTGCTGCCCCGGGGTCCCTCTGCCAGACCACGGTTTGGAGGTCAGAAGGGTCCCACGGGACGTGCCAGCAGCAGGGAGACCCGTGAGAAGGCCACAAGGTGGGCACCCTCATCGCAGGGGTGTGTCCTCCCCCCCCCCTCCCCCAGCACCCTCTCCCCAGCATCCCTGGAGATCCCCGGGGTGCAAGAGCTCTGCCCTGAGAGAGGTGCTGCTGCCAGCGCACCCATCCTGGCTCCTTTCCCCCATTCCCTGAGCTGCCACGAGAGGATGAGAGCAGGGGAATCACTGCTGGAAGGGAAATGGGGACTACAGAGAATGGCAGAGAGGAAAGGCAAAAGGGAAGGGAAGCAAGGGAAGGGGACCGCTGGCCATGTCTGGAGAAGTGGGGTGACTCTGGAGGGCACGGAGGGGTAGGCACCAGTCACCCGTCTCTCACCCTCCACCATTGCTCTCTTCAGGTGATCTGTGGCCAAGAAGGACTGGGCAAAGGTGCAGAGCAACGCGAGCCCAAGACCCAGGAGAGAGCTCGGGCGCTGAAGACGAGAGGGCTGCTCTCTCCAAAGTCCCTGTTAACTCCAACCTTACTGCAGAACATGACCCTCCTGGAGCTGGTGAGCAGCTCCTGGGAGCTATGGGATATCCTGGACAACCTGTCTGAGCGGGACCACGCTCCACACCCCAGAGGACAGAGGGACTTAGGGCCAGCCTCAGGCAAGCTTAAAAAGATTTTTGGCTGGGGAGATTTCTATTCCAACATCAAGACGGTGAAGTTGAACCTCTTGATCACCGGGAAGGTGGTTGACCACGGCAATGGCACAGTCAACGTCTTCTTCCGACACAACTCCACCGGGCAAGGAAACATCTCTGTCAGCCTCGTCCCCCCCACCAAGGCAGTGGAGTTTGACCTGGAGCAACAGATCTTCATCGAGGCCAAAGAATCCAAGATCTTCAACTGCCGCGTGGAGTACGAGAAGGTGGATCGCGCCAAGAAGACCACGCTCTGCACTTACGACCCATCCAAGACCTGCTACCACGAGCACACCCAAAGCCACGTCTCCTGGGTCTGCTCCAAGCCCTTCAAAGTCATCTGCATCTACATCACCTTCTACAGCATAGACTACAGGCTGGTGCAGAAAGTGTGTCCCGACTACAACTACCACAGCGACGTACCCTACTACCCCTCGGGATGATGCCCAGCTCAGGATGCCCCGGTGACGAGCGGGTGCTGGGTGGGGGTGGGGGTGGGCAGGGGGGAGGGATGGGGACAGTTTTGTAAGCGGGGGTGGGAGCGCAGCGGTCCCTAGAAACCAGAAGCAAGGAAGCAAGAGGAGGATTTTCTATTTCCCCCAAAAGCTCCAAAGTCAAGAGGAGGAATTTGAGGCTGTGGGGTACCAGCCTTGCTAAGCCTGGCCTGGACCCGTGGGCTTTAGAGACTGGTGCATCAAGGCTGGGGCTGGATCTGGGATGTGGAAAATAGGACATAAAGCCACGACCAGGACTTGCGTTTCTCAGTGCAATAATGGATTTGCCTGGATCTAGGCTCCAT
Source organism: Rallus limicola (assembly GCA_022605955.1). NCBI lineage: Eukaryota > Metazoa > Chordata > Aves > Gruiformes > Rallidae > Rallus > Rallus limicola. Next base: position 5,123,923 of record JAKCOZ010000040.1, on the reverse strand, counting down.
GGTCCTAAAAGATTGGTCACCAGGTAGAGGGCTCCAGCAGTGGGCTTACACAGCCTGGAGCCAGGGGAAGAGCTCGGTGTGGGGACGAAGGCACTGGCTGCCCTCCGTAGCTGTAAGACGTCCATGGGCAGCCACATCATCTCCCTCAAGGCCGAGTTCTGCAGCAGCGGGAGCTGGAGCCGGGTTTTCCCCTGTTGGGATGCAGAAGAGTTGCCAGGATGGAACTGGGGAGCCAGGATGGGTGGGAGGGGGCAGGGAGGAACCTTCCCGAGGTGTGGCTCACACCGGGCCCCACAGCACGGCAGGGTGGGGGTTCAGAGACTCAAAACTGTGGGTCTGCAGGTAGAGAAACCCTGGTGGAAGCTGTCAAATCTGCTGACACAATGTGTGATTCATGTGTTTCCCCTGACACACTGTGATTCATGCGGTTCCCCTTCATCTCATCCGTGCTCCGTAGCACTGCCGGCTCCCCAGCACCCGCTCCCACCCTCACCCAGGCACCCTCAGCTGCCTTCCTTGGGGCCAAGGTGGGTGCCCACGTGTGTGTGTGAAGCAGAGCTCGGACTGTAGTGTTTAATTTACTTTGAAGGGGGGGGAAAAAGCCCCCAAACCCCCCCCCCCCCCCCCCAACCGATGGTGCTGTGCTTGGGAGAGAGAATAAAGTTTCGGCGGTGGCACCGAGGCAGGACGAGTGTTTTCAGTGAGAGCAACCTCAGCCTCCTTGGGGGACAAGGGACAGAGGTGTTGGGGTTGTGAACGAGGCACAACGGGGCATCACCTCACCCTGGGCCCCAGTTCGGCTCCGTTCCCATGCAGCTGGAACCAGGTGTCGGGTCCAGCATTGGGGGCTGCTGGGATCGGACTGTCACCTGGATCTGGGGGTGCTATTTGCTCATATGGGGGCTCATTCTGCCCCACTGAGGGGTAGTCCCTACCTCCTCCCCTTCCCTAAACACCCCAACTTCAGGCTCCCCCTTACATGGTCACATTCCTTCCTCCAGAAAAGATCAAAAAGCTGCTTCCCCCCCTTCCCCCTTCATTGTACCCCCAAAACTCCCCCATTACCCATCAAGGCAGCTCCAAAAAAATCCCCTTACGCCAACAAAAACCCAGTAGAATTCTGAGACAGGTGTCACCACCAGAGCAGGTTTTATGCTTCATCCTTCCCAAGTCAAATTCCTCCTCCTCAGTGGTGAGAGAGGTTTGCTGGCTGCAGGCAAAGTTTCATTAGCTGCACTTTTCCATTGCGGCAGAGGCCAGGTCCAAACCCCATCGAGCAGAGAAAGCCTTTTAGTGCCATAATCAATGAGCAGACTTTTACTCCCAGAACAGAAAGTTTAAAAACCCTTTTTTTTGAGAGCCCAGTTTCAGAAAATAACAGGAGGGATATTTGGCATTGGGAAGGGGAAGGCAGGGGGGACGACACACTCAACCCAGGAGCTCTCACACAAGTAGGTTCCCCCAAGGGTCCAGGCTTGCCTGGAGGAGGGAACACAAAGAGGCACCTTAACCCCTTTTTCTGCCAGCACAGACAAAACAAACAAAACCACCCAGCACAAAAGTTGCTCATTTGGAGAAATTTCAGACAATTGCCATTTGAAGAAACAGAGCAGCCAGCGGGAGCAGGGAGCCAGGCTACAAAGGATGCTCCATTGTCAAAAGTGATGTGGCAGCAGCAGTTACTAGGGAGACCAGGACGGGCCATTATTCGGGCTTGGGAGAAGAGGATTCCTGCTAGCTGGAGTCACACCTCATGCTTAGAAAAGAAGGATTTCTCTGAGCTGGAAGGGCAAACAACACAAGGGGATGGGGGGGGCTGAACAATCCCCCCCAGCCCTTCCCCAAACCCACCCGCTCTTAACCCCGCTCACCCTCTGCTGCGATGAGATGCGAGGCAGAGCCTTTGTACCACCTCCCTGGGTGTGACTTCCCTCGTTAGAGACCAAGCCAAGGTGCACCTGAGCGTGTTCGCTGGTAGCTCAGGGTTGTCTGCTTTGTGGGGTGCTGCTCCAGCCGTGCTGCACAGCAGAGCTTGGCCACCGCCTTGCTGCTCCTTCAGCTGAGGAGTGAAATCCCGCCACCGCCTCAAGATGACACAAGGAGCCAAGGTTTAATTCCTTTCCCCGTTAGGAAACGGGCACAGGGGAGATTTGGGGGTGGGGGCCAGCTAAAATCCATCCAAATGAAGCGGTGCTAAGTCACAAACTTCATTAGAAACGAAGCGGTGCTTAATGGCTGTGGGCAGCAGACATCAAACCCCCCCCGTGACACCAGGGCTCAGCCAAGTGCTGCACAAGCATCCACAGGCGTCCTGGCAATTAGAGCCCATCTCCATTTATAAAAGGCAGCCCCTTATCATCCTCCATAACCCCCGTGGATGGCCAATCTCTTTGCCTCCAAAGCAGGAAAAGCCCTGATGGGAACTACTTACTGCTGTCATCTACAGCTACGAAGTGAATGTTCTCCATCTCCAGTAATTAGGTCTCTTTAGTTTGTTAATACTTTTTCCTCTTCCCCCACAAAAATCCTCCTAATTTAAATTTCATGAGTCTCCCAGCCCAGCTAACCTGTACTGCTGCACATTTAGCAACGGGCTTCCCAGAACAGCCTGCTCCACCAAAGACAATCAGCAGCCCCCCCAGCCTTGGCCATTAATTGCACTCATTAGAGCTGGTGGGGAGCAGATCCAGGCTCCCCAGCTTCGGGATTCGAGGAGTCAGGAGTGCAACCATCCCAGCATCTCCCCAGTCCCCACACTGCTCTCGGACTGGTGGCTCCCATTGCTTCTGCATCCTCTGGAGCACAGCGATGAGACAGTGGGATTAGTGATGGACTTGGCAGCGTCAGGTTTGTGGTTGGACCTGATGATCTTCAAGGTCTTTTTCCAACCTAAATGATCCTACCATTCTCTAAACCACTGTTCAGTGTGTGAGTTATCCTCCTGTTACGATTCTTCTCTCAACTCCACCCAGTCCAAGTGCTGCTCTACTCATTTTGCTGTATATTGTAAAAATTAATCAGGACTAATCATGCTGAACAGAGCCACGGCGCTGGCCTGAGACCTCAGGATGGGTCAAGAGGCAGCGTGGGGGTCAGGGTCCTGCTCCAACCCCCAGAAGCCGAAGAACTTTTCATAGTCCTCTTGAAGTCTCTTTGCCACCGCTCTGTGCCACCTTTCCTTTGCAAAGGGAAGAGTTTCCCCTCTCCACAGCCCTCGTTTCTCAGTGCCAACACAAGCTGGGCTCAGGACAGACATCTCCTTCTCCAAGCGATCTGAGGCTCATAATTCCTGGGCATAAATCCTGATGGCACTATTGGCTTCTTCCGATAAACTTAACCAAGTTATTCCAGGCCTTTGTCTGCTCTGTCTTATCTCTCTCTCTCTAAAGATAATATTCATTTGCCTTCTGGGGATGGAGCGAGGCTGCAGGATCGCGAAGCGCTCCGGAAACCCCTCTGCTGAAAGGGGAGGCAAGGAGAAATGATTATTCATGAAATCCCCAGCGTTCTGACTTGTTATTACACACAGCAGACTAAAAACGCAAGTGGGCTGAATGCATCATGTATTTGATCTAAGAATTATTACAGTTTTGCCAATTAGACCCAGAACCCAAATACAACCGCTCCCCCCCCCCCTTCCTCCTCCTCCTCCTCCCCGCTCCCCTGCCAGAGCTGAGCACCAGCTGCCGCTTCATAAACACCAACATTCCCCTCGTCTTCCTGCGCTTTCAACAAACTCCAGAAGCAGCAGGTCTCTTGATTGTTTTCCCTCCAATTAATGGCAGAGCACACCGCTCTCCCAGAGACGAGCTGCGACGTGCAACCCTCACATCACGACAACAACCGCTCGCTCCATCCGTGGATCGATTTCCAGCCCCCCAGCCCATGAAGGAGTCGTCATGGGGGTGGGTGAGGAAAGCATCCCTTCGCTTCCCCCGCCCCCCCCCCGTCTCTTCAAACCCTCACCTACCTGAGAGCATCCCACCTCGCTTTGGCTGGAAGGATGGGGCTTGAGGGTTAAATAACCAGGCTTCTTGGCTGTTCAGAGCACCGGTGGCAGGGCGGCAGGCAGCCAAGCGCCGGAGGAATAGGGCAATCTGCTCCCTTAGGGGAGCTCCAGCTCGTACAAACTGTTCTGCAGAACAAGGCCTGAACCTCCTGGTGGGAAGGAAGGATTTACTTTTGCCTGAGAGGTTTCCAGACCTACCAGAGCACCCATCTGCTACCCAAATGTCTGGTTTCCTAAAGGCTCATGCCCAAAGAGTAGGAGGGAGAAGCGATGGAGCAACCCAGTCTCCTCCAGCCCCTAAGGTCACTGCTCATGGTGTGGTTTGCTGGTTTTGCTGGGCTGGAGTGTATTTATTGCCATCCAGATCATGGTGAGGGTTTCCTCTTGTGTCTTGTCAGATTGCAAACAAAGAGACAAGAGCTGAGTCCAAAAATAGTGCATTTGGGTTGTTTTTTTTATTTAAATAGAAATATGCTCACTGAAGTGCCATAAGGACAGTCCAGACTCACTTGGGTGGCACGAAAGGATCTGAGAGCAGAGGGTGGTTGCAATCCCAGCTCTTGGCTCTATTTGTTGTCCCAAGAGCCCTTTCCCTGTGCCCCAGGGATGCTGGTGTCACTAGGGCTTGTGCCCTTGGGAACCCTCCCTGCAAGCAGAGCCTGGGATTGCCCAGCACCAAAGACAAAGCTGGGTGAGATGGATTTGAGCAGAACATGGAGGAGAAAAAAAGAGCCTCCTGCTCACACATACACTGAGGGTCCCAAACGCCTGAGCAAAACGAATGGGGGGAGGAAGGGCTTCGAGGGGCACCCTGATCCAGACCCCCTCGGACACGGCTCTCAGCTCCCGAGCCACCTCTGCGCGTCCATCCCTGTCCTCTCCCTTCAGGACAAAGGGCACGTCACCTCAGCGCTCACACAACTTTGCAAGCCACCCCCAGATCTCTAAAATAACCCAATTAAAACCAAATGAAACCCACCTAAATAAACACACCAAGCCCCACTCGGGCACAAAGCAGCCCTCGCCCCTCCCCTGGCCCCTCACAAACCCACGTCCACAGCCAGCCCTTGCCTCCTGCCAAGCCTTTCAGCTCCGTTTCCAGCTGAAGTAGCATCTGGTTGCTCGCGCCGGTCTGAACCGCGCTGTCAGTGTCTGCAGGAGATTGCCAAGTCCCCCGGGACGAGGGGGCCACAATCGCCTGGCGCGCCGGTACGCGGCGTCAAGCACGCTGTCAGCGCTCAATAGATCGTTACGGGCAGCATCAGCGGGCGAAGCGGCGAGGGAAAGGGAGAGGGGGGAACGTTCTGGGGGATGAAAAGCACAAGAAGGGAATGAGAATTCAGACCTGGAGAAGAGGAAAAAAAAAAAACAACAAAACCCAAACCACAAAACCAAAGAACAAAGCCCTCACCACAACCCAAAAGGAAAGGCTGTCAAGAGGCAGCAAGGGGAGGACAGGAATGGAAATCGTGTCCAGCTCTGGCAAATCCCACCAGACCCTAACTCCTCTGCAGAGAATTCCCAACTCAAACCCCACACCTGCTTGCACTAAAAAATATGCTAAATAATTCAGATTTCACTCGTGTGCTCTGGAGCTGCAGAATCCTCCCGGCTCCTGGAGCTTCATGTAGTATTTTTGGAGGGGGGTGAAGGTACAAAGCGGCTGGGAGTGAGGGAAGGGAGGTCGTGTGCCTCCCCACCATCCTGCTCAGATGGTTTCTGGGGCTGCTGCTCTTCGCTGAGCGGTGCAGAGCCCGTGGCAGCATGGTGGCTGCGACACACAGGGAATGGAGATGTGCCACGCACAGGATAAAGGTAGGGAGAAGGGAGGGCTGGCGTGTTTTCCACCTGCCAGGCTTCTCTGATCTGTGGCAGATGTCTCTCCGCTTTCAAACCGCATCAAGAAGCGTTCACTTTCATCCAGCCTCCTCATTGGGAAGTTTTCCCATAACGGGGGGTGGGAAGGGGGAATTATCCTCTGCTGTCGACTCGAAGCATCGTGGCATCAAGGACACCCACCTGCATCTCCGGCACACACCTTGGGGGCCTCATCCCAGCCCGGTGACTCTCCTGCTCCCCCAACTTGTGTTAATCCTTCCTGTAAGACTGTGGGCTTCATGCCTGCCCTAGTCCTCCTCAGTGCACTGGGGAGACGACGGGGTGATCCCCAACGGTGTTAACTCCTGCTGAAAGCTCCCCATCCACCCAACAGGGAGGTGTAGCACCTCCTCCATTACCCCCCAATCCCTCCCATCGAGGACAATTCCTTTATGAGCAATGAAAAGTCCCATTTTCTTGCTCTGAAGCACGTTGGGGAGAAGGACCAACCCCAGGAGCAAGCGACTGTGGGTGGGATGCAGCTGGCTCCATCACCCACCCATCCAAACTCCGCACACCTCCGTTCCCATCGATATCCCAGAAATTCACAGCATCCTCAACGCAGCTTCATGAGACCAGAGATGCTGGAGGAAACATAGAAAGGCAATTCTAAACTGAATGAGAATTCCAGCAGGTTCCATGGCTGAAATTGTCTCCTGGGAAGGGTTCTGTTTGGAGGCTGGTGCTGTGGGCACCAGCACTCCAAACTAGAGGGAAATCCTTAGTCTCAGGCACAGGAGCTCTTAAATGTCCTTTCCTGGACAAGACAATCCCAACAATACAACCAGTGAGGATACAGCATCTGGAAGCAGACTCCTGGATGGACTCCATGTGCGCACATGGGACCGATGGTTAAATAAAGCAGTGGAGAGAGCCCATGGTGGAGCAGCCCAGGAGCCTCCTGTGCCTGCAAATCAGCGTGAGGATGCGCTGGGGCTTTATAAACTTGAAATCACAGCCTGAAGACACTGATTTTAACTACTACATTCCCTCTTCTTACCCTCAACATCAGACAGCATCCCACAGAGACAGCGACCAGACACCGAGACACCCAGTCCCCTAGCGCCTCCCACCACCGTCACCTCTGAGTTTGCACCCACCTCAAATTAGTGTTTTTCTGAGCTATTAGAGGAAATAAAACCATCCTCAGGTTTATTCTTACCCCGTGAGCGAGTGCCAGTTACCTCACAGGTTTTATTCCCATCTCAGCCTGCTGGATGCTCTGGCACTTTGTCACGGGCAGCCAGATATTTGCTTTTACCATCGGTGGCCAGCTCTGTGTTTGCAGCCTCTGTTACAGCAAACATGATATCTTAATTACGGGACTTGTTGGCTTGCTGAACTCAGACAGATGGGATCTTAATTCAATTAGTATACTTTAATTACCTATTATAGTAGGACTTTAAAAAAATGAAATAAAAAAATGGGAGCAAGCGAAAGGGTTTTGGAGCAGCCATCAGTGCTGGCTCAGTGGCTTCCTTCTACCACTCCTCTTCCTCACCCCTAAATCCAGCTCAATCTTCTCTGTGGTTTTGGGACATGTGCCTCACGCAGCACCGTGCACATCAGTGCCTGTATGTGAACCCACATCCTCCCAGCATCTGACCTGAAGATGATCCATGAATTTCTGCTCGGCACACTATAACCTCCAGTTAACACCAGTGAAGGGGTCTGAGCCCAGTTTAAATAATCATCTTGAGTCTCAAGGATGTGCCAGATTGTTGCTTCTGGCCTCTGATAAGAATATTCTCTAAAAGAAAGCCCCACATAAATAAATGGTAGTTGGGGTCTGTAATATGCAGACCCTGTCCCTCTCCATGTCTGATCTGAGACAAGGACCAACTGACTGATGGAAGAAATCTCCCCACAGCTCCCGTGCTGTGGAAACTCCTCCTTTTGAGGTCTGTGTCTATTACACAGGGTTGTTTGTGTCGGGGGACGGAGCTGAATTTGGGAAAAACATCCCTCTTCATCTGGTTGGAAGAGGGCTGTTTCATCCCCGCAGCACCAGGAGAGCACAGGCAGGTCTCAAGACACAACTTCCCATTTACATTTTTATGAGCAAAAGGGTGGGTTTGGCGTTCTCATCCTTTTTTTTTTTCTTCTTTTTTTTCTTTAAATTCTATTTTGGGAAGGAAGGAAGCTTGGAAAACAGGTGGAAGCCGAGCTTAAAATTGCTTCAAACTCTCTGACCGCAAGATGCGACATTGCAGCACGCTCACAACATCCAATAAACCTTTGAAAACAAGGTACGGGCCCAATTTTTGTCTTGGCAGCTCTCTAGCCATGCAGCCATTGCCAAGAACAGCATGAGCAGAGGGAGTGGCAAACGCCAAGTGTCCCCAAACCTCCCGTGCTGACAAATGGGGAAGAAACACAGAAACCTGGTCTCGCTGCGGCTGCGCTTTGAGACCCCCTGTCTTTAACAGAGCCCTTGTCTGCTGAAGAAAATCACTCCTGGCAAGGCACAGGGAGCCAAAATGATAGCAGAGGTTTGAAGTTTTGGGCTGGTTTGTCCTTGGTGGGTTTTAAAACAACTAAAGAGCACTAAAAATCAAAGTTCTTCTAGGCATTATCTGCACTTAGCCACAGCCTACCTGTTTTCTGATGCATCCTACTCTCTCCTCACATTGCTGTTTCACAGTGCCAATCCACAGCCAGAGGTTTCAAATATTAGGGGGGAGGGAATAATTTAAGCACCCAGCAACTGCTCACCCCCCAGGAAAAGCCTGGTGATGCCAAGATCCAGAGAAGCTCCTCTCCACGTGCTACAGGGAAGGAGCACAGCACGGGGCAGCATGAGGTGCCATGGCTCTGGATCATCACGGCCTGGAGAAGAGTGGCACTGGTTCCCCAGGGTGTCAGGTAAAAGGCATTTCATAGAATCATAGACTGGTCTGGGTTGGGAGGGACCCCAAGGGTCACAGAGCTCCAACCCCCTGCCACAGGCAGGGACACCAACCTCCAGGCCTGGAGCTACACAAGGTTGACCCCAGCCAACCTGGCCTTGGACACCCCCAGGGACGGGGCACCCACCCCCTCTCTGGGCAGCCCCTGCCAGCCCCTCACCACTCTCTCTGGACAGAACGAGCAACGTTTGTTGGAAGGACAACCAACATTTGTTTGGTTTAATTTTGGGAGAACCACACTGGCAGAGACTATCTGGGTAAGATTTAAAAAGCAAACCAGTCATGGATACAAGAAAACCCATCGCTCACGTCCTGCGGCCCAGCTCCACGCCATGCTGAGGCACCCACAGTAATTAGAACCTCATGGAATTACGGGCTTTAGGAGTCCCAGCAGCCCTGCAGCGGGATGGAGTTATTGCTGTGGTGCTAAAAGGAAGGAAAAAAGCTTATTTAAACATTTACTGGACCAAAATGCTGCTGGGTTTTTGGTTTGTTTTTTTTCCCCTTTGCCTTTTGAGGCTCCAGCACCTAGAAATAAGTCTAGCTCATTAAGGAATATTTTGTGGTTCAGTTTTGTTTACAGGCCCCAGCTAAACGAGGCCTGCTACCTAATTCAGGTTTTACCATCTGGCTCATCACATTAGAAATCAAACCCACAAGGTGGTTTATTTTTGATTATTTCTTTTTTTCCTTTTTTTTTTTTTGTTTTAATTTTTTTTTTAAATTCAGGAGAACCTGTTAGGCAGTGACATCACACTGGGCTGGGGAGAATAAAGAAAAGGCATTTTAATTTCATTTCCCCTAGAGAGAGAAACCTCTACAACCCACCAGAGCATCTCCTGCTCGTTTAGACCTAAACGCTTTACAGTCACGAGCAGTGACTCCAAGGGATGGAGCTGCAGCCTGCCCCACAGCAGAGCTGTTGCAAAGGGCACGTGCAGCACGTGGACGTGTTTCCCACCAGCCCACATACGTAGAAGCAAGTACACAAGCAAAGACTTGGGTCTCAGCTGCGCAGAGATAGGAGCAGTTGGAGTAGATGATCATTGTAGGTCCCATCCAACTGAAAATGCTCTGTTCTACCCTACCTTATTCCACCTTACCCTGCTCTTCCCGACCTTACCCTGCCTTCCTGACCTTACCCTGCCTTCCCGACCTTACCCTGCCTTCCTGACCTTACCCTGCTCTTCCCGACCTTACCCTGCTCTTCCCTACTCTTCTCTACCTTACTCTACCCTACCCTACTCTCTTCTCTACCCCTCTTTATCCCACCCTACCCCAAGACAGACCAACGCTGAGGCTGCTGTTGGGTGAACACACCATTACAGAACACTGCTATTTCCATTAAGCACAGCGGGACAGCGAGGCACAGTCATTAGCTCACCCAAGTTTGCCTTCTCCTTGCTGTCCAGCACACAGGATAAAAGCCCATCTCCCCAAAGCCACAAACACAGGCTATAGAGAAACTTCCAGCTTGCTCTGCTCTGCCCACAAAAAGCACCGTCCGGTTGTCCTTCCAACAGGGGTGAAACCCCTGACGAGCCTCCAACAACCGCCGGAGCTGGCTGCGAGCTGTAACCTGGCCACCGACTTACAAACCCAACATCCTGTTCAGCTATTTCTGTCGAGTGTTTTGTTGCTTGGCAAAAATTCAGTATTAAGCAGTAATTTTGCCAACGCCACCTGCCTAGAGGAGGGACCAAAGAAAGTTGGTGGGAAAGAAAGGAAGTGTGGATGGACTGCAGTGCAGCAACAGCTGGAACCACCGGCGGGGAACTCTCCCACAGCGTAAAATAAAGTGAGCAGATCCTTGTAGTTGTAGGGTAACAGGGAAATGAGGAGGTGTGAACAGGGGAGAAGGACCCACCCAGCTATGAGAGGCAATAATCTTAGGAGTTAATCACACAGAATCACAAGGTTGGAAAAGCCCTTTAAGATCATCGAGTCCAACTGTCCCTGTCCTGTGCTGCCCCAGATCCCTGAGCACCTCATCTCCCCTCTGTTAAACACACTCAGGGGCAGTGACTCAGCCCCTCCCTGGGCAGCCTGGGCCACAGCCCCACAGCTCTGCCAGGGAAGAACTTTGCCCTCCCAGCTGAGCTGACCCTGCCCTGGCCCAGCTTGAGCCCTTTGCCCCTTGTCCCATCTCCTGTCCCCTGGCTGGAGACCAGCGCCCACCTCTCTGCACCCTCCTGGCAGGGCAGGGCAGGTGGGGAGAAGGTCTCCCCTCAGCCTCCTCTTCTCCAGGCTGAACACCCCTGCTCCTCAGAGGATTTGCCCTCCAGCCCCTTCCCCAGCCTGGTTGCCCTTCTCTGGACTCGCTCCAGGACCCCAATGTCCTTCTGATGGTGAGGAGCCCAGAACTGGGCCCAGCACTCAATATTAACGCTCGTACCACGCCAAGATAGAAAAAAGCAGATACAAAGCACTCCAGCTACAGCATAAGATGCTGCAAGGTGCCCACATGAGGATGTCACGCTATGAAATATTGAGGAGCAGCACACCCACCTCCCTGGGCCAGAGCCAGATCCCCCTTTGGTGAAGTGCTCTCTCTAGTAGGCTCTGAGTGACTCGAAACGCTCGGGGAGAACCTCGGTGTCTGCCAGGAGCCTTCCAGAAGCTGCAGAACAGCAGCCTGAAAACGGCTTTCCATTTGTTGGTTTTCATCCCATTGCTCCTAGACGTGCAACCTCTGGCTGCTTCAAGGCTCAGGAAGCTTCATTAGCAGCTCGGTACAAACATCTGAAGGGTTCTTGTCCTCAGCACTGCTCCCCAGTGGCAAGAGTCAACGATTTTGTCTTCAATCCCTGCTCGGTTCCCGATGGCAGAGCTCAAAGGAGCGCTCCTGCATTCAGATTAGAGAGAGATACTCCAGCCTGACGCAGGACATCATTCCACTGCTGGAGGGCTGGGGGGAGCGTGGAAGCGTTCCAGTTCCCATCCAGTTTATCATCCACCACCTCAATTAACAACTATTTTCAATCATTCAAAGAGAATCCAAAGAGCATTTTATACTTCTCCTGCCCGTGAGTTTTACCTGACATGTGGGGACAGGACAAGGGGCGATGGGCTCAAGTTGGAGCACAGGGAGTTCCCCCCAATGTGGGGAAGAACTTTTCCCCAGTGAGGGTGAGGAAGCCCTGGGACAGCCTGCCCAGGGGGTGTGGAGTCTCCTCTGGAGAGATTCCAGCCCCATCTGGACACCGCCCTGTGTGCCCTGTCCTAGGGACCCTGCTTTGGCAGGGGGTTGGACCTGATGAGCTCTGGAGGGCCCTTCCCACCCCTACAGCTCTGTGAGTCTGTGAATAATCGCAATCCTCTCTCCATTCCTTCCCAGTTCACCCCATCAACTAACCCATCTATCTCCTCAAGAGACTTTATCAATTCAGTCCTAGAGAGAAAGTCCATCACATGCAGGAGGAGCAAGATGCAAAACCCAAACCCAACCCAAAAACTCAACCCATTTTTCTTGCCTGCATTCTGCCCAACAAACTTCAGATGGGTCCAAAGGCCACATCCTACCAGACCACTTCTGCTTTATCTACCATATATATATAATCTTTCCCCCAAAATCTTTCCAGGTCACAGCAATTTATTTCCCTCAACTTGGGCTGCCCTATTTTATTCCCCCTCCACTGTCACCCAGTTTCCTTTGCCTGTTGTCCTCCCGGGCAGTTCAAGCTGTACCCATCAGTTGTTCATCCTTTGCCACCACCACTGGCAGTTTTAAAGTTAATTTTAAAATGTAACACACAGGAAAAAGAAACAAAACCAAAATAAACAAACCCAAAAAACCAGCCCTGGAATTGCTGAGGCAAAATTTTTCTGCAGCATGTGTCTGGAATTGCAGCCAAAGATCCAAGTGGGCAGCAGGTCAGGAAAGGGAAAAAAAAAAAAAAGTCTATAATTAAATGTCTTTATATTAGATTAACCAAAAAAAGTCATTAGAAATAAATGAGTTAGGTAATTCTGCACCACAAGTTAAATGGCAGTCATGAGAGAAAGGAAGACTGCATGGCCCAAGCTGACTGAAGAAGGTAATTAGTTCAGCAAAGCCCTTCACAAAATGAAGTGCAGGGAAGTTGAGAAACCTTCAGGAATGAAAATGAAAATAAAATAAAATGAAATAATCTTTGGCTCCTTCAAGGAAGTGGGGAGAGAGGAGAAAAAAAAAAAAAAATAGGGGGAAGAGCCAGTATTGTGTCCTTAACAGCAGTTTGAGAACCAGAACAAAGCCAGGGAGAGTTTCAAAGCACAGCAGCTCTCCCCACTCCGCTGTTTGTTCTGCTCATGAGCAGACAAGCTGTTTCCTTTCATCTGGAAAAAACCCTCACACAATGAGAAAAATACCTCAATAGAATCAGAGTCTGTGATAACAAAGCCCAAGGGCCACGAGGAAAGAAGTCTTTCGGCCAGTAAAAACCGTGTGGTGTTTGGATCCTCTGAGAAAAGGGACTGCTTCTGGGTGTAGGGCATCCGGACATCCCGCTGCTGCTGGAGGAGGTCAGGGATTCATCGAGGCATTGCTCGTGTTCCTGTCTCTCCTCCCAGCACCCAGCCCTCACAGGTCAGCACCAAAGCGAGCGGAGGAAGCAGGAGCCAGGAGATAATGGGGAGAAGGAAGCACATGAAAGACTGCACACAGGGATGAGATGTCTCTGCAACACCCTCAAGGAGGGGAAAGAGAAGGAATTAAAACACACCAGGCGCAGGGTCCAACCCTGGTTTTGAATCCAGACCTGTGGTAACTGCACCATGGGTTTAGGAGACCCGGTGAAAATGTCTCTCTGAAATATTGTTTTGATAAACATGGCATCTCCTTGTGGAATTCAAATCTCCAACTGTTCCACTGGCATGGCCATCGCTGCAGTAACAACACATGCCACAGATTGTGAGTTAACTTGAATTACATTTCAGATCTGGGGAGGGGAGGATGTCAGTGGGAGGTTTATGAACAGTATGCTCTAGCTCTGATGTTGTTATAACCAGATGGCTTCAGCTGTATCATTTACAATAAAAAACAAACAACCCAAAAAAAAAAAAAAAAGTGAAGTTGACAAATAAATCATGAATTCACCTGCAACTGGAACAAGCTGACCAAGTTGCCTCCTTCACGGGTCTCATTTCAGCCCTTCCACCAGAGCCTGGCACCACACCGAGGGCTGGGACTGACAAGCCCCAGAACAGATTCTTTTCCTGCAGGTATCTCCCCATCCTCTGGGGAAGGAGGCTGCCAAAGCCGGATCGCTTCCCTGTAAACACCTCCCCCAAAAAAGAAAAGGCTGGGGACAGGGGACATAGAACAGACGTTTCCTTTCTTCTAGGCATGTCTGCTTCCCTTGCTTCTGCTGCAAGGCTGAGCCAGGGAACGCTGCTCCGACAGTTGGTCACTCGGACGTGAGGAGGAGAAAGGGTCTCGCTCAGGTTTGAGTATTTCAGTAAACAATGCGGCTGCTGCAGCGTAATTAGACATCTCTGTGCCACATGGACAACTTCTGCAATTACCTGGCAATGAACTTTTCATGTCTGTAAGCAATTAGAAGCTAGAAATGCAGGGTTTGAGTCCTGATGGGGCAAGCAGGGAGAATTCTGATACGACTAAATGCTTTGCTTACCTAAAAGGAAACGCAGACCAAATCCAATAGAAAAGGAATTAGTGGTGTTCGAGCAATGGATCTAACGAGGGAATTGGTGAGCCACGTAGAAGGCAGGCATTACAAGGCAGGCTCTTCTATACAGAGGGTTGTGTGTGTGTGTGATGAGAGCCTCGGTGGGGGAACACAAAAAGGGGCAGGGACCCTCTGGTGAGTCACCATTTGATAAAAATAGATGATGGCAGCGAGATCAGACACACGAGCGCACGGAGAGAGTTCTCCTTCACACAAGGGACAAGAGGCTGCGAGAGAAAGTACGGTAACAGCATGAGAAATCAGAGACAACAGATCCCTAATCTATTTTCTAGACAAACCAGAGTGATTCTCTGTAATCCATTACGCACCCTACCTGACTGTCTTGAGGTCAGATGAATTTGCTGCTGCCCAGGCACTGCGTGTTTCAGCCTGACCTCCCTGCAGATTTGGGGCTTGGGATGACATAAACGTGTGATGTCTTATCCCACCCAGGCACCCTGCATCGCACCCTAACGTCAGCAACCAGATGGCTGATGATACCATCCCTCCCTCCCCACATCCCAACAGGTAAAAGGGAAGGACCCAGCACTCTCTAGTGTTTTGGTGAGGCCCACCACGAGAAGCTCTGCGATTCTGTGTGTAGCATTCCTTTAAAATTCCCCACCTGAGTTCCAGGAGCAGAGTGTTGTACCAGTAACGTGGCAGCAGCCTGAAACGGGACCTGTTCAGAGCCAGTTTTAAGCCAGAATGTTTTTAAAAATGAAACAAAGCAAAAAAAATTAAAAAAAAACCACCAACAAAAAGACAACAGATACCACACAGTACAAAATAGTAATTATTTATATTTTCAAAAAGAAAAAAAAAAAAGTTACCAGCTATTTTGAAACTTCTTCCCTGTAAGAAGAGTGACTAATAGAAAGGAACAGGACTGGCTCCTATACAGTCAGCAAGTCAGGTACAAACAGTTGTTAAGAATCATTCAGCGACTCAGGACAGGAACTTTTGACGCAGCGTTCATCAACAATAAAATTTTTTTCTTTTTTTTTTTTTTCTTTCTTTTTTTTTTTTTTTTTTTAAAAAGGGGGAGGAGGGAAATAAAGCAGGGGAAAAATGCCAAAAACACTTCCCACAATATCTAAAAACAGTAACCGTTGTTCTTGTCAGACAGCACGCTCCCAATCAAGGATTTTCCAGTCCTTTCAAACGCAATCCAGACTTGCCAAAGGCTGCCTTCAGTCTATTCACACCCTCCAGAACACACAGCCTTTCACTTCAACCTGTCATTTTATAAAAGGTGGGGCTTTTTCTTCTTTTTTTAAATTTTTTTTTCTTTTATTTTTTTGCAATTAACAATACAAGTGCTACTAACAGAGAAACTGATCTTCCTGTTGCTGGATGGCAATAAGGAGTTACACAAACGTCCAGTTTTCAGCTCAGTTGGAAGGACTTAAATTCTCTTTTTTTTTTTTTTTTTGATATAAATACTACTGGTGCTCCCATCAGGTACTTCCTTGCCAGAACCTCACTGGAAATTCTTTTTAACTCTCCAACGCTCTCCAAAGCTAAAATGTTCTCTTGCTCCAGGCATCTGACGATTTTGTTCTGTGCTGCCAGACGCAGAGACGTTGTCTTCCCCAGTACCACTACTGGCTTATTCCGACTTGGGTCGGTGCCTAAACCGAACCTTGGACTTAATTGACTCAGCCAAGTTGAAGGGAACACACAGACGATGCAGCGACAGGGATTTGTTAGGTTGAACAGCCCCAGAGCCCCAGGCCCACCCTCCCCCCTCTCCCCAAGTTACTTGGTGCTGTTTTGAAAAGTCTGGGTGTCACGAAGCAGTCTCTTTCCCCCAACAACAGAGTAAAAGCTCCACAGATTTCGCTGTCTACCTGGTGGTCAAGGTTAAAGCAGCAACAGGTGATGCTGCTTCCAGAAAAACATGGGGCGGTGTGACAGACAGGACTTTAGGATTGCTTCAGTCGCTTCCGAGGGGGTCCCAGAAAGGGACACTGTGCAGAGGCCAGGGAGCGATACGCCTCAGCTACCAAATGGGGATGTGATACTACCATGGACTTCCAGCCTGATGTCTCCATGACGTCAGAAGCATGACTAGAAAAGAGAATAAATCCAAAGTTATCAACTAGGGATACAAAGGATTACCTAAATAGATTCTTTCCACAGGCCTGAGAAAGCTGACATCCTTAGGGTACTGTTTTAGGACCACTGTGTGTGTGTGATTACCTCCTGTGAAGATGGTAAGCTTTGGTTCTGCTGGCACAACTATATGCTGGACCATGCTTCAATGAAAAGCTTAAACATGCATGATCCCAGGTGGAGGACAGCAGCAATACAGTGTTTATCTACCCTGACTACTCAGCACCCAAGTATTTTGAATCAGTATAGGAACTACTGAGAGTATCTGCATTAACTGACACATGGCAGTAGACATGCTTCCAGGTATCAAAGCTGTTGGTAGTTATTTTACATCTAGCAAAAAGTCTGGTGTATCATGAGTTGCAAATAGTCCCTCTGTATCAGGGATTGCCTGATACTCTACTACCCAGAGTCCTGGTGATCCTAGGAAGGGATCCAGAACAGCTCACAGCAGCGGTCCTGCCCTATGCTCTGACAAGACTGATCTGCCCTTAGAGCAACGTCACTTTGGGGATGCCAGAAGGATCACAATAGGAGAACTAAATAAATTATCATTACGAAAAATAGGACACAACCCCCCTGCACATGACAGTTCATTATTTGCTAAGAAAACCCCTCTAGATTTGTTTGATCCGGGAACAAAAGTAAACTCACTAGTTAATGAAGTCCACTGCTTGAGTTTTCAGCTGATCAGCACTGTGCAGGTCTGCCAGAATGAGGATCTCAGCTGCATTTTCCACAGACAGGTTGCTGCACAGTGCATCCTCACACATCACCTTCAGGCGTTCCAGAGCATACTGCAAAATACAAGGCGAAGCACGGTTACGAAGAGGGAAACACCTCACTGGGCCTGATGTGAAGCCTTACTTGTGCTGCTTCACTCTCCAGTAACAAACTAGGCTACTATGCTGAACAGACCTCTCTGCTTTGCTAGGTGCAGTTGAACTGTACTCAAAGAAGTAGTGACCAGCGCAATAGGAGCATGATGACGCGCCCACCCTGAGGGAAGCAATGGAGAGGAAACATACCCACCACGACTCTTCTTGTGTTACAGGCTTACTGGTGCTGTGTTCATGCTTTGAAATGAGGATTTCAGGTCACCTGTGATACTATCTGTTACTTCAAGGCACAGAATGCTAAAGCCAAATCTTTATTCTCACTCTATTACTGCATGACAGTATTACCTGGGTTCAGTGGGAAGACCTATCTAACAGTGAATGCTCCATAGGTGTTCCAGTGATGTTTAGGCAGTTTTCACTCACTTTCTTTGCCATTAATGACCTGCACGTTAAGATCAGCCTTGCTCAAGTACATGCTATTAGCTTAATACTAAACTGTTAAAGAGAAGCCCCTGATTTCTTGCAGCTATCCAGCTGGAGATGAAACATCACAGCGTGTCTGTAATGCCCCAGAAAAACCTCTGGTCTAACTTCACATTCTCAATCAAAGAGTTTCTACCATTCAATTGTGCAGTTGCCTCAATGTTTTGGGTTTTTTTTTTTTTACATCCACGGGGTTGGGCCATGTCAATGGTTTGAGAAATTCAAAGAACACGCTTAGAAGAAGAGTGCTGTCTACTGAATTTCACGCTCGCCTTTTCCTCAGCGGTTCAGGCAGTATCGAAACGCGCAGCCAAAGGCAGGACTTTCAAAAGCAACCCAGCAGCCTGGGGCAGCCTTCAGAAAGGTCAGGACTCAGAAAATATGAAGCCACTCGTTATTAAGGAATGAAACCCAAACCCCAAACCCCAGTCTTTTAAAGACGTCAGAGTTGGGCACTGTGAGACCGCGATACTTTTGAAAATCTCGGTCTGTGTGTGATGTGATGATGGGGTTTGCAGCTCTTTGGATGAAAGGAATGGAATAGTTCTGAATATCCTAGATCCCATGATTATGTTTCACAGGGATTAGGAAGGCAGTTAATTCTAATGCAATTCTTATATGAGTAATAACATTAGAACTACATAAATGGTTCTAAAGATTAAACACAGTTAAGTCTCCTTCGTGTCAGGACTTCAAACTGGCATTTCTAAAAAGAAAATAAATTTTAAAGAGAAATAAAAATAGCTCTTTTAAAGTTTGTAATTAAATTTTTTTTAAGATGTGGCAGATAACTGCATTTCAGAGCATCCTTTGTATTGTATACTTGGCTTTTTTGGACAACTTAAAGAGATGAGAGGGTATACAAGTTTTTTTGGTATGTGAGGAAAAGATACCAGGTTAGTGAGGACTGCTCTGTCATCCTCACCAGGGAGGTGGCAACCAGCTCATGCGGATGACGAGGGCAGCGCTTGCCACAGAATAAGCATTATTACTATAAATTGACTTTATATTCTGACTGAGATTTTCATCCCATTATGATTCAATTTAAAGGAATAATTTTAGATTATAAACCCATTTTTTTCACTCAAGACTCAGCAATAATAGCTACTGCAACTGAGGCGTGGCACTTGCAACCAGGGCAGTTTTCTTCCACCAAGATATCTGAGAATGCAAATTGGATTTACTTGCTTGATCTGTATCAATAACTAAACCAGTTTCAAATGAGGGGCAAGGCATTATTTATGTTGTTGTCTATCAAGACCTTAAAATGCAGCAAACAGAACTTAAAATTATTCCTTCTGTAAACTGAATATTCTCCTCCACACATGGACAATTTTTATTTCCATTTTTCTCTACAAATAGCTCAGCTTCTAATTACATAGTTGGGCAAAAGTAGCCATTCTGGTCTCTCAGGTACCAAGATTTCCCTTTCCCCCCCCCCCCTTTCTTAATTACACTTAAAAAAAACTCCCCTACCTAATAGCACACTTACCCAAGAGGCTGAAATAGTATCTCCTGGGTTGAGAAGACGTGCTTTGTTTTGGTTTTGGTCTAATTACATATTTTCCCCAAGAGACAGGAGGAACTCAGAAGAAGCTGTTTCAGTCTCTTGAGTAAATATTAGATGTTTTATGTGCTTTCATGAAAGATTTTTTATTTCTGCTTTTAAAAAGAGACACAATGAGTTTAAAAGGAAAAAAACCCTACATTAAAAGCCAGAAAACTCAAAAGTTAAAGCCTGCTCTGTCCTTAATGTACTGCTTCTTACTTACACTCGTCTCAGTTAAAGATGGTATGTGAGCTCTCAATCAATACTCTTTAAATATTGAATAAAATATGTGGCAATGCATCATAAAATACGTGGCAATCAGGCCAAGAATCTCCTTGCATTATTTCCCATTTTAATTCTAGTTGCAGTGGCCTAATAATGGCATATGGAGCATTTCACCTCTAAAATCAGCCTTTCTGATGAAGCCCAGGTCAGCAGTGACAGAGAATTTGATGGCCGTGGGGTGGTTGCGTGGAACAAGGTAACATGCATCCACATCTTAAAATCCACCACCCTAACTGGCACCCAACAAGAGAATCCAAGGGCTGAAGAAGCATGGAGACTGAACTACGCTCTCACCCCCAGAGGTGGTCCCTCCAGGTCAGAGTTGAGGCACATTGGCAGGGCAGTGTGGAGGATCTTGCACTGCTGCTACCCGTGCTGAACCTGTTCGATGGATAAATTCAGGGCTTTAGTCTCCAGTGCTGTCAAACTGGCATCTTTCACCAGCACTGAAGTTCACTTTTAAGAGAAAAAAAAGAAAAAAAGGAAAAAAAATTCTGGTTATATATAAGGAATTGTCACTGGTTAGTATGGCTCCCTGGCCAGCAGAGCACTCTCTTCTGTCCTTGGTGCTGCAAAGGGAAGGAGGCAGTGGCTGTCTGGCTGGCAAGGCCACAGCACTGCACCTGCCACACAGGGGACTACCAGCAGCCTTCCAGTCAGACCATCCCCGACACCTCCCTGGCAAGGACCCTGCAAAACCACAGAGGGGTTAGGCAACAGGGCTTCCTCCACAGTGCACCCCTTCTCTCCATAAACATCAGGGACTGCCACTGCAAGAAGAAAATAAACAACAGGACCATCCCACTCATGGCTAGCCATCACCTCTTGAAGCTGCTGGTACCAGTCAGACCAGAAGGAGAAGCAGATCCTGTTTGCCAAGACAGAACACTACTTTTGAGATTTGGTAATAATCACACATAGGAAAAAAGAAGAAATATTGCCAAGTCCACCTTGAAATTTTCTTCTCACCCCCCAGCTCTTATGCAAGACCATGCTGAATAAAGATGTCCTCTGAAATTTTAAGAAAATGCTTAGAAATGAGCAGTAGAGACAGAAATTCTTGATTGTTAGAAGTTAACATATGTATCTACAGAGCTACAGGTATCTCATATGTATCTACAGTCCATCCAGGTTTACCTATAAAGCCACAACCAATTCAAAGAAAATTGCCCAACCACAATGATATGAAAAGCTTACTGCAGCAATCTCTGAGGAGCACTGTATAAAGCAAGGCACATGTCATTCCTGGTTCTCTGAACACCCATAAATCCCAACTGTACCTTGTCAGCAGCTGCCAGCAAGTCATCAGCCATTTTGTCAAGATTTGGTGCCTTCCCAGTGTAAATAAAGCACATCATTTCCTTAAAAACTTCAGGCTCCACATCATTGATTTCAACTCGATTCTGTATCAGAAAAATGAAGCTTATTAAGATCCTGACAAAACCCTAAAGGTTTCCTTCTATCCAAGCTCTTTTAGTATTCAGAAATTTGCTACTAACTATTTAGAACATGTACTATTTGCAAAAAAAAAAAAAAAAAAAAAATATCCAAAAAAGAGAAAAATATGTGAAAAAAGATAAAAATATGAAAAAATACTTAAGTCGTATTTCACATTTTCTAATTCTCCCTATCCCACCCCAAACTCTTTCCCCAAGAGTAACAAAGGTAACAACAGTTGCCTCCTTGATCCCTTTCTTCCTCCCTTCCTTCCTCCCTTCAGGACAGCTGAAGCAGCTCTGCATCTAATGTGAGAAAAACAATGAAAAAAGGTGACAATAGTCACAAACGCTACCTAAAAAAATCATCTGACCAGTGATGCTAAGTTGACTAGAGAGCTGTTTGCCCAGCCAGAGTTGTTCTCCTCCCTTCAGGAACTTACCTTTTTACTCTCTTCCATCTCATGCTCAAACATGGCACTGAAGACAGGGGAACGTGCTATGACAGTGGGAAAACAAAACATAGTTAAGATTAAGAGATGCTCTCCTCAGCTTCAGGAGTTCCTAAGCACAGCTTGCCAACACCCCAACAACTCTACTGCTATTTAATGCAGGAAAAGTTTCTCCTACAGTATGCAGGAGACATTTAGTACAACTGCTAAAGAAGTATAGGTCATGACATAAGGTAGTATAGCTGAGGTAGCTTCAAACTGGGTGTGAGCACTTCTAATGTCCTTTCAAGAGTACATGGGGGGTTGAGGTACGTTTTTTGACTTTACAAGAAATTATTCCTCTAGAAATGCACTAAGTTCTCCCTACAAATTCTTTAGGATTATAGTTCCTACAACCACAAGAGTGCTCCTACCATGCTCTCTGTAGCAGGAGGCAGGCAATTAAAAATGCAGTAGGTATTTCCTCTTCCTCTAACAGTTCAGGTCTTTTACTACAGCTCTGCAGTTAAAAGAGCTGCAGAAGTCTCCTTAAGAGACAAAGTAACTCAGAAAACCCCCACTTGTCATCATGTCGTTGTCTCCTACCTGACTAAAGCCCATTCAACTCAATACTGACCTGCTAGTATGGCTTTGTGACCCTGGAACTCCTGGCCTGCAACGCACAGGCAGCAGTCTGTGAAGCGGGAGTTCTCCCAGAGGCCTCCCAGCTCATCTGCCAGGCGGCACTCTGGAACCTTCACCATGTTCATAGTGTTCTGGCCAGAGATATTGACAGAGTCCTGCACCACACTCACCTGGAGGGGAGAAGAAACAACCCAAAAACTCAAAAACCTCCCCTACAATGCAATCTCCCTACAATAATCTTCTTTATTTCCAGGGCCAGTGAAGGGAAATGCAAAGCAAACCCCACACCTCTCAAACAGAATCAGTGCCTGATTAAAAAGCCAACATTTTTAAAGCATCCTTTCTACCCTGCCTTAACCCTGGTTCTTTGCTCCTCCAGTACCCATCCTGAGTCCTAAATCACACCAGCAGATTTTCTTCTCAACCCCAAATTAACGGCACTTCTATGCAATTTAATCATACCTTTATTAGATGGTTTCCTAAGGAAGTAGAACCTTATTTTCCTGCTTTTACAGAAACCATACCTGACCTAGTTTGGGTTTTTTTTTTCCCATCAACACTCTGAAACCCTCCCCAATCAATAATGCAGTACAGACAGCAGCACAAATGAACATGAAGTATACAGAGAGCTTCTATAACTGAGCGCTGCACCCACATGTTCGTGCAAGGGCAGTGCCTGACCCCTCCAGATGTCCTGCAGCTTCTGGTTCTAAATTTCTTAAGTGTTTTAAAAAACCCTTCTAAACAGTAAGTATAAAAAAAAAAAGCTTTATGTCATGTAATTAGGAAGATTTGGGGAAGGCAGATCGATTCTTTACCAGCTGCTTTAAAGCACACATGGTTAGGCAGGGACCATTCCCAGCCATGCTGATGGATAACCTGGACAAGGGGAACGTTAAGAGCCCATTCAGAACCGAACCGTTATTGTTAGACACGGGGTAAATCATACACCTTCTTCTCCAGACTCCAATTAGAAGAGATCAGGGTGACTAATACTACCCCCACTGTAACAGCGACTGAAGGAAGAAGCTGATTGACAGGGTAGAGTATGTGAAACTACTTGGATTTCCTGACAAATCCAAGTTAAATTTCAGTTCTATTAATAACCAATGAATGGCCAAAGAACGATGGAGAGCAGAGGAAGCGTCACTGTTATGTAAGAGAAGTAAATTATCAAGTGAGATGACAGAAGTATCTTCTATAGCAAAAACCTGCTGACAGCACATACCCCTTGAGAAACCTGCAGTGGGTTTCTGATGGAGGCCGTGCCCTGTATTAACTACACACCACTCCAAGCCAACCAACCAAACACCAGATGCTGCTTGCTGAAGGACACTAATGGTTAGCCAGGACAAATGTGAGGAAGTTGGTATTCTTCATCACTGATGTGATGGCTACAGCCTGGTTTTGCTCTGTGCCACCTGCACTAGCAACACAGGCTCAAGGACTTGTGAAAGCTCATCAGATCCATTAAAAAGGAATTCTGAGGTATAGATCCAATGAGGGAGTCCAACACTGACTACAGATTGGCCAAAAAAAGACTTGCAAACTGTGTCTCAAATCAACAGATAAATCCTCTTCATACCTGGAGAAAGTCACTGGTGTTAAACTCCATGACACAGCTTTTACATAAGGAGTTTAGATTCCAAGTGGTGACCAGTCTCAGAGGTTTCGCTGAAAGCTGTTTTCAGAGAATCAATGCTGCCTAGCACAGAAGAGAGCTGTTGCATTAACTTGGGGAAAAACCTTCTTTTTGGAGATTTACCAGAATGATATTTACCTCTGATGTTGGAATATAATTTAAACAGCAAAAAGTAATGCAGTTGGGATATGAACAATAAACCCCACCTGCAAAACAGAGGTCGAAAAATCCCCAAACAGACAACTAAATGAGGTCAGACTTGAAATGCTTGACAAGGAACATCATTCTCTGCCTTAACAGCATTTTCAGCAAGACATTATCTGTGTTCAGCACCGGACATGAGCAGAGAGTAAAAGGATTTTTCCTTTTAAGTTTAATAAAGCAAGAACAAGGTGCAGTGGAGACACAACCTCCTGGTCTACAGAAAACTCCAATATATCCCCATATAACAAGCACCATCATCTCAACATCCAGCATTGCTAACTCCTCAGAGAGTTGCTACACACAAAGTGCTGCTGAAAGTACAGATGTGAGCAGCAACACTTGGCACCGGTGGTCAGCAGGGAAGCATTAGGAATGCATATGGCACATTGCTTTACATGCTAAGAGACTTAAAAGCTCAGGGAAGAAAGAAAGAAACAAAGAAGATGACAAAAAAACCCCAAGGAGGTGAGGGGAAAAAAAACCCAAACCCACCCCAAGTTGTTGAAAGTTCTTGCCAGACTGTTTCCAGACAGCAAAACCTTCCCCTCTGATACCACTAAACTTAAGATTTCTTATATGCTAGACTGTAGAGCAAACTGAAAGAGAAAAAAGCTATCAAGGCCAGGTGCAGCAAGCAGCAAATTCACTCTTCATCCAGAACAAACAAAAACACTGAGCTGAAGCTTTTGAAGGGAGTAATTCAGTAAAGAGTGGACTGACTTGAATTAGTACTGGTTGCCAAGACTACTGGCAGATCTCGGGTTTATCTACATCACACCTCACAAATTCCTTTCTCAGATATTAATTCTGGAGTTTCACTCCACAACTGGAAGTTTTCTGGCTGTTTTATCAGGCAGGAAAGGATAACTGCCAGAGGTGTATCCAAGACACTGACCTCTTCACCCTCCACACTGCTGCAAGTGTTAAAGGGAAGGGCTCCCTCCAGGACAGTAATCATTTATGCTGATTGAATACACATCCTCATTTGTTAATTTAAATTTGTACACGTGTATGGTGGCCACACAAAACCAGAAAAAAAAAAAACAAACCCCAACCAACAAACCAACACAAAACCCAGCTGTCAAACTACTCTGAAGCACTTCTTTCACTCCTGAAAGAAAACATGGCAAAAGAAAAGACTCCCGCAAAAACACTGCAGGAGATCCAGAGAGAGAACAACTCGTTCTACCTGTCTTCTGGCAAAAATCACAGCTACAGGAGGTATTTTGCAGCGAAAATGACAATGGAAATAAGACAGCAAAAGCTCTGAAGACACTAAATGAGACAGTTTAAATTCGCTTATTAAGGTTTATAAACTTAAATATCTAGTTTTAGAAATAGCTGTGTCCGTGTCTTTGTCTGAAATGAGTATAGTGAAGTAATAATTTTGTCAGCAGCTGTAGGAAAACACAAACACAATGAACAGAAAATTGTGGTTACGATGAAATTCCTTTATCTTAAATTTTTCTTTTTGTTGGCTGCAAAGACACACTTAGGAACATAAAGGACACTCTTCTTTATTCAGTAGGCGAGTAATAGGCGGGCCAGTTTCCACTACAGAGCTAGTGCTGGTTATTATCCCAAGTGAGTTTCAAATTAAGGAGTACAAACAGATGGATGATAATACTAAACCAGGAGTGAAATGATAATCAAACATGTTTAATTCCTACCATCACCACAGGTAAAAGAGAAATATAAAGTAACAAAAAAAAAGAAAAAAAAAGGAAGCAAAATGTGATGAATCACACAGAGAAAGTCACCAGCCACACTGGTACACGCAGGCACAAATAAAATCTAAGTGCCATACAAACATCCAGCGTTTCTCCCAATACCTCTGACTCCTTAAAAGCAATGATGAAAAATAAGGTCACATCTACCTTAAGCTAATGGAACCGCTATTCTTTCAGCTGCACAGGAAGACTTACCTCACAGAAGAGAGTGAGTTTGTCATCTGGAAGAAGTCCATTGGCCTCATCCAGAAGAAAGTCTCTTCTAATAAATTTTTTGAATCCCCAGTCCTTGCCTTGAACAAATCGATATGCTCGCTGGCTCTCTGGAAGAAAAGACACGGTGCTTGAAACACCAGCTGAGTGACTCGCTTGATCAAACAGCAAAAGACAAACAACTGACCCCATCAGACAGAAAGGGTTTTTACACACCCATCGCTTTTGTTTCTTCTCCTTTGGCGTTCAGGATGGAGAATTTGAACTTTGCTCGAACTTCACTTTTTGGACAGCTCACCAGCAGCAGGTAGAGGGACAGATAATCTTTACTCTCCTCATCCAAGCCTTTCGGGTTCACACGTAGACACCTGTAGAAGCAGGCATGTGAATGAGATGTCAGGAACAGCTTCTGGCAGCTCATTCATAGCTTTCAAAGAAAGGGCACGCTAGAATTTTCACAATCAAATGTAGAGCAAACAAGGTCTGTTTAACAGCCACTGACCCACGAGGAAATAACAGCTAAGTAAATAGAATGGAACTGTGTGTTACAGTCAGCTTCACACTACATCTCAAAGAGATAATAAATATACAGGCAGCAGCTACGGGCAAACCAATTAAAAAACACATGGTGGGAAAGAGAAGGAAGTAGGGTTTAAATGACTGAAAAACAACCTGGATGTCAACTTTGAGAAACTGAAAAGTGGGAAAAAAAAAAAATAGTAGAATGGAGGCAATCGACTTGAAGTGCAACAAATCCAGAGAAACAGTAGGTAAAATTCCACAGGAAATAACTGGAAGGAAAAGTGGATTTCTGGGAGGCTGGTTGTTTCTTGGAAAGATAATACAAGGGCAAAAAGAGAAAAATACTCCTGTGCTAAGAAAGGTAGTAAGCACAGGAAAAGGCTAACTCATAAGCACTTCCTTGACCTGAAACTTGACACAGAATCTAACAAGAAGCAAAAACTAGGCCAAATGACTAACAGCACAAACACACGTGGACAGGAAAAAAATAATCAGAAAGACCTAGACCTTAGAATGAGATCTGAATAGCAAAGGTTACAAAGGTAAGTCATTTAGAAACGAAAAGCAGGCCGAGGAAAGCACAGGTCTGCCACCCAAAGGAAGGGAACACAAAGTGTCTCTCTCTCACACACACTAAATTATTCAGTGGCTGATTTGCTGCAGTCTATACTGACAGGGTTTAGAGAAAAATGCTTGAATGCTTAACATCTACTAGGTCAGACACAACTCATGGTAGCTACACATGCTGTCCAAAGTCCACTCTGAGTTACTGGAAATTACTTGAGAACTCAGGGTAGATAAGAAACATTATATAGGAAAGAAAAAGGGCAAAAACAATGTCATCTTTAAGAAACAGTAACTCCTGGGCAGGAGGAGTTACAGAACAACATCAGTCCAAAAAACCTCAACTTAAGATGTTAATAATCCTCCATGGCACGTCTCTGCTCCGAGGCAGGATGTACTCTCTCTTCCAGCTATGGCTTCTATTATTTTTGATGATTTTCCATTATCAGGGAACACTGCAAACAGCCCAATCCTCACATTTGTTTTGGGCATCCAAGCATTCTGCTGAAGCAACAGCATTTTCTCCCTGTATGTTGTCTTCCAAGAAGCAAGAACCCATGTGCAGTACAAGTATTTTTCCTATTTTTCCTGTTACAGAACCCCAAGTTCTTTCATACAGTTGTACAAACAGGGTGAACCTTTACTCTGTTTCTTACCATTTGAGTTTATCATTGGCTCCAGATGAAAAGGTTGAGCTTTTGATGACTTCACCCATTTCTTCTCGGCAGAAGCTAAAGTTGTTTATGGTCCACATGTAGGAAAACTTCACCACCTTGATCTGAGAATGAGAGGATACCCAGCGTTTTAGGCGCTTACCCATTCACCCTGGCCACCTTAAAGGCAAAATACCTGAAAACTTGGAAGTTTTACTGAGTCACCAGCACAACAAAGAAAAGCAGGAGGCAACAGTCTGGAAGTGGCAATCTAGTCCAGTGGCAGCTGGACCATTCCAACTTCTCCAACTGCCTCCTCCAAAGTTCCACCAAGGGCAGAAGACAACATCCCGTTGCTGCCCTAGGAAACACTTGTTGTTAGGCAAGTATGATAGAATTTAACTAGTTTTGCATACAGCTCTTACCACGGGTTCTAACTGCATTATGTCCTAAGTATCTCAGCAGTGGGGACTTACCTGAGTGTAGCACCAGCTCTCTGCTACAGGTCCACTCGACATTTCTGCCGGAGGAGGAGGACTCGGCACCCTTGACATCGCCAGCTTGAAGACTGAACGGAGTTTCACAACGCAGCAGAAGAAACTGATAATCAAACTTCACTCTGTCAGTCCCCAAAAAGAGAAAAATAAACAAAACTAAGAACATAAAAACCCACCCCGACCTTCAGGACTGCTGTTAAATCTCACAGGACACAAAGCCACCGTGCTTTCTCTTTCCCCCCAGCACCTTTATGTTAAGGTTACATTTAAACATTTTTAAGTGTTACCATATGTTTTCTCAAGAGGGGATATACCACCACCACCACCACTCATTCTTTCATTATTCAGCTCTATATAGGAATCTTTGAGGAATCCAAGACTCAACCAGGAGACTCCCCAGTTGATTTGGGAGTTACTTCTTTACCCTCAGGCCACCATTTCAACTCACCACGTACTGCCTATTTTCACTTTTGAGGGCCCCAGACTATCAGAGATTAGATCTGTTAAATCAAGTTCTGAATCTGAAAAAGCTATGGGTAGCAATATGCAACCCAAACCCAACAGGAAAACAAAACCCTGGGTTCAGAGTGACACCAGCGACACCAACAGAATAGTTTTTATAATTTAAACCTTCTCTTGAAGCTTTACTATTAGGGAAGGTGTTGGTAATGATTTCCCTACTTCAAACCAAACTCCTTTAGCCAGAGGGAAATTTTCTTTTCCTTTATATGCTAGTGAAGTTCCCAACTTCTAAGTCCCAAGTCAAATTGCCATCTGTAGAGAACATACGGAGTTAAAACCACTGCAACACACCTGAATGAATACCAGGCACAACTGATAAAACAGGCACCTAACTACCAGAAGGGCAATTTAAAACCAAAATAGAATAACCAACCCATCTCCCAGTCCAGATCCCTCAGGCTGATACACAAAGAGTCTTCAAAGATGAGCTGGAAACTAGGATTCCTAACTTGGGCAGACATAAAAGCATCACATGCCTTACAGTTTAGCCTTCTGCTAAAACTTTCTGTTTTGCAGGTGGTATTTATCTGCTTTCCTTTTACTGCACAGGGCAGCCACTGAACCACAAGAGCTCTACTGCCGTTAGTTTTGAACTCTGCATGATTAAAAAAAAAAGGTGATTAAAAGACAGAAAATTGCTATTTTGTCACATGAAGTACTTAAAATACAAAGGCTGATAACCAGGTAAAGTGCAGACTCAGGCTCTAGAGGAAATTGTGTGAAGAAAATGGAAAGCATAGAGAATATATACCTAAAAACCCCACTGCTGAAACCTACAGGAGTGTTGACAGTGAGCACATCAATATATACGCACATAATCCCCCCCTCTTCAAACTGCTATCAACTTGCTTTGGAGTCTTTAAGTGCAGTTGCAGGACTGAGTCTGGATTTGAACGAGGCTCCAGCTGCAGATCAGACCTCTCCTGAGCATGGTTCACACTTCAGTTTACTTGGTTTGACTTCAATGCACCTTCACAAGGTACCTGGAAACACCAGAAATGAAATTGAACTGCTCCCTGTCACTCAAATCAAGGCAAGATCAGCAGACGCTATTTTTGAAGCAGTCAGTTAACTGCCCGTCCAAGGGCAATACTGAGTCTTGCCTCCAAGGAGATCATTGCTTGGCTAACTCCAGTTTGGGCAACAGATACAACCTGATTTTTCAACACAAGCAGCAAGAAACACCTTCTCCAGTTCACAGCTGGGGGAATGATGCTTTTCCTATGATTTCAGTCTATGAACAGGAGAGATCCAAGCTTTTCCCTTCCTCTCTGGGTTTCACAGAACCACTGCCCAACTCCACCCAGGTTCTTCAATTGTTCTGCTTGCAGCTATTTTTAATCTACATTATTCTAGTGATCTGGTTTATAACACAGACACAAACACAGGGACTCACAAACTCATGAGAGAAGCAGCAGCCAGGGAAGGGTGAAGTTTCTTACGCTCACTTCCTCGCTGATGGCACACCGAACAAGGTGTCTGACCAGAATAAAGTACAAGGAATCAACAGAGCTCAAGAGTGGAACGTGAAATCAGATTTTTTTGATGGTTGTTGCTAAACTTGGAATTAATTTGAGTGATTTTGGTTTTTAACTAAACATGTTTTTACCCAAGCTACTCGCAACAGGATGGTATTCTGGTCTCTTTTATAATTATACCTTATGCAGGGTGAGAAATAATGCAGCTTTTATTAAAGAACCCTTAGAAGGATGAAGAGGAGACATAAAAATAATTCTGCTTCGAACATCTTTTGAATTCTCTGAAATGACACTAGAGCCCCCACACACCTCACCAAAATGGAGCTGTGAACTAAACCTCAAGCCTCCCACCTAACTGTGATTTTGGGCACAGCCTGTCACTGCTGGACACTCTAAATCTCCATGAGAGGAAAGGCCAGAGAGCCAACAGTAGTGTCCATCCACATCTTCACTTTCCCTGGCTCTGGTAGGCTGTGATGCTGTTCTCCTTGTCTGGTCCCAAAATCATTACAAGGAACAGATCAAAACCAGTTTGGATAAGGAACCAATTCTCATGTAAGGTATTTAACAACAATAAGCAGTTTTCTGTAAGGCTTCTACATCCAGGTAAACTAAAGCAATTAATTACCTCTATATACACATTAGAGCAGTAGTTTAACACTGAAGGTAGTTACACAGTTGAAAGAGTGTAGCCATCAAACCTGTCATTGGGGAAGGAAAGAGATCATCATGTGATGCAAACATTGAAATTGTAACAGCTACTTTCTGCATTTCAACAGGATTTTAAGATGTACCTAAATATAACCTCCACCCTACATATGGCAGAGGCATTTTAGAAAGCTTCTGTGGTCTAAAGGCAAGGCAACTGAGACACAGGACTATTTAATATCCTCTGAGTAGCTGTCACTTTTCTACCTTACATCCTTTCCTCCCAGATGGCTGGGATAGGCAGGTGGTAATAGAAGTTATGACAGTGTGCTAACAGAATGGCTGCATGGCAGCACGTCATTCATTATGCTTTTAAAATGGCCCAAAGGGGACAAAAATTCTAGATTTTAAAGATTTTCTACTATTTAGAAAATACTTTCAGCCTGGTACATGAAAGCTGCCTGCAGATGCTTTGTCAGGCAGTTAAATACAGTTAGAAAAAAAAAATGTTCAACTCCAACATACCCCTAGCTCAATACAGCAATCAGCCAGCAAATACTCGTTACCAAATGGCATCACTGATACTTTTACTCCTGCAGCAAGTGATAATGGGAATAAGCAGGTAATACCCATCACTGCCTTTTGCAAAAACTCCTGTTAAGAACAAACTTGATGCTTGCCTTGCTCAACAAGCACAGGAACGAGAGAAGCACACGAAAGGTCACTCAAGTATCTCCTCAGCAGAGTGCCGTAGGAACCACCACGTCTTCTGTCACCTTCACACGCTGAATCGCTCTTCTGGCACCAAGGAACACTAAATGCAGTTTAAAAGGAACCACAGCTGGCTTAAGTTTCTTGAAATCATCACCCCCAGCGTTTATTTGCCCCAGAACACTTTACCAGTTCACACTTTCAGTGCTGGCACTTCTGACCTAGGAGTGAGGATTTGAGAACTGCAGGCAGAGGTTCTAGGAAAACATTTTGTATATAGTTTGGGTATCAAAATTCTTTCTGGCAGGGACAAATGTGAAGATACAGGTGTGAATACCAAGTTGCAGAGACCAAAATACAAAATATTCTCTTACAGATCCCTGGGAGCCTCTTACTTCCTTGGATATTAATAACAAACAGCACTTGTTTCTAGATACCCTTAAGATCACAGTCAAGAAGGAGAGTAATTCTCACCTCATTCACAACAACTTCCAGATGAAGACATTTCCTAAGAACCAGAGCCAGACCAGACCTTTCTGTAGCTGAGAAAATGTTCCCTTGCCACCCTGCCCTCATAACTACCTCCCGACTTAGCAGCTGTACTCAGACATCTTGGCTCAAAACTTCATCTACTGTAGGAACCAACAGACAAAACTATTCTGTGAGCAGCAGACACTTGACCCAAGAGAGGTGGGGAATACCAATTCAATAAATATTTTGGGAAAAGGCCTCAATATTACTAGGCTTTCCCTAAAGAGCCTGCTAATTTCTACTTCTCAAGATAAAGTAACCATCTTTTAAGAAATCATCACTTTGCAGCAGAAATTTCCAGGTCTGGGTTTTTTTTTCAGTAAAACTTAGAGAAGTCTGTAAAAGAAGTATAATTTTAATTAAATGTTTCCAAAAAAAACTGAGGTTGATGCTTCTTGGACCAGCAACGTGTCAAAGACTATCCAAGAACAGCACAAAAGCTCAGAGAAAAGGAGCAAGGCAAAGATAATTGGAGCAATAAAACAAGGGGCTAAGATGTGGAAGCACAGGAAAAGACCATTATCTCCCTGCATTCTTCAAAGCCTTAGAAAGGACAATGGAAGGTCTGAATTTGCTGCCTTAAAGAAGGAAAAGAAGAAAAGGAAA
This sequence comes from Rallus limicola, assembly GCA_022605955.1. NCBI lineage: Eukaryota > Metazoa > Chordata > Aves > Gruiformes > Rallidae > Rallus > Rallus limicola. The sequence continues at coordinate 5,091,151 of JAKCOZ010000040.1, read as the reverse complement.
GGGAAAAAAAAAAAAAGGCAAGATAACTGAAAGAGCAATGTGGGACTCAATGCTATCTGATTAGGTGATGGACAGAATAGGTGAGCTTTCAGATTTAAATCTATAGACTAAACAGGGTGTCATACCACTCTTCCTAGTGCCACTGCACCAGACAGTGCAGGGCAACGTGTCCACACAGCACCAGTCGCCAGGGGCGAATGCTGCTGCTGACCGCACCTCCTGCCTAGATCCTTGCCTAGATACTGACGCTGATGTCACAGGACCACCCAGTGTGCTGGGTTGACAGCCCTTTCCCAGCCAGACCTTCCCAGCCCATCCAGTGCCACCCTCCTGCAATGAACAGGGACACCTTGAACTCGATCAGGTCCCTCAGAGCCCCATCAAGCCTGACCGAGTATCTCCAGGGATGGGGTCTCTACCACCTCTCTGGGCAACCTGGGACAGTGTCTCAGCCCCCCTCATATTGACAAACTTTCTCCTAATATCCAGGAATGGTGAATTCCAGAGGTTACACAAAGTTGCCTAATTATTAACGTGGTGGTGTAGAAGGGACTGCACCAAGGTAGCAAACAACCTGTACCAATAAAAACAGACTGAGATTAGAAATCAACACTTAGGAAAGATTAAAGTCACCCATACCAAAGAGCTTCATCTTGAAAGGAAACATGGTTTACACAAGCCAGAGGGCTTATCTTTCTGGAACAAAGAAATGTGAATAGTTCTTCAACAAGAAGTCAATCACCACCTGGAAAAACAAACTATATGGGAGTAACATGAATGGGGTGTCCACAGATTTAACTGTACCTGAATCAGAGGGAAGAAAAACCTAAGCCAAAGAGAGAGTGGCTAGTGAATTAAGCTTGAACACTTTCTAAAAGCCAGGAGTGTGTGCATTACACCTTCCTCTACCTTCTGTGCTCTTACATCCAAACCCAGATCTTAGTTAACCCGTACCCTGCTGAGGGTCACAAAAACCACTGAGCTCAAAACGACAAACAGAGTTTCATTTAGGATCTTCAGCCATGGGAGAACAGTCTGGAAAATCAACACAATCATAGCAAGGAGATAGAAGAAACCCACTGGCAGGTGTATACCAGGCTAAAGGACCTACAACTTCTCATCTGGGGGACAGAAACAACAGAGGTGACCTGGCTGCCTTAAAATACCGTGCAGATTAACTCTCTCAAAAGTTCTGAGCGCCTTCCTCTTGGTTCCAAGGCCCTGCGTTATCAGTCCTGACTCAGTTTGTGAGCTGTCCCCATTACACCAGCAGTAGCATTCAGGGACTTGATACCCCAAAGTTGCCAAGTACATTTCCAAAGGCCAAATTCCTGAGGTCAGAGCAGGGCCCTCTGAACACTGCATCAAAGGAAGATCTTTTAAGGCACACACACACACACACACCTTAATTCAGGTTATTTCAGAAAACGCATTATCAAGTCAGAACAGCCAAAATTACTTTATTTTTTTAGATGACAAATCATGGAAAAGAGGAATTACCTAGAAAAATAATTTTCAGCACCATTAACAAGAGAGTGAGAGAGTTATCTCCAAACGTGCTGAATATTGGCAGCCCACTAGAACTCAGTAACTAAAATTCCACTTCAAGAAATATTCCAAAACCAAAGGCTTCTTTTCCATTCTTGGAATGTTTAAATTTTTTTTTTCCCCTTAACAAATTCTCCAGTTATAAATCAGGGGGGAAAAAAACCCCACCTAAAAACCCCATAATTTGTATGGAACTATTAAGGGATGGGACAACTCAGTGAAACATCAGCATTTCAAGGAGAACTGCAAGCTTTATCTGTATCTGAAAGAAAAGAAACTCCACCACACTTTAGCTGTAGAACATCTAGCATCCCTTCCCCCTCCTCCCCAAACATCACCAGATAAAACAGCAAACAGCTAAAACTAAACCAAGGAAAGGGAGAGGAAGTTGGTGGTAAGAATCAGCCCAGAGTTCTCTAAATAACCTTCTGCTTTTATAAACAAATCCTCCACTGAAGATTTCTCTCTTCAGTCATTAAGTCAAGTTGTATTTTTGACATTTTTCTAAGACTGCTTCATGTTGGTGTTTGAACAGATGCAGAAAATTGTATCCCCTTTAATCACATCCAACCCTAACTACAAATTACCCAAAGCATATTAGAATTACATCCACATCAGTAAATATAAAAAGTAATCAAATTCTTAAAAGCAAACAAAACATTTTAACATTTTATTTTAGTTACTGTTGTGTTTAGGTCACCGCTCTTTAACTCTTTCCACTTCCACCTTTTTCCTCTTCCTGAGATGCTCACAACTTCAAAACAGTTTTTCCTCACAAGTCAGTATTATTATTATCTTCCTCCTAATTTTTAAATTCATATCATAAGCACGTGAAAAAGGAATAACACTTTTACTTCTTTTCCTCCAAATTGTTCTCTTCACCTCTTTTCCCTTCTGCCAATCCATTCCTGCCCATTTCTCTCTTAAGGAAAAACATTCTCTGAACACACCAGTTTATGCCTTACAGAACCAACTGGCCTGAGCAGACTTCTGCCTTCAATGAGAAACCTGATCTGGCTTTTGGAGAAGAAGGGGTTTGCAACTGCCCGTGAACTCTTTTTTATTTTACATTCTCCCTCACAGGCAAATCGTAAAAAGTGTTTTACAGCTTCAGTTTCTGCTCCCAGGGTAAATTGTTACCTGTCACTTGTCAAGTAACTCAGTTGCCATTTTAGCAATTTTTTTTTTTTTTAAATAAAACATTTGCACTTTCCTAGCATGTAAATAAACCTCCAAATTAAAAGATGAAAACCACTATTTTCCAGGGAAGCCTCTGGCTCAGAAATTGGGCTGGCAGCAGCAGGGTTTTTCTCCCCTCTGTAGATTGTTCTCCTCTTCTAAGAGTGACACGCTGCTAGAAAGACCTCACACCTCTAAAATCCCAACGGGCTCCCAGGGACTTGAAAATAACTGGAAGAAAATGCCTAAGTGGTACGATGTCTGATCAGACAACAAGCCAAAACTGAAAATTAAACAGGACTGAGTTTTTCAATCCACTGTGCTGGGACTTGGTACCAAATTCCACTAAAGCACTGAAATGGGATTGCAGATCTGACCTCTTGCAAACCACCGGCACTCTAATCCTCTCTGGAGCCTTTTATTTATATCAACTTTCCAGTAATACAAACATCTGGTAGTCCTCACGTAGCATTTTCCAGTTGCCATCTTGCATTAATATTTCTAAGAGCTCATCAAACCAAACTCGAGCTGAAATAACAGGTTGTGCTGTTATTATTCTGGAAATTAAGCTTTCAAATCATCAGTTTAGAGATTATAACACATGGCCAAAACTAGACACCAACTACTGGTTTCTTTCACCTACTTGCAGTTGCAGCATGATTCCCAATTTTTTTTTAACCTGCTAAATATAAAGGTTGTGTGATTGCAGAATAAAGGCACTCTGGGAATCAGCATGCAAACCTGGAGACTTGGAAAAGCCTGAAAAGAAATCAATCTATTGCTTCATTCCAACAGAAAGCTCACTCCAGGAGTTACTTCTAACAGATAATAAATAACAGGCACCTGAAGAGAGTCCTGTTTGCAGCCTGTCCTACACCAGGTAACACTTCTCCAGTGCTTCGGGGTTTAGAGGCAACAGTTGTCCTTAATTTTCAGTTACTTTGAGAGGAAGGAGATGGGAATCAAACCCAAACCAACTCCCACTTCCAAACCATCTATATTTTCCTCAAAAAAAATAAAAATAAAAAATCAGCAGCCGTGTTTTCTGTAAAACACATCACACCGACTTCAATAAGGCGTGATGCTTTTGCTAGCACAACTTTAATAATCTTACTCACATTAACATAAAATCACCTCTTACCATAAATCACACTCCCAAATAACACAATTACGGCATTCGCCTACACCCACATTTGAATATCCCCACCATTCCAGACCAAGATTATCGAATTAGTAAGACAAAGAGCAAAGGAAATTTGGGGTAGCTTAGCTATTCTGTATTTAATGTTTTTTAGTCCATAAGAATAAGACTGGGCCAGAGGCATTATATGTCTGTTTATATTACTGACACTTCGGAAGCTGGGCAGCAAGGTGCTTTCTTTGCACTGCTTTTGGCATTAAGGTTGTAAGTTATAAGTCAACAAAATCTCCAAGGAATTATTTCAGACACAGGGACTTTTAATTATATATTCTAAGCTGTTGTTAGTGTGACTATTTATTGAATCTTTAAAAAAAGAGGGAAATGTAAAAGTACATGAAAATAAATTCCCAGAAGATGCCTACATTTATTTCCCCTTTTACACCACCAAGCCCTTTCCAAACACCATGTCCAGCCTCAAAGAAGAAAACTGCTCTTGTTACTTTAGTTTTCTTCCCCTTACCCCTTCTGTTCTTATAAAATAACTCTTAGAAGTCTTACTGTCTTCCTACTATTTTCCCCACCAAGAGTAAAACTCAACAAGCTGCTGGCAATATTATCTAGAGAGAAGCATCAGTTATCTGACAGCCAAGGACCAACTCTATGTCACAGGAAGTTTGAAATCTTTACTGCTGTGTAAAACTCAGATGTTCAACACATTTCTGGGCGAGGTTGGAACCAACCTAAAGCAAGGATGTTGCACAACATTTCCAGGATACAGCTGAATATAGTCTGCTTGTGCTTGCACTCTCTGATCAAAATTATATTCCCTAAAATATAAACAACAGTCATTTCACAGCACTCTTACTTGCTAGAAAGCAGAGACCTGGAAGGCAGAACAACACATGTGATGGCAACTTTCAAAAACTTATGGACTCAAACACCTACGCTGACACACCGTTCTCCTCTCTGGGAACACGTATTAACAACATCCCAAGTAACAGGAAAATTGCCTGTCTCTCCAAAGCAGCAGTGAAATGCTGTTCTCTGAATTTCACTTGCTGCCCACAAATGCTTCTAAGAAATTAATCAAACGGATACATGTGGGTTTTAAGCACAACTTGTTGAGGTCGCACATTTCTGCAGAAATGTGGCTGAGGAAATGGTGTCATTTCAAGTGATTTTGAAATTTTAAAGGCAGAGCTGTAAGGTCAGGATACCCAGCCCACGACTGCCTGCCTTCCATGCATCCCAGGAAGGTACTGGAGGATGTCTTCATTATGAGAAGAGATTCTTGGCAGGGGGTGGGGACGGGACATGGACATGACATTCTTTAACCATCAACCTAGTTAATCTGTAGGCATGGTTCTAGTCATGTTAACAGAAAACTTCTCCATCGATGCAGTCAGTGTCTGTCCCAGCCTCTTTATGCAGCAGGAGTTGGGAGGCAGCCAGGGAGCTTCTCTGCATTGCTATACAGCAGCTCCAGACGATTCAGGGTATTGGTCTCCACCTGCTCACCAGTCTCACAGCTATCAGCATGACTCTAAAACCAGGGTTGTCTCTGCTTTACTTTCAGACACAAAGACAAAGCCACTATTTTAAATTTAAAAAATAAAAATTAAAAAGGATTTCTATTTAAGAGAAGGTGATGCTTCAGAGGCTTTAAAATCTAAGCTGAAGAAATACAAATAATTTTGGGAACTCTTTCACAAGAAACCCACTGCTATTAGAGAAAAGTTGCTATATGCAATTCTGATCTGATTTATGATTTGGTGAATAAATTCCTTCAGCAATGAGCCAAGCACGTAAACAGCACAGTAACTAAAGCCACACTTGAAAAAATTACACATAATCTAAAATAAAATTACTTCTTCAACTTGACGAAGTCCCATAAGCAAACTTCTACTTGTTGTTTGGCTCTAAGACCAGCCAGTTTTCCTACACTGCCTTCTCTGCCCATGCAGTTGGGCTTCACTATTGGCTCCTGTCACTGCCCTAACAGAGATATTCATGGCTAAATTCATTTTGGAGACAGCTGGTTATTGGTAAGTATGAGGACCGAGCCTTCATGGAAAGGAGGATGAAAACCTGAACTACACACCATTACTTAACTCCCCCAAATAAAGTTGGGAACCTCTACAAGTACCATTCCTGCACATTCATAGTTTAAAAAAAAAGTGTAATTCTTTAAGTTCTGTTGGATATCAGAAGATACAGTTCTTGGTTTTACAACATCACATACATTTGATTTCAGACTGATGCTGTAGAGGTGCCACTAGCTTGCCTGATGTCACACATACAGAAGTGACACGACTGTACCTCTATTAACTCAAAGGATGGCACCTTAACTCTGAAGAAAAAGTAGGACTCAGAGTAAATTAAACTATCAACAAGCAATTTAATTATCCTAGTGTCCAACTATAGTGTACCCTACAGAAGTTTATGTATCATGTGACATGTTTCTGAATATGTAATAATTGTAAGTGTTTGAGAGTTCTAAATCTTCAGTGTATTTTCAGAAACAGTATTATTGAGCTTAGGAGATGCATAAATATTTTAAATTAGCATATTTTCAAATTAATACTCTTAATTTCTCTGTACACAAGCCTCTTAAAGGTGTGCACAAGGGCATCCCTTTTTGCTGGAAAATAATTTCTGTTATCAGAAGTTGGATCAATCTTTTAAAAGCATCAACCTTACTCTATGCAATTCACAGTCCAAGCACTGCATCCCACCCAATTTAACATGCAGAACACACACACTGTGTTTGTAATGAAAGGCAGGCTTAAAGTCCAGAGCCATACAATATAACCTACAGAGTAACACAACACAGGCTAAGAAAAGTTGACCCAAGATCTGTAGGTGAAACTTTTAACATTGTCTTCTGTAGTCAGTGCAGCTAAAGTCAGCAGGATCCAACAGGCTTCTGCTGTATCAATGGCCCAAATTACATTTTCCAGCTATGAATTCAGTGTTGAACTGCTTAATCCCTCCCATGGTCCTGACTTTATACTCTATGGATGTTTAGAAATCCATGGAGTTCTAAGAGCAGCTACACCTCACAGAAAGCAAGGCTGAAACCTTTGCCTGTAGCCAAAAAATTTACTCACAGTATAAAAATGAACTCCCAAGTACTTTCCGGGCATTTGCTACACAGTCAGTGGTTCTGCATCTTTTCTGTCCTAAAAAATGTGAAGGAAGAAAACCCACACAACCAAACCACAAATTACATTTCATGTGTGCTACGTACTTTCTTGAATTCTCAGCTACTCGCATCAGCAAAGAGGAGGAGGGTCCAGGAATCACTCAACTCCTTCCTTCCAGAACACTGCTGGAGTTTAGTAAAGGAGCACTTCACAATGTGAAACCAAGAGAAGAAGTTGTAAGAGATTTACAGATACAGCTTCTCAAAACCAACGGCTTATTTGCCTCCTCAAGCGTATGAACACTTTAATCTCATGCTAGTTTCCTGTTCTGTCATGTGTTTCTAGAACTTGGGACACACGCTTTATTTAAGAGGTCTCTCAAGTACAAAGTACAAGGGAGCTGCAGTAGCAGCTTATCATCTGAGAATCGAGCAGCAGCACTCTCAATAGAGGTGTTTACACCACATTTCCCCTCTGTGCTGAGTTAGAAACACCAGCAGAGGTTGGAAGAACACAGCAAGATCTTATATAATACTCCAATTGTGCAGAAAATTGAGCCAAAGCTGGGAGGAGAGAAGGAATTTTACAAAATTACAGTGGGTATTTCCGAACATGGAACTGTGAATGCAATCAGTAACAGTACGAGCTCCTCATCATACAAGAAATAGATATCCTGTGCCAGCTTTATGCCAGATTTTGTAGAAATAATGCCCAGGATGAAATGAAGCAGATGAAATCCAAGTTTACAGGTCCACAGTGAGCCAGGCAGTGGAATGGCAAGCCTCACACGTAAAACGCTGATCAGAAGGGTGTGCCAAGAATAAAGCTGGTAAGTCCCTTGTATTGCAAACTGCATCAGTACCCAGAAAAATCACACAGGGCAACAACCACGGTTCACAGTACACACCTAACACTAGGTCAGTCTAGAGGCTCAGCTGCAGTTCAGAGATTAACCCTAAACCTCCCCTCCACACTGGTCAAGCTGGCCCACTGGAAACCGAGAGAAGACTCCAGTGAATGGAATTGTTTTGAATGTTTATCAGGTCTAATCAACCTAATACTAGTGCCAGTTCCAGTACCTTCTCCATGTTAAAAACATCATCAAACTGTACAAACGATTACACAAGAAACAGGGGTTTTTTTTAAGCACTCTACTGTGACCTGTGCAATCAACAATGCTGCTGAGACCATGTGTCAAACCCACCCCCCTTCCATCTTAACATTAACCCTCCCTGTCCCATATTTATATGCAAATCTTAGAGGTTTGGGAGAGGAACCACAATTTAGTTTTATAATAGTGACAACTATACTTAAGTAGATCAGCAAATGAGATTTGATAGTAGTTTCCAGGATCTGATGTTAGGCACAGTTTTGTATTACTGTCCTCTACTGATACAGTGACAGGATGACAGCTTGTGATGTACTTGTGCTATCACGCTGTCTTGATCTCAGTACACATCCACAACAAAGTGCCATTAATGGAAAACATCTGTTTTTTCTTCAGGTCAAAAATGTAAGAAGGGGCATAACAAACCAAATAATTTTGGGCATCTGGTTAGAAAATGTCACTTAAGAAGAAGCAAGCCAGTTATATGTTTTGCTTAACTAATTTAGGTTGGGGATTTTTATTCCTAACCAACGAGTTCTATTTTATAAAGCATACACAACAGTGAAATTCTACAGACTCTTACAGGGCACCACACCAAGCCACACCAGATAAAACCATGTAGAACTCTAAAGGCAAAGAGAAAATAAAAGGGTTCCTTTTCATTATGACATGATGATGCTCTACAGTCACGAATGTAAACACATCTAACGTTGTTACAGGAGACCCAACAAATAACATTACATCCCGTATTTTTCTCCTCTCCCAAAAAATCCTGTCAGAAAAAGACCATTCCATCTCACAGGCTGCTTTGCAAATACTAGGAGAGTACCGTTTTACCTCTGTAACACCATCTAATCACTAATCAGGAGAGTGCTTGCTACGAGCATTAGCACTCTGCTATCAAATCGTGTTAGTGACACGTTTAGCTGCTGCGAAAGGGAATTCCTTCGCCTTTCCGCGCTGCATGATGATGCACCATTTCCTTTAAACACCAGCACAGGCCCAAGATACAGCTAAGAAATACCAGTGCTGATCCCAGACACCCTGGGGTGTAATTCGTAGGAGTTCCCTCCTGATTTAGAAGAGTGCCTCACAGGGCTCAGCGAGGACCTGTCATCCCTCACTCGGTTATGCTGTTAGTCATCTCGGTTTTTCCACTCCAGCCCTCATTTCCTTTCTCCCACTCGTGTTTCCTTCTTCAGGTCCTGGCACCTCACTGAACCTGGTCCCTGCCTGGGGATCTCCAGGAATCCCTGAACCAGGCCTCCCCCCAACTTCGACCAGCCCCACCTCTCTCCCCACCCCCCCCCTCTATTCCTCAGGCGCTGCCCCCTCGCTCCCCTCCTTCTCCCCACCGACACACTCCTCAACTCCTGCCCCCCTTTCCCCACAGCTCTTACCTCCTGGCCCTAGGAGTGACTCCTGCCGCCGGAGGAAGCCCCGCTCCGAGGCAGGTCGGGAAGCCCCAGAAGCCCTGTCCCAAGCAGGTGCGGTGGGTGGGGATCGCGCCCCCGGACTCTGGCCCCCACTCCGCAGCCAGCCCCCTAGGAGAACACCAGCAGCTGGAGATCACTATTTGGCAGCATGTCTTCCTCCTCCAACTCCCCCCCGCAGAAAGCAGCAGCTCATTATTCCGCAAGTCCCCGCAGCAGCCTACTGCGCAGGCGCCGAATTAACGAACAAGCAGGATATGGCCGTTCCCAGCGCTCCCCTCCCGGCCGCGCAGGCGCAATGTCCGAGCCACGCCTCCTCCGCAGCCCCCTGCTCGGGACCACTGCGCATGCGTTCAGCCCCTCGCATAGGATCCAATAGACCGCCTCCGGCACATGGGCTCTGAGGATAGTCCAACTTCCGCGCATGCGCCGGTGCTTCAAAACACGCACACAACATCCCCCCCCTTCCTCTTGCGCATGCGCTTACCACTCTGCCAGCCTTCTTGGCCAACGGGAGACTCACTTTCTGACAGTGCGCTGGTGCATGCGCCGTGTGCCTCGGAGTCCCTTCGAAGTGTGGTAGCTCACTATTTGGCAAGGGGCTCCTGTCGCAGTGTTTACATGTGAACGGCCGGCGGGGGAACGGGGCAGTTCCTGCGGGTCTCTCACTTCCCGGACCGCCACAGGAGCAGAGGACAGCTGCCCCACAAAAGCCTCGCAAAGGCAAGCGGTGCGGGCGGGACGACGACACTACCTTCTCCCCCCGCCCCGTCCCTATGGAGGTTTCCAGTCCTCGACTGATTCTTTTTTTGCTTCTCTCTCCCGCACGGCCCCTCCTACCTCACCTGAAAAGGACACCGCTGCCCGCTCTGCCCTGGCGCTCGCCTCACGCTGCCCTACACTCAACGCCGGGGCGGGGGCCGGGGGCCGCATTGCGCATGCGCAAGGACGGGCGGGGCAAAAGAGAGGCGGACCGAAAGGCGGGAAAGGCGCGTGAGGTCAGTCCTTTCCTGACAGCTCCGCGAGGCAGCGGCTGCCTGAGGCGATGGCTGCGCCGAGCTTGCCCCTCCTCCTTTGGGGAGCTCTCAAATACAAAGTGGTTCCTTCCCAGTTCTCTCGTTACAGGCTGGGTCCTGAGCCACTTCAATGCTTTGGTCACCAGTGCTTGTGAAGAACGACTCCCCACACTGCGTGCAATGAGAATGGCTTCAAAGTTTGAGGGTGATTGATGAGTTCTTTGTTGGGTTTTTTTTTTTTCAAGGCAGATCATTTATTTTACCCCTCTGAGAAACAGTATTACAAAGCAAATGTGCTTTATGTTTGTCATATTGGTGTCCAGATTGAGAGGTTAAGGGAGACCTCACAGACCTTCCAACACCTACAAAGGGTTTGTCAAGCAGATGGAGCCAGGGACATTATAGTGGTACATTTGTCCAGCGTTACCAGCTGGAAGATGAGAAATAAAACTGAGAGACTGAGGCTAAGTGTAGGAAGTTTTTTCATCAAGATCATGGACAAGCATTTGGACAGGTTGCCCAGAGAGACTATGCAGTCTCTCTTGGAAGTTTTTGAGGCCTGATTAAATAAAGCCCTGAGCAACACTGAGCAGGTTGGATCAGATGATGTCCTAAAGTCCCTTCCAATTTATCATGTGATCCTAAGATCTCTTTTATATATGGGTCTTCTCTTGTTCTAGTTTGTAATGGTTTGCAACCAGAAGCAGCAAGTATTTCACTGTTAGTAGTCCTTAATTATGTAAATATTTGTAGAGAGGCTTATCCAGAGCTAGCCTTTCTTTCCTGCCAGTTTCAGTCTCAGAGTGAATTAACACAATTACACACAAAGCACCCCAATAAACAAATTAGCCAGGTTACATTATACATATATCACAGTCACACTTACTTAAATGAAAGATGCGAAGCCTTTTACCTCATAGCTCATTCTCAGATTAAAAAAAAAACCACTGCTTCTCATAGCACAACTGGTCTTGTGTGCCAAGCCACCACATTTGTCCGCTACTGACTCAGAGAATATTGCCTCTTTTATTGCTAACGTTTTTCTGCAGTGTCCTGGGTTTTCTTGGCAAGTATCTCATCCAAGTCATGACCAATTCTTGGACCCTGCTTCATTCCTTCATTTCACAAACTGCTGCCCATGGTGACAAAACAGCAGGTAATGCTGCATTGTAATGAAGAAATGCCATAAAACTGCCTCTTGGGAAGTACAGGATTGGTATTAGCATTCCTATTCTGGCTACACATTTCTCCTAGAAACTTATTACATAGCCTGTCCATTATCCTGGATTTTATATTCCAAATTTAAACTCTGGATTTTTTTTACTGATGTATTTATTCTCTTACAGAAGGAAATTAAACCAGCAAGTTTTTAGGGGAAACCAAAGAAATTCCCTCTTCTGCTCCCCTCCCTTAGATCTTTCAGTCTGTGGAGTCTTGCTACAAAGGTTTTCTAGTTAGAATAAACAAATATCTCCTTCAATTCAACAGTGGCCATGTGTCACTTAGCAGTATGGAGGTCAACCTCTTTTGCAGTTTATGATGTTCTCCTAATCAAAATCCTCTTGTTCCTGTGAAGGGGAAAATTAAATTGGGCATCTGTGAAAATGAAGATCGAATTTCACCTCCCCTCCATCTGAAAGAGTTATTTAGGGTCAGTTCTGCCCTCCTCAGTGGCAGATAGAAGTGAAATACTGTCACTTGTTGCAAAGCCTACCACCTTCTGTCTTTAATACGATGCTGTCATATAACTGCTGGACAATTCCTAGGTGTGGATACTGCTTGAACCTTGAAAACTCGCATGGGGATATGCTGATGGCTGCGTGGTTTGACACTACTGTGCATGTCAGGGTACCAAATTCTCAAATGCATTCGCTTTGGGTTTTATTCTCAGTATCATCTGAGGAATACAAGACAGGTTGTTTATTCTGTAAGAGAAGAACCAGTAAATGCTAATGTACAAACAGGTTTGTGTGTAAGTAAGTTTGATTTTTGTGTGAAGCTGATTAAACTGATGTCCGTGAAAGAATTGTGTGGAAGAATTTTAAATAGCTCCTGCTTTTTAATATTCACTTCCTCTTTGGTTTTAATTATTTTGTTCCTACATTTTCCCTTTCAATTTACTAAAAAATCTAGAAATGTAATTAGAGAGAGGCTGAACTCAGAGAAAGCTGCCAGCATTTCTACATCATGATTAAATATATCAGCCGTCCCTTTAGTGAGAGACTGAAAAACAGGATTCTCATAATTATCTCCCTGTTATCCAGGAAAGAATCTGCAACACGTACAGATACGGAGTTATTGAAAATGCAGCACTAATTAAAATCTCATATAAGCTCCTGATGATTGGGAAAGTATGAAAACACAGTTATTATTTCCTGTATTTGCCATCTTTGTTACAAAAACAAACAAAACCATCCTAAACAAAACCCATTTCCAGTCACTGGGGAGATTTAATGAGGCTTTTATATATGCAACAGTCACACAAACGTTTCAAGTCGCTTGATTCACCTCTCCTGCACCAGCAAGACATCTTTATAACTCATTTTCCATACGTGATGCAAAAGGAATGCTGTGGTATATTCACACAGAGCAATGGAATCATTGCTTGGTCTGAGGGTAGGGTCACTCTTTGTTTGTTTTGAATGTAAGACCTAAAAAGAATCCTGATATTATGGGCTATTCTGGTTGTGAAACAGCAGAATTTGTGCCGCAGCCAATTAAAAATCTGGCATCTAACAGGTTATCCTTCCCATCTGACTTCTGCTAGAGTATCTCCATCTTCCAACCCCTAAGATTCTGTGATTCTGTGATTCTGTGATTCTTGAAAATGTCACGCTCCCACCCAGCCCAGTACAAAGGCGATGCTATTATTTATCTTGCCAGAGGAGCCTAAGCCTTGGCGCTAGCGGAGCACGCCAGTAAGTGCTGATACGGTTTGTGATGAAAGGAAAAGCTTCCGAGTTACTGGCTTCTTTGAACCATGTTAAGTCTGAGGATCCTCCAGGGAGAGGAAACTGGTGAGCGTTTTCTTTCGCATCCCTTTTCCTCAAAATGTAATTTGCAGCAGAATAACAAGTACTGAGCTGGATGGAGAGTCCAGTCTCCTCCTCGATTTTCCTTCATTAGAAATTAAGTAACATGGATGGAGTAGGAGAGTAAGTTGAATACTGCCCACCTTTCAACGCCTGTAACAGTGTAGAGAAGTCAAGTAGCATATTCATATAAGCTTAAAAGAATATAATTGGGGAAACTAGCTGCTCCTGATTTCAAAGCTGAGGTGCAGAAAAGTATAGGGATTAGGTGGGGTTTAGGCATCCAGATTCAAAACTATGACTGAAAACAATTCTCTTTCAACAGATGTATAAAATTGCAGGTACTTACATTTTTCAGGTACTGCCCTTTCTGACTTGAAAGTTCACCTGAGTCTTGCCAGCATCTGGTTATGAAAGTGCTCAAAGCCATCATTGCGTGAGCATGTCAGCAACCAGCTCCTACTTCCATCACATTTGGATCCAGCAGCACCTATGTCCCATGAGCATGAAAGGATAAACTAGCTGTAGGACAGCTACAGCATGCATACAGCATTAAATTCTGTACAAAACACAGTAATGGTCAGCACTTAGAGGAGAAAGTGCCTGCTGGAAGTGGTGGGATAGTTTCCTTTCTCACCTACAAACCATCCTCAGGTCTGGGTTTACTGCTCTGTATATTTCTTGTCAGAATTCACTTTCCTGACTTCAGAATACTCCAAGATAACTTAGTCATTGTTGCTATGATTAAAAACTACTTTTACCTGTGAGAAAACAAACATTTAAAAAAAAAAAATCTTGACCTCCTTTGGAAAAACTCTGACTTGGGAGATTTTAATTGCAAGGAATCTGTTCATAGTGCTATTTTTACATGTATTGGAAAAGTATCAAAGCTGATTTTTTAGAAAAGGAAATTATACTTTAAAATTCACTATTGTGAGAAAGTGACTCCATAATGTCTTTGAGTTTGTGCTTTGTTTCTTGTTAGAAGCATCTCCTGTCTTCCCTGATGAGCCTGCTCTTGTTTTCAGTGCCGGTTTGCTTTAAGATGCTTTTGATCCTGTATTCATTAAAACCTGATCCTGCTGCTTCCCACCAGCCCTAATGGTCTGTGAAATTATTTTCTTTTCTCCAAGATGCTGTTAACTCTGCTAGCACCTGCGGAGTAGAGGAGCTCAGAACACTGTCAAAAACTCTTCTGATTTATTCAAACCAGCTTTTCTCCACAAACAAGAATTAATCTTCAACGTTATCACTGTGATCTTCCTTAGTGGAGAAGTGGGAACGGACTGCAACAGAGTCTGAAGGGTTTTATCGCCGCTGTTTTCCCCTTCTACAGGTACAGAGAGATAATTGGACAAAAGACTTGGAAATCGAGGATAAGGTTCGCTCTGTATAACAGCATGAAAGTATGAATGAGCATAAAGGGCTTAAACAGCTGCAGGGAAAAAAAGAGAGGAAGTAAATCCAGTCAGAGAAAGAAGTAGGGAACAGTGAAGTGAAGTAGTAAAGGAAAGACATGAAAGTGCATTTTCAGTCTGAACCTTGCAGGGAATAACAACAGTTGAGGGAAAGGGAGGATTTCTAAGATACCCACAAACCAAGAACTTCTCAGTTCTGTAGCACGAGGGTTCTCACCCAGGTGGCATTTACTCTTGTTCTGGTTTTTAATGCTAGAAGAGAGGAGAGCTCTCTCATTTCAAGACGATGATGAAGATTAGCAGCAGCTGTCAGTAGGTTCTTCATTGCACAAGTTCTAGCGAGTGACTTCAATATCGCTACTCCAGACCATTCTTAGAGAACTGAGCAGCTTGATGTGGAGCTCATCAGTTGGTTTTGCCTCCTCAGCACCAACACCCTGCAATGACCATTACCGTGTTAGGTGGCTGCAACCAGAATGGCAGCAGTGAGTAAGTTCATTTGAAGGAGTTTGTTTCCTACAACAGTGATTTCAAAACCAAGCATTCAGAAGCAAAAGTAAGGTTGTCCACATGATATTTGGGTCACATTGTAGATACCTGCATGCTGTAGTCCTTAACTCTATAATCATGTTATCTTTAACTTGGTCTCCTAAGGACATAAAAGCTCATGTTTTTGATGTTTCCATCTTCTTACCCCTCAAAAACCTTCTAACTCATCAGCATTTCCCAAGAAAAAGAAGTAGGGGCCTCCAAGATCGTTGTGTTCTACCGCATTCCATCACAGCAGGGATCACAACTCCAGCATGGACAGCGTTACCTTTTCCACTGGACTGTGCTGTGGCTTTTCTGTGACTGGGTATGTTTCCAAATGATTACATGAAATATTGCCCCCTGCATAGGTTCCCAAGCTTTATGTTACTCACACTTCCTAAAATATTTACTGACTGCAAAGATAATTAATTTCTTCTGGGGCATTTCCTCAATTATCAGATAATGGTGTCTTGCTGCTTAGAAATATTAATAAAGCTCTCTTAACTAGTACCCCTGTGAATCAAAGTGGTAAAATGCTTCATGCAACACAGAGGGGAAAAGAAAATCTTATAATTTATCAAGCCAGGGAAAATACACCTTGTCAAGAACTACACACTAATTTAAGTTCCCAACTTGATAGATCTCAGGTCTTATTATTCAGAGAAGCTGGTAATTCAGTTATGCTTTGTGTGTTCAGATCCAAGTGTCAGACCTCCCGGCGTGTGGCTGTGGACGCTCCCTCTCTGCAGAACTAGCCCAGCTGTTCGCACAGTGATAAAGAACTGGGTAATCAGTTAAACAGGTTAGGGGATTGCCACAGAGCTCCCCATCGGCAGAAATCGGCTAATCCAGGATCCTGGAAGTGGCTCTTGTGCTCCAAGAAGTGATTTTTTTTTAGCACTTTAGCTAACGAATGCCAGGCAATCGTGCTGCCAGAGGACACAAACTCAACTGTCTACTTGTTCCACTACCACAGAAACAATGATCCCTACTGTTGGAGCGCACTCGGGGCGGTTGAGGTTTTTACTGCCTCTCACTGTTTCATTGTAGATGGGAAACCCTCCTTTGGAGGATGGCTGGAGCATACCAGGCCCGTTACAGACGGGCCCAGCTCGCTCTCTGTTCGTGGTCCAGGCCCAACACACAATTCCTTGGTGTTATCTTTAAACAGCCACTATTATTACAGGGAAAATTACAATGACATTTAATTAAGAAGTGTGAGGTGCTAGTCCCACCTGCAGAAAAGCAAACTGCTCTGTCTAAGGACCGTGAGGGGAGATGGTTCCTTGCTGTCCCCAAAATTACGTACACCAATTAAAATATTTCAGACCTCACTCCCATTTCAGTCAAGCAGAAAAAGTCAGACTTACTCCAAGGGACAGAAGGGTTCTGTGACTGACCTGCCTGGATTTTAACTCTCATGGGTTCTTCAGCATCTGGTCCATGCTGACAGAACCGCTCCTGGGATTGCTTAACGCTGCACTTTGCTGCTCTGGGAGTACCTGGAGACCCAGTCAAGGGCCTGAACCTGCTTCCAGGAAAAAACCAGCCCCACACCACCATCCCCAACTGTGGCAGGCTCTGCACTCTCCTAGTGAAACACAGAATGAGGCCATATTTCAACAAGTACTGTGTGTGGGAGCCATGCTGTCTGCTGAACGTGCTCTTTCCCCCTTTGCTTTAGGAGAGGTTAATTCCTCAGAAAAACTCTGGAAACAGGCTGTGAGCTTACCAAAGGAACTGAACTGTGCTGATGAAGGTCATAAAAAATTGTCCAGGGTCCTGTATGTGCAGAAATATACAAAAAGAATAAAAAGGCCAATACAAGCACTGCAGAAAAGCACAGCAAGGGAAAGAAAGCCACATTTTTGCTCATTTCATTCTGAAGCCTTAAATGCAGCTTTCATCTTAATTTTTCCCTTAAAATATGTAAAACCTTCAATACCTCATTCCTGCATGACATCCAGCTCCCTTGGTTTCAGTCTGAGGCAATTACTGTTGCTCCTGTTCCTCAGGAACTGTTGCTGAAATCCTGTTAGTTACGAACTCTAGACCTAAGGGGGAGACTCTTTATTATAAGTATCTATTTCCCACTCATATCCCATCCCTCCTTGGCCTTACCAACATCTTTCTACTACTAGCCAGCATAAACTTACTGCAGGCTGAAGTGTGACTCTAAAGCTGGTGTGTACGTCCCCCGACGGGGGCTGTTTTGGTTCTCATGTGCTTTTCAATCCATGAAACCTGACAGGAATTCTCATTTCCTTTGCAGGAGTGTGTGTAATCCTGCAGGATAAACTCCCATCATCTCTTAACTGAGTGGTGCAGCATAAATCCTACTTGTTCTTGAAGAACAATGGTTACAGTTGGGTATTTTTAAAAATGCTATCTTCAAGATTGGCAATGAATTGTTTTCAGTGATAACTTCCTTATCCCTTAAGCTGTTTTCTTTGAGCTTTGTAATTTCCCCCAAGCCTTTACTGTCCTGTGACCAGAGAAGCATTAGCATTACAGAGTTATATCCACCTCTAGAAAACATAAGGATATACAGTATCATCTCCTTCATTCTATGTGCTCTCTAAACATTTGGGGTTTTTTAAAAACATCTGCAGTGGAGTTGCAGAAGGAGCTTGTAAAAACAAGGAAGATGAAAGGAAAAGGAACACAGCTGCCAAGTTTTCCCCCCTATGGATGCCACATCTCAGTTAGCTACGAAATAAAACTTCACCTTTCTTAGCTGATCCATCAACGAGTTCCTCCTGGAGGGACAAACAGGCACAAACACCGCAGCAACGTAACCTGCTGTTTATTCTCAGTCTGTGCATGACTCCTCTCCTCTCCCTGGAACCACCACGAACTGACAAGGTTCCTTGGAGGATTCTGGCAGAGATGTTTTCAAAACCCTGGGCCGTGGTGCCAGTGGCTGCTGCTGAGCAGGAACCCAGCTGGTTGTGTTAGGTGAGGACAAGAGGACACGCAGGTGTGCACATGCTGATTTCTGTTCCTGCTGTTGGGAAGGCAGGCAGCACTGCAGCAGAGAGAGTGGCTGTCTCAAAGCTTCCAACGACTCTGCTGATGGTCACAAATAATTAAGCAGGATAAAAATGGAGGAAAACCTGGATTTCCACATGATGTTTTTACTCCAGGCACAGAGGCTCTAGAAGTAGTGTTACACTGTTAATTAAAGAGGAACTGGGGGGGTTTTTTGGTTGTTTTTCTACTTGCATTTCTTGAAAATTATTGAAATAAGAGTTCCCCCTGCTGGCAACTGGACTCGGGAGCAAACACACAGCAGAGGGAAGATGGAATCTCCTCTTACCTTCTCAGTCTGACCTTCATGTTTTCACTTGCAGTGCTTTTCTAAGGCACTTAATTAATTATTCTCCTACTCAACTGATTTCCCTTCCCCTTCAACTCAGAGGAAGGCCAGTCACACCTGGTAAGGAATGGGCAAACCTTTAGTAACTCCTTGGCAAGTCAGCCCAGTCTCAAACTGTTCCACAGTGAGTGTCCAAAGCACCCACCATCTTTGGCCACAAAGGCTAATTAACATTTTACACTTTCCATACCAAACCTTTTCAGTTTGGAAACGATACCAATAACCAGAAACCCACTGCTTGCTTACAGCTGGGGAAATAAAGCCAGATCAAACACACAGGACTAAAAAGAACAAGGTAGTCTTCTTTATTTAACTCAGATCACACCCATCTAATCAACTGGAGACTGTTTTAAGTAAAGCAGAGAGACAGAGTGAGTGGCAGCAGAACTGGTGAAGCCCAGACTGTGGGTACAGAACCCAGGCACTGTGCTGGAATTGAAACCTCTACACTTCCTGCTCTGAGTCAGCAAAGGGTGACATCCCAGCAGCGGTTACAGGCCTCCTCTGCACAGCCATACCCTGGGTGTCAGGCACCGACTAGTAAAACTAGAGTAAGTTTTGCCAACACTTTGTATGTTCCTGGTCTCTCACTTGAAGACAGAAAGCTGTGCCCGACGCTTGGCCAGAAACTCAAGTGTTGCTTCTGCAGACACTTGTGCCAAGGAGCTGTTAAACATAATTATCCCTCCTCAAAGGGCGCCTGAAAGAGGAGCTACCGTTTCTAACAGGAAAAAGTAACACAGATGATGAAAGCTCTGTTGGATCCTAACCCAGTTCCTTTGGATTTTACCTGTCTTTACACAGAGACAGCTGAACTCAAGCAGGAACACACACCCCAAGCCACCAGGCAGGCTCCTCGAAGTGTGGTAACCAGTCTGTCACTGGGGAGAGGTATTACAGCAACGCTCCTGGCAGCTCCAAGCTGGGGACCTGTTCTGTGGCAGCGTTGTTAGAACTGTCCAAGAAGAAAAGTCAGTGCTGATTTGAAAACAGCTTCTGGAGTTGTTTTTGTAGCCTCCTCTGGGATCTCGTGGTACATGAAGTCTGGAGAGAAGACAGCAAGCTGTCCAAGGAAATCCAAAGGATTCAGGCTCAAGGTAGGTACAAGAGCTGCCTTTGTTTTAAGAAATTCTTATTGACTAAGAGTCAGAGGTGCAGCAAGAACCAAGCTGGAGCAATACCAGGAATAGGCTTTAGAGCTAAAGTGGGTCAAGGGAGCCTGCAGCAAACAGGAGAGAGAAAATCTCCTTTATTTTCTTTCTTCTTGGCAGACAGATCTTTAAATCTGTGCTCTGAATACAGACAAGTTGAAGATATTGGTAAAGACAGATCTTGGCTTAGAAAACAGACCCCAGGAAGCTCCTGGCTTCTTTCTGCCAGTTGTCTAGGCTGCTGCAGCACAGGGAAGGGGACAGACCTGTGGCTTTGAGCAGGAGTTCCCTTGAAACTGTTGGCTTCTATTCTATGGTTAAAGGAAGAAAGTTAACAAAATCTTTGGGGTTTGTTGCTTGGTTTTCTTGTTTGAAAGACACCATCTCTCAGAGCTACACCTAGACCTGGGGCAGAAGAGCTCAGGAAGAGCGGTCTTCCTAGTGTGGACACAAGGGACAACTCAGCTTGAGCTGTGGCTAACAGACTGACAGCACAGGGGGGAAAGGCTGCTGCTGTCTCAGTCCCTGTTTCTAACTATAGACCTTCTCAGGAGCTGCAGTCAGTACCAAACTGTCACCAACAAGCAATTCTGCTTTGGTGGAATCAAAACAAGAGTGATTTCCCCTTGATTGGAGGCACATGCTCTAGAATAGGGGTTTGTAACAGCAACGACTCCAGCGTCCTCAGCAGGTGACATGTTTGAACAGAGAGCCCAAGATTATCACTGGGAAGTGATTTATAGTCTGTGTGTCAGGTCTGTGTTTGCACAGTGAGGGGGAGCTGGGTCTATCCCTACATTAGTTTACTGATACAATAGAAGGGAAACCAAGCTTGCAAAGCCAACAGCACTGAGAGCTCACCAAGATGCTTTTGGTTGCCGAGTTTGAGAACTGGTTGTGTTTAAGATAGTGTGAGAGAGAGAGAGCAGCACAAGTCCTGTAAATACAGAGAAGAGAGAGTTTCATGACTAAGACACACAAAAGAGAACTAATTCTTCTCTCTGCCACAGTGTTCATGAGCAAGTCCTGCAATTTCTCTGCTCCCTTTTGTGAAGCAGCAGTAGTATTCATTACCTTAGAGATACTGGGAAGTGCAACTATCTTCAGGGCAGCTGTAATCTCCATGCAGGATCAGATGCCAGCACATGGTGTTCACCAGGCAGTATCCATGGAGTTAAGTCACAGAGGCTTTTACTTCAGGATTCTCTACTACTGAGAGCCTGTTTGCTGGCTACTTATCTCTTGACCTTTAAGACAATGTAAGTCATCAAAGGGGTGAAGGTGACAGAGAAAAACCCTTCAGCAGCCTCGGGTTTAATTTTGCAAGAAACGTGTTGTTTGGGCAGAGCTCCAGGATAGCAGGACAGATGAAATGAAAACCCAAATCTGAAGCCAAAAAAGTTGTAAGAAAAGCTGGGGTTGGGGAGGGGAGCAGGGGATAGAAAGAGAGACTTACAACAGCCGCTCAGGAAAGAGATCAAGATCCCATCTGGAGGGGCAAAAGGCCAAAGCCACGGAACAGATGGAGACCAAGCGACAGCTGGTGGAAACATGCTTTCATGTGTAAAGTTTGCTCTTTGGAGAATTGTGCTCTCCAGCTCTGAAGGCATCATTATGGTAACAACTCCTCCCCATACAGCACTGGGGAGCTCGCCTGTGCTCAGGAGCGGGTGTGCGACAGCTCCCCGTGATGGTGGTTCATTAACAAGGGCCCTTTCAACATTTAGGAGCTGTTGTCACACAACCTTGGCAGGGTTTTAGCAGCAGAGGGTCCTGCTCCTTCATCAGCAGAGGAGGGGAGGATGGAAAGAAATCATTTGGGCCCCACTGGTTAAACAGGTTTCCAGTAAACTTTTACATAAGCCAAGAGTTGCTTCTGGTTTAGAAGGGCTGGGATGAAGGACATCATGATGCATCTCAGGGTGTACTCACATCATCTGAACAGAACAACGTCGAACCAGCTGCTCCACCAACTCCATTGTGGAGAAGCCATACAATCAATCAATCAATCAATCAATCAGAAGGGGCTGTCTCCAGCACAAGCCTTTAATCCAGGGATCTTTCCAGGCCACCATGAGGAATTAACATAATTCTAGGACTAGTCCTCTCCGTGGAGAGCTGGCTGCTCTTTCTCCCCAGGAGCAGCCAACAGTACTGAAATTAAAGTTCTGGAAGAGTGGCCATTATCACTTTTTCTTTAATAAAGATATGAAGGGTTGGGTGGTTTTTTTTTTTCCCCCTGTTAAGGCAAGAATTTCATCCTGCTGCTAGGACACAGGAACGCAGCTCCGATTACAGGAAAAAAACAAAGCAGCTTCATTACAATTAAAACTAAAGTATTACACTTGAAAGACAATTTAGAATTAAAAAAAAAAACTAAAGCAAAACAAACCTCCAACACAAACACTGCCCTTCTGATTACCTATCCTGAGTCCAGTTCCATAACAGATTCTGAGGTACAAGACAATAAATTAAAAGTTCATTCCAGCTGCAGAGATCAACCATTGCCTCAATGTGACGTCTTCTTTACTCCCTTCCCAAATTTGGCATCGAGTCCAAGGCCTGCAAAGGGACAAGACAAGCCATGGGCATAGAAACCAGCTTCAGAGTCTTCAACATAACACCAACAGCTTTGGGAAAAGTCAGCTCAACAGCACCCATTTCCTACGGATCTCTCAGAGGCGCTGACCTACCCGGTGCAGGGGGGGCATAAAAAGACCTAACAGATCTGTCACAAATCCCACTCCTCCTTTCTGGCATCATGAAGCTCCCAACACCCTCCTCTATCAACAGCATCCCAATAGAGTTACAGGGTGTTTTTGACCAGCATCTTTTGTTAGCTCCCCCCTCGCTGTTCACCGTCCCTACTGGAGTTACTGGGACAAGGCCTGGGGGGCTTCCTGCCCAGACTTACCCAGGAACACCAGGATCGTCCCCACCCACTGCATTGTACTGATGGGGTTGGCAAAGAGGATGACAGACGCTAAAATGGTGAAGAACTTGCGGGTTGTGGTGATGATGGAACAAGTCAGAGGCCCGAAGTACACCACAGTCATGAAGATGAAACTCTGGTGAGAGACAAACAGACGCCTTTTGTCAGCCCAACGTGGAAAAAGTACAACACAGGCTGTATTTTCAGCTGAAAAGCTACTGAGATAGTGTCACAGAAACACAGGGGTTGGAAGGGACCTCCAGAGATTGAGTCCAACCCCCTGCCAAAGCAGGGTCCCCAGGACAGGGCACACAGGGTGGTGTCCAGATGGGGCTGGAATCTCTCCAGAGAAGGAGACTCCACACCCCCTGGGCAGCCTGGCCCAGGGCTCCCTCACCCTCACCATGAAGTTCTTCCCCACATTGGGGGGGAACTCCCTGTGCTCCAACTTGAGCCCATCACCCCTTGTCCTGTCCTCACAGACACTGAGCAGAGGCTGCCCATGTCCCCCTGTGTCCCACCCTTCAGCTATTGATCCCCAGTGATCAGATCCCCTCTCAGGCTTCTTTTCTTCAGCCCCAGGTGAAGCCTGCACATCAAGGGAAGGGCATTTACCTGACCCAGCGCGCTCGTCAGGCCGAACAGGAGGATGTTGTAAATGATGCTGGGGTAGCGCTCCGTAAAACTCAAGAACTCCCAGAGCTCTCCAGTGAACAGTATCCCTGGAAGAGGGAGCAAGGGGAAAAGCATGAATTAGGAGCCCAAAAGCAACCTGAGCCGCTGCTGCACATGTGGTGCCAATTCCCTTTTGCTCTGGTAACGCAACAGGAGCTACTGACAGCAAGGACTAAGCTCCACACGGTGGAAAACAAAGAGAACAGGAGGAAAAAAAACAATCACCTTCCTAATTAATTAACAAAAGAAGCAAACGCAAACCGCAGGGCAGCGGCCTGAGGGGACAGCTCTGAAGAGAGGGAGCAGTGTGTGTGGAGCGCTGTCCTCTAGTGGGCCCGAGAGGAGCTACACCGAACCCCGGCCAAACACCCCAAACAAAGCATCGAGTTGTTTACAAACGTGCTCTGGGGCCATTTCTGGGGCTTGTGCCCCAGGGCGTGCCAGGGCTGTGGTGTCAGGGCGTTCCTTACCAGCCCCCAGGAACAAGGTGGACCACAGATTAACGTTCAGCATCATGTGGTTGGAGCCGGTTTGGTAGTGAGCTCTCATGTGGTCCTGAGAGACACCTGTCAGCCCGTCCAAGGTCAGCGACAGCAGCTACAAAGAGATGGGACAGGTGAGAGAAAGGAAGGGAAACCTTCGCTCCTTATTTCTCCTCCACAGGTTAAAACCTTGAGCCTTCACCCCCTTTTCTACATCCCAACCAATCACCTATTCAATGGCAACTACATGGACTGAGCAGCATCAAAACGAGCACAGAGAGGGATGAGCCTGTACTTAGAGCCTGACCTCACCCCCCCAGCTCAGGAGTTCACCCCTCAACCCCCCCCCCGTGTCCTCCTGCAGAAGCATTTCCACACAGCTTCAGGGTGCACCTGAGGTACAAAGAACACTGCCTTATCTGTGTCATAACCACCTGTTCCTCCTCACCCCTGCCAGGGTCACGGGTGCCTCAGCAGTACTCACCAGGAGGAGCTCTCCATAGCCAAAAACGTGGTCATCGCTCCCTGCCCCCTTTTTAGGCTTGTACAGAAACAGGGCAACGCCTGCCACTATCAAGAGGACACAGAGATACTTGGCGGGGGGATACTTCTTCCGCAGCAAAGTCACTCCTAAAAGCATGACTGTAAAGAAGCCACATCACAAACCGCTCCCAAATGTCTCTTGGGGTGTGTGGGGGGAGTAACTTGGCCCAGCAGAACAACACACAGATAAGAGACAGCTTGTGCTTCTGTTCTGAGAGCTGGGGTCCACCCTGAGGGCACAGAAACCCCCATGCACGTGTAAAGGGAAACACGAGGTTGGCGTACCTGGGATGGGCTTACAGGACTTGCCAAGGACCTGGAAAACAAAGAGATGATGGTAACTATCAGCATCCCAGCACCTGCCTGCAAGGAGCACAGATATGCTGGGTGAGCACGGGGCCAGAGCACCCCGACACCCCCATTCTGTAAACACAGTGGCTGCTGTAGAGGACAAACACAGGAATCCCCATCACGAGGCAGCTGCTAATTAACAGCAAAGGTTTCAGAAGCCACCTCACCACCAGCACCACCTCCCAACCAATGAACCCCAGTGATCTTTAGGGATCGTTATTCCCTTCCTGGGACAGTCCGAGCTCTTTGGACCCCTCTCTGCACCCAGCGCTGACACAAATGCAGCTCCAGGAACGCAGAGCTCAAACCCACAGCTCCCCTCCAAGTCCTTCCACCAGCGGCTCTTCCCACAGCACTCGCCTCCTCAAGCACAGTGCCCGTTTTTGGAGCCTCCCAGGCATTAGGGGTAGCTGAGCACCACCCCCAGCCCCCACCTGGGTCGGGTAGCTGACGAACTGCAGAGCCGAGTTGCTGGAAACCATGGCGCCCAGGTAGGAGAGGGAGCAGGCGGCGTACAGCCAGCTCCGAGTGCGGTCTGCTTTGACGGCATCGAAGAAATGGATCACTGGAAGGGAAACACCCGAGAGGGGAGTGAGGGGACGGGGAGAGCCGAGAGCCGCCGGCAGCCGCCGCGAAGCGCCTGGAGACGCGGGGGGGGGGGGGGGGGGGGGAGGCGGGAGGGGAAGAAGAGAGCAGCCCGCACCGCCGCGAGAACCGGCCCCTCCGGCGGGGATGGGTGGGACAGCGGCGACACCCGGCAGCCCCCGGCGCCCGCCGGCCACGGCCCGAGGGACTTACGGAGCTTGGCGAAGGCGGCGTTGATCACGCACTGGATGAACACCAGGGTCAGCGCGTACCTGAACTTCTCCTGCTTCGCGCCTTCCCCGTACCGGCCGCGCGTGCTGCAAGAGCGAGACACGGTGAGGGAGCGGCGGGGACGGGCCCGTGCCCCCCCCCCCGGGCAGCGGCGAGAGCGGCCCCCCCGCGCCCCCCCCGGTCCCCCCCGCGCCGCTCACATGCTCTCCTGCAGGATGCCGTAGTAGAAGTAGCAGGCGAAGACGCCCAGGAAGCAGACGGGCAGGCGGAGGCGCTCGGGCAGCACGGCACCGCTCGTGCCCGTGCCCATGGCGGCGGCGGCGCGGGCGCTCAACGCCGGGGCCACGTCCAGCACCACATCCCGCGGCGCGGCCGGCGGCGGAGCGGGCTGCCTCATACGCCCGGCCTGCGCCCGCCCCAGCGCCAGGACCCGCCCGGCCCAGTTCGGCGGGGCCCGCCCGCCCGCAGAGCTGCCGGACTCGTCGTGGAGCGGAAACGGGAAGGAAGAGCGGGGAGATGGGACGGAACGGACACTTGAAACTACTCAGAACCGCTTCGGGGTGGCCCCTGCCGCGGCTCAGCGGCGTTCGCGGCGGCGAGGCGCCCCGAAGAGCGGGCAGCGCCCAGGGCAGCCCCGGGTGGGGGGCCTCCCCTGAGCGCGGCGCTCTCAGTGACGCAACGCGATGTGGACAGCGGGAATTGGCTGCGCAGCAAAGGGGCGGAGCTCACGGACGGTCGGCGTTCCCGCCGTCTCCTGAGCGACCCGGGCAGAGGGGTGTACGCATGCGCAACGGGTGGCACCGCCCCGTCCCCCGGCAGCGCCGCGCAGGTCCTGCTGCCCGCCCGCCCCGGCACCACCCAACTCCGCCGCCGAGGGCCCGGGCCCTGGGCGCTTCCCTTCAGCAGCCGGAGCTCTCGCCCCCCCTTGGGAGGCGGCCGAGGAGCGGCTGCAGCAGAGAACCGACGGGTGCGCTGCTCCGGGCACGGCCCGGGGGCTGCTCGCCCCGGCCCCAGGGGCGCGGGAGCTGCGAACTGGAGCCCCCCGGGCGCAGGGAGGTGCGAAGTGAAGCCCCCCCGGGCACCAGGAGCCCCGCAGTGGAGCCCCCCGGGCCCAGGGAGGGGCGAAGTGAAGCCCCCCCCGGGCACCAGGAGCCCCGGAGTGGAGCCCCCCGGGCCCAGGGAGGGGCGAAGTGAAGCCCCCCAGACACACTCACTGCTGGAAATATTTATTTAGTCTCCTCACCCCCGGAGCAGCCGCCCCAAACCCCCTCCAGAGGCACGAGCAGGGCTCCCCAGCCACCCTCACGCCTGGGGTACAGCCAGAACAGCACCCACACAAGGTTCAGTTCCACACCCGATACAGGATGAAACACGCAGCCACGAGGCTTCACAACACCCGCTCCCCTGCACAAGGCCAAACCCTGGGGGAGGGGTCCCAGCCCCACGTCCCTACAGCAGCAATGATCCCCCATCAAGTGGGGACCTTTGTGTGGGGCTGGTTCTCCAGCCCCAGCTTCCACAGCACGGCCGAGGCACTGGGACATGAGGCAGGTGATGTGGTGACACAGGGCTGTGGCAGTCTGTGTTTAGGCACCAGGCTCTGCCAGTTACCAGGGTGCTGGTAAAGCTCCAGGCTGGTTCCCAGGGGTCAAGGTGTCCTGGGAGGTGGGGACAGGGATCCCGGGCTCCCCAGCCCTTGCCACGCTTCAAGGGAGCCAAGCTGTGTAGATCTACAACAGCTCCCACTCTGAATCAGCCAAGGGCAGGCAGCTGACAGGGCCCCCTTTGCCCTCTCCCCAGGGGCCAAGCAGTCCCAAGCAGCCACAGGGGCAAGGGGTGCAAGGAAACCCCCCCCAGATTGTCCAAGCTCAACCCTATTTGCGGAGCCACAAAGCAAGACTTTGCCTCTGCTCCCTGCAGCATCACAAAGGAAACAAAGACAATTCAACACAGGAAAGTGCTTTGACCAGGGGAGGTTTGGTGAAACAAGCCCCCCCCAGCAGCCAGGAAGCCCAGGGCACGCTGTGTCCTTCCCAGTTTCTACCATCTTGGGAGGAAGCCAGTCGTGGTTCTCCCTCCCAGGGCTGATGCTGGGCTGTCACATCCCACCTTCAAGGCACTACTCTCCGCCGGCTGTCGGGGACACCCTGAGGAGCTGGCGCTGCTGTTGCTGGTGATCATTCCCAAAAGCTTCACACCATGAGGGAGCTGTGGAAGACGACGCTCTCCTCTGGCTGGCCACGCTTCCAGTGTTCATAGTTCAGGGAAGGGGCCTTGGACATCTCGCTGAAGCTCTCCACTGCCGCGTCCTTCCGCACCCCGAGGAATGGGGCTGGGGGCTGGCAGGAGGTAAATGGTCCCGTGCCGGTGCTGGGAGAAGCTGGAAAACCCCTGAAGAGGAACCCCACGTTTGGGAAAAGGGGTTTCACCAGGCTGACAGGGCAGAAGGCAGAACCGGTGGGGTTGAAGTGCACTTTGTTCTTATCCGGGCAGGATGGCTGAAAGGTCTGGTCAGGGCTGGGGGAGCTGAAGGAGAGACAGAGAGGGGACACTCAGCCCCAGGAAACACACACAGACTGAGGTGCTGGTGAGGGGCCAGACTAAAAGCTGAACCACGTCTGATCTGGGCCATTCTTCAGGTACAGAGCAGAGGAAGAGCCTGTTTTCTTGTTCATAGAACCACTTCTCCTCCTCAGGGGGCTCCCTCCAGATGGGGAAAAACCTTCTGCTGGGACAGGCAAGGAACCCCAACATCCTCCCAAGGGTTGGCAGTTCAGCTGTCAGTCAGGGCCTGCTCACCTACACTGGCACTGGGAGCTTTTCCTGGAGGCTGATCCCTCTTTTTCCAAGAGGGTGAGGTGGGAACCACCACAAGACAAGCCTCTGCTGCCCCCAGCCCAGCCCCAGCCCCCTCCCACGAGTTCTCTTCTGCCAACACCTCCTGTTACTTACGAAGCTTCTTCGAAGGCCAGGACCTTCTCGCACCCCTCCGGAGGTTCCCGTTTAAACACGTAGCTGTGGTTGGGTCGAGGAGAAGAAGCAAAGGCCAGGACTGGGGAAGGGCTGCCCTCTTCTAGCAGGGAAAAGGGACTTCTTGAGAAAGTTTTAAAAGACTCCAACACCACTCTTTAACACCACACACGCTGTTTCAATCCCTGGGGCCACGGGCTCCCAACACCCCAAAGCTGCAGCATTTTAGCTGCACAGTTCCCAGCTCACACCCTCCCTCTGGTACTGGAAACCACCCACTCAGGCACAGCAATTACCAGAGGTTTCACTGTGGTTTAGGCTGAGACCCTGTCTCCCATCTCTGCTGCACCCTCCAACCCAGCACGAGACAGAGGAGCCGCTGCACTGAGGGTTCTGCAGCACTGACCCCCCCTTCACACTCCCCAGGCCTTTTACCTTTCTCCTTCAGATCTGGCTGCACCTCCTCTGCCACTGAGCAGGGTTCTTCTGCTGCCAGTTTGACTGGGGTGTGTGGGGAAAGGTGGAGAGGCACAGAAGGGGAAGGAGAGAGGCTGCTGCCGGGCTCCAGAGGCAGGGACGCATCTCCAGAGCCTCTCTGGGCAGGCGCTGGTGCCCTGTGGCCATCTGGAACATCCAAAATCTAGGGAGGGAGAAAAGCCTTACTTAGCAGGGCAAGAGAAACCCAGCCTACCAGCAAAGGGGTTGAGAGGTGGGTGCAGCTGCAGGGTGCTGGATCCACTTCAGGGGGCCAGGTGGCCTTCTGCAACCAGAAGGACATTGGCCCTTCTCTATCACAGTTCACAGCCTGCCCCAGATCACCTTGCCCACATCTGCACCACACCAAGTGGCTGCTGGATGCCCAAAACGTCTCCTAAAGCTGTCTAGGAGGTGACATCTGGGCCCAGATTACCACTGGCCCATCTCTGGGCTCACAGGAGGGAAGCCAGCAACTGCCTGACCCAACTTAGGCAGTTACACACCTAGAACAAACTAACCTGAACATAGAGCTGTAGGGGTGGGAAGGGACCTCCAGAGATCATTGAGTCCAACCCCCTGCCAAAGCAGGGTCCCTGGGACAGGGCACACAGGGCGGTGTCCAGACAGGGCTGGAATCTCTCCAGAGAAGGAGACTCCACACCCCCTGGGCAGCCTGGCCCAGGGCTCCCTCACCCTCACCAGGAAGAAGTTCTTCCCCAAATTGGTGCAGCAAACACGTACAGGCAGTGTGTCCTCAGAGGAAAGGATTTCCAAGCCCACCCAGATGATTTGGGGGCACTGTCCTGACCTTCACTTACCCGTAAAAGCTCTTCATCGCCCTGCCCCCTCACAAACACCTCCTCCAGCTCCTGGTTCAGCCCTTCCAGGCTCCTGTGCAAGCAGGGGCTGAGCCTCAAAATGGGACATGGAGAGAGGAACCCTGAAGAAGAGTCCTGGAATGATCCAGAATCAAAGCAGTTAGAGTTGTATCCACACATAAGCTCAGAAGTTATGTCCTGTTCCCACAGCTCTCCAGGGCTCAGCCAAAGCCTTCCAGGAGCCTGATGGGAGGACACTGATGGGAGCAGTCATATAAACACCAGTAACTGGGGATGAGAGCACAGGGACACATGGAAGAGACTGGAGAAGACAAAACCAAATTCTCAGGTGTGAGAACAGCAGCCTGGGAAGAGCTCAGACACCCACCCAAAGGGGTCTGCTCTCCATCTCACCAGGACATATGGTGACAGCAGAGCAGGGACAGATGAGAACGTACCCTGAGCGATGCAAGGACAGCATGGTCGCCCTGGAGCGGGGAGCTCTTCTCCTTCTCTTTGCCACTTCGGCCATTTAGCTTTGTTCTCTGGAGCTGCTGCTTCAGCTTGACAATCTAGCAAACAAAGTTCCAGCTATAGAACCAGAGAAGACAACACACCTCCACCAGAAAGGATCCTGCCTCGTCTCTCTCCTCCCCCTCTCCTCCAACCCTCAAGGAAATGCTGAAACAGAGCTGGTTTCAATCGCACAAGCAGCTGCCCTGGCCACCTCTCAAGGGAGGAGCCAGAAGTACTCGCAAGGCCTCGGCACAGACTCCCCCAGTTCCCTTCCTCCACTGGGTCTGGGTTATTTTCCACCTACAGAGCGACAGGAACCGGCCACGACACCGACGAGCGACGCACCGAGCTGCAGCAGAGCTACTTTACAACAGCTGCCTGCTAGAGGAAGCCAACAAGATCAGACTGTAGCTGAACTGCAGCGTGAGAGATGAGTACAAGGGCCAAGGTCTCACCTTCTATAGCATCCTGTCCTCCCACTCCCCTCCCATGCAAGCAGGAGCCTCCTGTACGTTAGCCACTACCACAGATCTTGCTCAAGCGTTGGGAGGGGTCTGGTTTACCTCTCTGCGGTGATCTGTGCTACCCCAAGAAGCAGAACGCTTGTGAACACTGGAGATGGCTTTCCCCACTTCCGCGTCATGCCAGGACACCGGAGTCTGAAGTGATGAGAAACAGGGCTGAGAACAGTCACAACATCTCCTGGCGGTACAGCCCTAAGAGCAAGCGATCAGCTTCCTCCCAGGCGCAGTCCTAGTCCTCATCCCCCACCTCAGCTGCTCGTAACGCCTGGCAGGGGACAGGCCGTCTCTTCACACTCGCCAAAACAAAGTCCTTTGGGCCAGCTCTGTGCCTGTCAGGAACCTGGACCTCACAGACCTGCAGGGTGGAGAGACCTGCCCCAGAAGCCAGCACCTTAAACGGCTACGAGGAGCTGGCGTGCTAAAGCCATCGCTCCGGAGGAACAACCGCAACCGCCGCTCGCACAGGCTCCCGGCTGGGGAAGGTGACGTGGGGCTGCAGGCACCCAGAGCACGAGAGGAAAAAGCCTCACCCAACTGTGAGAACACACCACTCGCTTCTGAGACCTCAAGCTCCTGTATCAGGAGTTCAAAGGCGTCACCCAACGCGGGGTCTGGCCTGCAGACCGGCTGCTGGGAGAACCCAGCTGCCTCCCTAGCTCACCTCCCTCTGCCCGCAGGGCCACAGCTCCAGGCTGAGCTCTCCCTCAAGGCAGAAAATCTCCCCTCAGCAACCGCTTCACCCAGCTGCTTTCCAAGCAGCAGCGCTGAGGATCAATGGAAATCAGAGGGAGCAGTTGATCTGATCAGCAGAGGGTGTGAGCTTCCTTCCCCTGAGCTCTCTGCAGAGGCTGTGGAATCCAAACGCACATCGTTCTCAGGACCAGACATCATTTCCCTCCCCAACATCCCGTTTCGGTGCCTCTCAAAACGCGGCCTGCCTCGTCTGTGGGAGGTTTGGGATGCTGCTTCCCTCCTCTCCTCTCAGCGAGGGGCTGCCAGAAGGTGCAAGGGCCTGAGAACCGCTCCCCTCCAAGCAGCTGACCCGTCTCCCCAGAGGCTGCGATGAGAACAGCAGCTGTTCGGTGGGGACAGAAGCCTCTTCTCTCCAAACGGGGTTTAAAAGCTACCCAAACCGAAGGAACAAGGCAAAGCACCCCGAGAGGTACCACACATCCCTCCTGCAAAGGGTGACAAGTACTTCCAGGCAGAAATCCAACCCTCCCCTGACTTTGGGGGCTCTGAATGAAGCCCCCTCCTCACACTCTCTTCAGCCAAATCCGTTTGCTGCCCACGCCTGTCGCAGGGCCTGCAAGCAGTGGGCATCACAGAGCAGAGCTGGGGTTGCTTT
The DNA here is from genome assembly GCA_022605955.1 of Rallus limicola. Lineage (NCBI taxonomy): Eukaryota > Metazoa > Chordata > Aves > Gruiformes > Rallidae > Rallus > Rallus limicola. The sequence continues at coordinate 5,058,617 of JAKCOZ010000040.1, read as the reverse complement.
GAGCAGAAATCCAGTCTTGAACTGCTGCTCTGAGGCCCTGGCAAGCTCGGAGAGCTCAGGCACAGCCATCCCCCTGTTCCCCCTGATCTGCACCAGACCGACTGGATAGGAAACCTCACAGCAGAGACCAACCTCACTGCTCCTGCCCAGGGCACATCTGGTCTCACTGCAACATCAAACAGCCTCTCCTAAACAGCTCCAACACTGTCATTTGGCTGTTACCCCAAAGCATCGTGGCATTTTTATATCCCAGCAGCTCACACACGTAAAGCCAAGGAGAAGAGGCAAAGGTCTGAGAGGTGAATCCACAGCCCTGTCCCATGCCACTGCCAGAGGTGAATCCACAGCCCTGTCCCATGCCACTGCCAGAGGTGAATCCACAGCCCTGTCCCATGCCACTGCCAGAGGCTGCTGAGGACAGTCCTGCTTGGCAGGACACAATGGAAACGCTCCTCTGGAAGCCCCCGAGTCCTGTTTGAGAAGGCACTTACTGCAGATTATTGCCACAACAGTGAGCACTGCACCAATGCTCACACACACACACACACACACACAAAGGGCCTAAAAAGGCAAAAAAGGAAAAAAAAAAAATAGATGCAGTTTGCAATTGGAAGGCCTGAAGATGAAGAGCACGTCCCACCTCTCATGGGCAGACTATCAAGGCAGAAGGAAATTACGGAACCTTCTGTACTAACTGTGGCAAAACCGCTTCCTCAGGAGGAGGAGAGAGAAAAAACACCCTGTTCTGCAGAGCAAGATAAAGCCACAAGCTCCAATCATGAACAGCACTGCCATCCTCACCCCCCACACCGAGCACCTGCAGTCCTATCTCTCACTTAACCACCTTACACATCGACAGAGCTCTGCAAACCTGCCTGTTGGTAGCTGTATGAGGAGGAGAGTAACGATGTGCTGGTTGGCAGAGAAAGTCCTGAGTGTGATAAATGAAGCCTGAAAACCATGGAAGGGTGGGCAAAGTCCCAGGGGTTGTGATGAGGCATGTTTGGTTAATGCACAGGGTGGTCGAGACCTGAGGACTCTTGTTCCCTGGTGTCAAGAGACAGTTGGGCAGGAGGAGGGGACTGTCACTCGTGGGTCCCTTGATGCACAGGCACATTTTGAGTTGAAAACCAGCATCAGCAAGACACTGGCACACTGTGGGGGAGTGACCAGCTCAACTCTCAGCAGGCAGAGTTGGCATGGCAGAATCTGCCATTCAGCAATGGGGAGGCATCCCTCTTCTCCAACCTTTCCACCCTCCCCAAAAGGGACACATGCAAGCACAACTTATTAGCCCCAAAAGATCATAGAATCCCAGACTGGTCTGGGTTGGGAGGGACCCCAAGGGTCACAGAGCTCCAACCCCCTGCCACAGGCAGGGACACCAACCTCCAGGCCTGGAGCTACACAAGGTTGCCCAGGGCCCCAGCCAACCTGGCCTTCAACACCCCCAGGGATGGGGCACCCACCCCCTCTCTGGGCAGCTCCTTCCAGCTCCTCACCACTCTCTCTCTAAAAAGCTTCCCCCAATATCTAATCTAACCCTTCCCTCCTTTAGCTTTAACCCATTCCCCTTCCCACTTAAAAGATGGGGTTTAAGTGTTCCAAACACCCATGGTGGGGGGGTCCTACATGGCTCTATGGGGGGCTTCAATCCCACCGTTCCTAAGGACAGAAAGGGGGAGAGCACACTGCCCTGACTCGGAAACACAGCCAGCCAAATTCTTCCCCTTCCTTTCCAGCACGCTGTCTGCCCTCAGGAGCACTCTGAGGCACAGGAACTGACATAAAAGCAGGCAGGAATACTTTGGGAAAGGATAATCGAGGCTGGGATCTGAGTTTCCTGCAAACAGCCCAGTGACAAATGGTTGAACAGCCGAGATCAAACAGAGACTGAGCGTGCTGAATAAACGACTCCTTAAGCAAACGGATGCTCTTATCCCTTCCCAGATCGTTCACCTCTGCAGACAGCAAATGCTATTTGCTACCACACAGTAATATTTACAGGTTGCTAAGAGTTCCTCGAGGTCTGGAGCTGTTCCATCACACAGCAGAGCCGTGCTGTTTGTGCTGCTGAGCCTTTCTGCAGAGCACCCTTGACTTCTCGCAGCGCGTGGCACGCAGCCCGCGAGCGTTATGTAAGGGCTTGGCCCAGAAACACAACCCAGAAGACCAAAAAAATAAGGGAACTGTACTGAGCCAGTACTGGAGCAGAAAGCCAGAGGCCATCTGCCTCCAAACAAGGCCAAGGAAATTCCAACTCTGCACCAAAGTGGAATCGATTGAAGCTGAGAAGCAAAATAAAGGGGAAAAAAGCCCAACCCTTCCTAGAAAGTCGCAGCTGGATGGATGGGAACTGACTGCCTGTCCCTGTCCACCCCTGGCTCACCCAGCCCCGGTCTGGCCCAGAGACTGGAGGTGTTTATACCTGGGTAGCTTTGTCATTCATGCAGGAAGCAGCAGCTCCTTCCGTGTCCCTTGGCCACTGTCCCAACAGGTAGGAGCCCACGATGGTGTCGAGCGAAGAGGTGCGGCGCACGCGGGGCTGCCAGGGCCGGCAGGGCTTCTCCAGGGGGGCAGCACATGGGACGCTGGCTAAACAAGGGGGGGAAGACAAGAGAATCAGACTTCCAAAGGCAGGGTTCAGCAGCAGCTATCACAATTAACAAGGCCACGATTAACTAGCACCCACAGCCCCCAGGAGCCCATTTGCTCATGGTAAACCAGAGTGCTGTTGCTTCACTTGAAGGGAGCAGAGGAACAGGAGGGGAATGGGCTTGTTCAAGGGCAGAGCCTGGCAGGACAAGGAGGATGGAGTGAAGCTGGAGGAGGGAAGGGGGAGAGGAGAGACTGGGGGGAAGTTCTGTGCAGAGAGAGTGGGGAGGGGCTGGAAGGGGCTGCCCAGAGGGGGGTGGGTGCCCTGTCCCCAGCAGTGATGCGCAGCAGCACAATCCCATCGCAAGGATGGAGAGCCACGGGTCACTACAGGGAAAGAAGACAGCACACACACTTTGCTCCCCCATCTCCTCCATCACATTCCAGCCAGCTCCAAACTAAACAGGACCCACACATGGCCAACAGCCCTGTCCCCACCCCTGGAGCTGAGGAAAGGCCTTATCACCGAGACCACAAAGGTCCCAAGGAAGAGGCAAGTTCAAGCCAGCAGGAAAGCTTGTTTGCATTTTGTTTCAATTAGATATGCAAACTACCACGCACAGAGAACCAGCCCTGTGGCCTCCTGGCAAGGTGTTAGAGCCACGCACAGCTCTCTGCTCCCCACGCTCTGTGTCCAGGTGTTCTCTCCTTCTGCCCAGAACAGGGACATGGCAGGTGGGTAACAGAATTAACCCTGCTGAAACTGTTCAGCATGGTGCTGTGTTTGCCAAATCCCTCTACAATTCCCTCTGTTCTGAGGAAACGTTAAATACATCTTTTTATCAGCTGAAATACCATTTGAGCAGTGGAATTCCAGTTCTAGGTGACAAAAGGGTAGGAACAAAAGGCCACGTGGGAAGCAAGAGGAGCATTAGTCCTTCAGCCACACCTTGTAAGGTCCACACTGGATTAAAGGCTCATTGTGTTGGGTCCAGCTGGCATTCCAGGCACCCTCCTGCTCCAGTTCAGTCTGAGACATCTCCCACTACCTCTAATTTAAGAGCTTGTTAGTATTTGCAGCTTCCTCTCCAGTGCCCTGCTGTGTCCTCCTCCTGTGCTGCTCTCCCCAGCCAGGCTGCAGCAGAAGAACCGAACGGTACTGCAGCAGGGCAGCCCCTCTGCCCCAGAGCCCCCCCTCCTTGATAGAAACATCACACCCAGAGTGACCAAGGTCACCTTCACGCTCTGGACCTTCCACAAAGCAACGTCAAAACCAGCCTGGAGGGACCAGAGCTGTGGCTTTTGAGTAGTGACAGCCACATCTGATGGCTGCCAAACCTATCTAAAGCTGCTCACGGATGAACAGCCAGAACCCTTGTTCCCTCTCATGAAGCACAACTCCTCTACCCAACAATTGGGTTGGGTTTAAGCAGGGCAGGGGCAGCAGGGAGCGGGCTGGCAGGGGCAGCAGGGAGCAGGCTGCCCCTCCTGAGGGAGCACAGGCTGGCTGAGCAGCCTTTGGGGCACCCAGGGCGGGCGACAGGCAGGGTGGAGCGTCCTGTTTACAGCTCAGTGCTATTATCAGCCCTCTGCACCGAGCCTGCACAGCTGCCACCTGCCCACCGGCACTGGAGCAGGTCCAAGCCAGCTGAGGAGCATCAGGTTGTGGTGCTTTTACTTTTCTCCTGACAGCCAAATTGTCAGAGATAACAGATCCACACCACTGCATCTCCTGGGAGCCATTTGGCTGCCTCCGATTGCTGCACGGAGCTTTGGTGCAGCCCCAAGTCCGAGCCTGGTGCAAGGTGTGTGTTTAAAAGCAAAGAGTTTTCAGTAGATGCAGAGCATCCCTAGCCTTTCCCAACCATCAGGGAGCTCAGAGCTTCCTAAACAGTATCTCTAGGCCAAGGTAATCTCTGCATTTAAGAAGAGAAAATTTAAAGTCTTCAGTGAACCCTTGCAAATCTCTGGGGTGGCTTTTCAAGGGAGAACATCTACAGCTGCATCCAAAAGCCACAGCAAGTAAAAAAACCTAAGAGTTCCCATTACTGCTTACTTCAGAGTTATAAAATTTCCTTCCTTCCCCCTCCAGATTTCACCCCAGGGAAAGTGACCCTTCAACAGCAGGCAGCTGTTTAGAAACCCAGGGATGTGGCTGTGCAGAGCCTGATGGTTTGAGAATCACAGAATTGTAGGGGTTGGAAGGGACCTCAGGAGATCATCAAGTTCAACCCCCCAGTATATTCCTTCAAAGGTCTATCTTAAAGCAACAAAGCCTAAAACAAAGGTTCCTGGTTAAATACAATCAGCTTCCACATGAACCATGGGATGACTGAGCATGAGGCTTTGCCACACAAGGGAGCCCCACCACAACACCTGCAAAACCAGGGTGCCCATCACAGGGTTGGGTGCACGTCTGTGTCTTGGCTCAAGCAGGAGTTAGAAGCTTCTGAGAGAGAAGTTTCTCAGGCAGAGTTTAGCTGAGGCAGAACCTAAGCAATGCTGTCAATAATTAACCTATGCAAATATCTTCCACCCCACTCTAACAGAAATTACTGCTAATTATTTAACCTCTCTATCAGCTTCTCCCATCTACACCTTTTAACGCTCTCTGGGACACACACCTCAGTCAGGGAACACTGCTGATGTGGGGGGTGGACACACTCAGGTAACACAAATGCCTGAGCTGAGCTTCTCCTGGGCCCAGCAAACTGCAGCAGGACCCTGTGACAAAAATACTCACCCCAAACCAGGCTGCTGGATGCGTATCTGAGTCCTCTGCTGCACCCCCAGCACCACTTCCTTGATCTTTAACATCTTCCTAGACAATCTAGCTGGGAGATCTCTTCATGAAGCAGAGGGTTCTCTGCACGGCAGCTGCTCGCACACAGCTCAGGTGGCACAAGCAGAAGGGACACAGTGCTGGTGCTGCTGTGGTGGTTACCAGGGCAGGAGCTGCCACAGTGGAAGGGAAATAAGCCATCCTACTGTGCCAGAGCACTAAAAAAGCACTCTGTTATCATCTGAAGGACTGTGCTGCTTAGCAAGCTACAGTTCTACCCAACAGCTTCAGTGTCAAGTTGTAGCATCAGCCCAAGCTTGCTGGCTCGGATGAGACAGAGCAGGAGGCAAGGCTGGCACACAGCAAGACATCCAGCATCTTCCCTCCTCTTCTCCTGGGTTTTAAAACAGCTGGATGAGAGATGTGCACAGGACTCCAGGGGGTGTGAAGAGCAGCGATCCCCAAACCACGGGGCTTCATCTAACCTCACTCTGTGAGATGGAGCTTGATCAGAAACACATTCTCTCTCATGAGAGCAAAGCTGCCTTAACTGGGCATTCCCAGTGCAGACAACGGGCGTGAGGGTCACCCAGAGAACGATCCTATCTGAAGCTGCAGCCTTGTAACCTGCTTTAATCTGGTTTAATTTCTCTGCAGTTCTCCTTTCTCTGTCAGCCCCCTCTTCTCCAGACTAAACAGCTGAGTTTGAGGGGAAGAAAAATACTCACTTTACCCCAGAAGTGAGAAAGGCAAGCTGTGCTCAGTGGTGACACAACGGGGACGGTGGCAGAAAGATGACAAGCTGTGATTGGGACATATGGGTAGAGAAAAAGAACAACCTGAATGTTGAGGGGCTCTGAAGGAGAATGAACCTGGAATTTATAGGCAGGTTAGAAGGTGATGACACACACACACAGAGCCTTCAGCTGCTCCTGGAGTGTTGAACACATCCACAGCAGCAACTTGTGGCACCAAAGTCTTTCCACCTCAAGTCTCTGCAAAAAGATGTGTTCTGCATCTCTCAATATTTAAGAATTACAACCACCCCCCCCCCCCACCCTTATAGAAGATTTACAACTGAAGGGAAATTCACACCCATCCCAGGATGGGATTTCACAGCTCTCTGCTCATTTCAGTACACATGAACAGAGAAATGTGAAACCCTCTGAGCGCTGAAATCCATCCCACCTTCCGGCAGAGAGGCAGAAGCTGTGGTTAAACCACACTGCCCCTCATGACTCTTGCTCAAACTGTACATGCACAGCCCAAGACACCCAAAAAAAGTACCTGCTGTTCCCAAAACACAGCCCCCAACAAACCCCTGCAAGAACCTCGCTCTGCTTCAATGCCTGAGCAGCACAGAAAGGAGCAGCCCTGAAGGGAGGGGGGGATGGCACTGGCAAAGCACAAAACCCAAAGGCAAAGAGGATCCTACAGCAGGTTGGGGAGCTGGATTCCCCATCTGACACAACTGAACCGGCCCCAAGGGCTTCATAAGTGGCCTGGGAGCACAAGGGAAGGAATTCCAGGCTCTGTGATCACTCCCCTTGGTTAAAAGCTAGAGTACAGCTGGAAAGAGCTGCCCCAAGGACACAGCATCTGCAGCTATCACTGGAGGAAGTTAACAGGGGACACCAGCAGTTCAAGCTGTCTTTAGTATCATTTTGTTTTGGATGTGGATGTTGTTAAACAGTAACTCCCTCCAGCAGGACTCAAGGCCTGAGACCGGATCCGAACACGCAGCTGATGGAGGGAAAGAGCTGAACTCTTCACCTTTAACTTTATTCTTTCAAAGTTTGTTTTTCAAATGATAAAACTGAAGCATTTCAACATCCTCAAAGCCTTCAGTTGAAATGCTCTTGTGCTAGATGGTGGGATCTTTGAGCAAGCCCATGTCCTGCCCACTGGGAGAGGCTGGGAGTGCTCCTGGACCAGCTTTACAGCCAGGAATTTAAGGAATATCTAGGAAAAAAACCAGCTGGGCAGGCAGCCTCTTCCAAGCAACCCAAGTGGCTTAGGAACAAGCAGAAACTTACTCAAACATTAGATCTTCAGGACTTGGTCACACTGATCCAGGAAGATCTAGATGGCTATGGAGCTACCAGGGTCATCCCTGCCACCTGCATCAGAAGAGTGAAACCCAACCAGTGAAGACAGAGCTGGGGGTTGGGGTTTCCCCCTTTTTTTTGTTAGCCCTACTTAAATAACCCCCCAATTAGCATCTAGGAATCAAGGTCACTGCAAGTGACAGGGCTCTCATCCTCAGGATGAGAAACTTTTGAGTCTCAAGTCTGTGGAAATCTTTCCATTCAGACAAACCAAAGTAAAATGAAAGCAGAGTAAGATATCCTTGATACTTCCAGTTACAGACGAGGTGGAAGGCAAGGGAAAAGGAGGTTTCTTGTCCTTTATATACATAAACCAACAGAAATCATGTTGGTGTTTTATGACACACACTCAGGCTCAGCTTCATGGCTAGTTCAGTTAAACCATCTACCTGGGGGAGGGAGCGGGGGGCTCCCTGGGGGGCAAAGCTACTGAAACAACTTTCCAGCAAGGAAAAAACCCAGAAAATAAAGAAAATCACATCTGATCTACCTTCTGATTGCTTCCCAAGTGCTTCTTCCAACAGGACAGCAAAGCCAGTATTAGCTCAGCAGTACACCTAGCCTAAGCAGGGCAAGCACTGCAGCGCTGTGTGTACAGCACACACAGCTTCAGGCTCCAGCACGCCAGGAACCACAGAGACTCCCTAACTCCCATTCCATGCACCAGCCAGAAAGGATGGCACACAAACTATGAGAAACTGAGGCACAGGGAGGAGAAGCAGCTCGCCCCCAGTCATGCTGCAAGTTCCAGGCAAGCATGGAAGCAATTACCTCCTGTTCTTGTCAAAGAACAGGGTAACCACACCCCCTCTCTGATATTTTCCTCATTACCATGGCCCCTGCATTAGCAGGTGGTTTGAATGGCAGCACCACAAGCTGAATTTTTCATGCAGAAAAGGCCTGGTTAGTATAAATACCAAGAGGGGATATGTTTACAGGCTCAACTATTTGTTTTAATCTTGGGACATCTCACTTGAAAAACTGTGAATCCCACTAAATCAGTATCATCAGCTTAAGCTGCTGGGGCTGAGGGAAGGGCCAGGCTCAGCGTGGTGCAGCCCTTCTGCTGCTTCCAGAGTATTTCAACATCCAAGCTTTGCATAAGGAGAACTCGTTGCACTTTGGTGCTTGACGTTTTTCCTCTCACAGGGTCAGGCCAAGTACTTGTTTGGGGTTGTTTTTTTTTCCCCCCCCCCTTTCCCCTGTCCTACCCGGACAGAAGAACATTTACCACATCTGGAACAGCTGCTTCTCTACACAAATCGCTGCCCAGGTTCCTTCTGCTCTCCACTCACCCAAACCCAGGTTGAAAACTTTGCTATGGTCCAGGGAACTGTGTTAGATAAGCTCCAGGCTGAAAGAAAGATTCACAAATAAAAATCCACCCAAGGTAAACGACCTGAGAGCTTCCTAGTTCCTCCAGGGCGTTGTGCTCTGGAAGGGACAGATCCAACTGATTGCACAGTCCCATCCCTCCCCCCCCCTGTAAATTTGTTTAAAAATGTCATCTCCAGCGTTTTAAAGCAAGGAAAAACTTGTTTCACTCATGGAATGTCAACACAAGTCAAGATTAGTTATAGATGTGTCCTTTGTTTCCCCTTTCCCACACCCGTATCCAGAGGCTAACAAACTGGGAGCAGCAGGTTTAGATGGAAGGTCTGATCTGTATCAGCAGAGGACTGGCTGCCATGCCACGAATGGGCTCCAATTACTGCACCACAAACTCCTTCTATGTTAAACAAAGCCACCCCCGAGGCTCTGCCTCCGAACCTGAGCCACCTATTCTGCTCAGCTGCCTGTTACACAAAGCCTGACTTGATTCCATGGGACAGAGGAGGGATTCTTCCTGGCCAGCACGACAGCAGGATGTCCTCAAGATTTTCCCATCCCTCAACCAGTCCCTATGTAACTGTTTGCCCCCCACCTCACCTCACCTGTGCTTAACCCTTTCATTCTATCAGCCTGCTCTCACCCACAGCAAAACCCTCAAGGCAAAGGCAGAATTGATAAGAGTGATCGATCCCAACACTTGGAAGCACCAAGCCTGTGTCAAAGCAGCAGTTTGCATGGCTCAGCAGCACAGCTTTCCCTCAGCAGCACAGCTTTCCCTCAGCAGCACAGCTTTCCCTCAGCAGCACAGCTTTCCCTCAGCAGCACAGCTTTCCCTCAGCAGCACAGCTTTCCCTCAGCAGCACAGCTTTCCCTCAGCAGCACTCAGCATCCCTGGCTCCAAGGGTTTTAGTTTCTCTTTTGGAGAGTCAATACTGACCAAGCCTCTGCTTCTACTGAGACACCCCTTCTGCAGGACAAGCTGCTTCACTTTCAGGCTGGGTACAGGATAGGAACGTTGTCAACCTGTGCGTCCCTTGTTCATTTGCATAAGCACCCCCCCAAAAAACTACAGGTGTTAAACAGCATGAAAGAACCTCAGAGCAGACACCACCACCATCTGGACCCCAATTTCAGGAACAAAAGCTTTTACACCCATTCTGGAGCTCACAAAAACCCCATCACATACCCACTGTGAGAGCAAAGGCAGTCAGGTCTAAGGCACATGGAGGGAGGAGCCCCCCACGCTCATCACGCGATGCCTGGGGTGAAGGGAAGAACCAGAGGGAGACAGAACTGCTCTGTATCACTACCCACAGCACTGCTCAGTAGGAGACAAGACATTTCTATTCCCAAAGAAGCATTTTTGTCTCATTAAATGTACCCTCAGATGGTATTGCCTATGGATAGCATCCTGCTCATCTGCCTCTGCAAGATGCACCAGGCACAGGTTTGGTTCAGATGCCAAATGAAAGACACCCAGCAGTCAGCTCAGTCCTTCCAGCAGGACCCACACAGCAAAACCAACCAGACATCTCAAAAACAGGCAAGATCAGCAGGCAAGCAACAAAATCCCATCTAGATGAGTCAGCTCAGCCAGCAGTAACTTCCTGAAAGGCACCACGTAGTTCTAGGGTTGGGGGGAGTGTGGGAAAAATGGGGGGGATTTCTCTGAATTCTGGTCAAGAGGGACGATGGGCGAAGCTGTAATTTCAGATGGGGTTAGTACAAAATCCATCACATGCAAGACACAGCTTTGGTGAAGCCACATGTGAAACCCCCAAACCGACCATACAGGTTTGCAGGTGAAGCCTCAGCCCCTGCTGCTGTCCCTCTCCTGCAGCACACTGTCCCTGACAGCCAGAGGCAGTGTTTGGGAGGCAGGAAGGCAGCTACCCCTTCCAGGAAACCCATCCCAGTCCTGTTCAGAAGAGCAGCAGGTAGGTAACTCCAGGTATTCATCCTGTCACACTGTTGATAAAAGTGGGCTGAAGGCACCTGCTCAGCTGTAGTGTACAGGAGGACTCAGCTTTTCCACCACATTCCATCCCTCTCTCTGCACATCTTGGTGTCGTGCTTCAGGAAATCGTGCCATGGGCACTGGGGGTACCCCCAGGCAGCAGCCTAACAGTGCAAAGATGGAGGTCTCAGGGCCTGAAGTCCAGCTGCAGGACCTAGGAGATGGTTTTAAACTAGAAAAAAAAAAGAGATTCAGGTTGGATATTAGGGGGAAATTCTTCAATATGAGGGTGGTGGATCACTGGGACAGGCTGCCCAGAGAGGTGGTGGAGGCCCCATCCCTAGAGACATTCAAGGTCAGGGTGGATGGGGCTCTGAGCGACCTGATCTAGTGGAGATGTCCCTGTCACTGCAGGGGGTGGGACTAGAGAGCCTTTAAAGGTCCCTTCCCACCCAGGGCAGCCTGTGATTCTATGAAGCCTGGACAGGAGCATGGGAACTCTCCAGCCAGCACGTGCTGCTGTGCGGGTTCTGGAGGAAACAGCCCAGGCCACAAACACCACCAGCGCTGCCGTTAACTGATTGAAACTTCAGTGTCTCCACAAAGCTCATCCCACCACCACAGATCACCTCACCAGCATCACAGCACCTGCAGAGCTCTGACTATCCCAGCAGCCCCCTCCAAGGCACCTAACCCAGCACGAACAGATGGGATGGGCCTGGCCTGCACCTGAGGAGGATCAAACACACGTTACCTGCCTCGCCACCAGCAGCCACACCACTGAGAGGATGAGGAATTAGAAGAAAAACCAGCATTGACTCCAACAACACACATCAAAATTCATTACAAGAAGCTCCAACATCTTGGATTTCTGGACAGCAAGTCAACTCCTTTTAACATATCCTCAGGGCTCCTTGCTGGCATCCCCCAGCTCAAAGCTCTTCCTTTTAACAGAAGCCCTTTGAGAACGCAGCAGCTGCTCCTCATCTCAATGGGATCCTCTATTATGGGAGCAGCTGCAAGACCAGACCCCCAGATCACCCTGCACCTCTTCCAAAACCCCTGAGCCAGCACCACAGCGATCCCCAGCAGCCACGCAGCTCCAGAGCTACTTTGGAAAATCAGCAGAGTCAAATGAGGAGTGATAAAGTGACACATTTCCCTGCTGAGCTCCTCAAAGGTAGGAGCAAAAGCGTGGGCTTACGAATCCCCAGGATACCAGCTTTGGGTTAAACCCTGACAGTTTACTGCTACAGCTCCCACACACACAGGGAGCAAATTGAGGCTTACAAAGAGCACTGAAGCAGAGAGCAATGGAAATTTAAACACTTCCAAAACTGTAGATGAAATGACTACAATCAAGAGGAAAAATTCAAGCTCCTAGAGCCTGAACAGCAAGGCGCAGAGCCAGGAAGGAATGAAGACCAGCAATTCTGGTTCGTGTCAGTGAAGCTCCAGCTGTTTTGCTCTCAGATAGCTGCACGGTGTTCCCCACGCTTTGGGGTAGGTAGAGCACAAAGCTCTAACCCAACTCAGAGATCACAGGCAGCCAGGCTCTCCTCTGAGATATATTTCCTATGAACATCTGAAGTTAACAAGTAATTGCCCCATTAACGACCTCACCTCAGTTTCAGCATACTGCTGAGAGGGAAGGACAGACCAGTGCTCAAAAGAATTTATTTCATTAACTTGTTTCAAGTGTAAATTGAGCAGAAAGTCTTTTTAATAGCTTCTCTGATCGATACCAACCCTACCAGCAGCAGGAAGGCTGGGGAGTCTCAAGGAGTGACACTTCACTTCCCATTGTGGGCTGCAGCCTGTTCCTCCATGGCACGTTGAAATGAGACCAACGCTCTGAACAGGCACCACTGAGATCAGCTGGCCCAAAACTTGACAAATATTTCTGTTCCAAAAGTCTCTTTCATCTTGCTGTCGACCCAAACCCCCCCCCCTCTGTTTCATTGCTATTTTAACACTTCTTGTGGTAACGAGCAGCCAAGCAAGAACCCAACATCCAAAAGCCATGGGTGCAGCAGCCAGAAGCCCTGCACAGAGCCAGGGAAGCCAAAGACTGTTATGAGGTCATCAAAAGGCTGTATTTAAATATAAGTGACCCTGAAGCAGCTAAAAAAGCCTCAGCGATGCGATTGGGGGCAACTGTCATTATCACAAATCAAATCATCGCTTCTCTACTGAGCCTGATCAGCTCCACAACACTCGGGGCTCAGAGGGGGGGTTCACAAATACCCCCCGCATGAGGCTGCAAGCGGCAGGCCAGCCTGCCCGCGGGGAGCGCCGCACGGGAAGGAGATCTGCCGAGTCCCCGGGGACGCAGATTGAAGCTCACGCCTCCCGTGTGCCGGCCCAGCCCACGGCAGCATTTCCAAGGGCTCCGGCTGCGACGGGGCCGAGTCCCACGGGTTGAAGTTGCCCTTCGCTCGCTGGCTTTGGGGTCGAGCCCCCCCCCCACCGCCCCGGTCTGCTTTCCCCTCTCCTCCGCGCCCGGCTCTCTCGTTTCTCTTTCGCTTCCACCCACACAGCACCGACCCGGAGAAACCCCCCGAGCGCCCCGTAGTTCTACGCTAATCGCGGACGGGAGGCGGCGGCGCGCACGGCACCGGGACCTCCCGCTGCAGGGGCCGAGCTCGGCTCCGCCTCGGACGCGTCTCAGCTGCCGGGACGAGCTGCGGAGCGGTTCGCCCCTGGGCGGTCCGATAGGAACGGGCGGTCGCACCCCGGGCAGAGCCGGGGCCGGGAACGCGCGGGTCGCCCCGCCGCAGCCCCGAGGCTGCTGGCGGACCTGGCTCCGCGCCGGAGGTGCCCGCCTCCTTTCATCGTTACCTGCCCGGGCCCCATCTCCGCGGCGCTGTTGGAGCTGGAAGGGGACGGTGGCGCGGAGCGGCTGCAGCCCCCCCGTCCCGCCGCGGCAGCAGGACGCACCACCAACCCCCGCCATCCCTCCCGCCGCCGCACTGAGACCCCACCGCCGCCAACGCCGCTTATCAGCGCTCCGGGGGCGGTGCCAGCGGGACAAGCCCAGCTCCGATTGGGTGTCCGCTGCAGAGCGCCCGCCCACCTTAACAGAAGCCAATGAGAACCCTCTGCGAGCCCCTCCCCCAGAACACGCTGTACGGGTAGCCAATCAGAAACGCGGCCACGCTTAAGATGCGTTATTCCTCGTGCCGCAACCTACCAAAGGAGGAACAGACACTCTAGCCCTGCCCCTCCACCTCTCCGCAGCGGTGGCTGAACCAATCGCAACACCACACAGCCGCGTAAGTTCCACCCTCCTGCGGAAGACCAATCGCGTGCCTTCTCTGAGGCCACGCCCCTTTAACCAGGGACTCCCGGCAGTGTTTGTGTTCCGCGTAGGGCGGCGGGTCACGCGGTTTCTCTTTCACCTTGGCGGGGAACGACACGGATCGGTACCGGGCCGGCCGCGGCCCCGGCCCCTTTCCCAGCGCCGGGGCAGGACGGCAGTAGCGCGGACGACGCCGAAGGGTGGGGTTGCAGCCAAACAAGCCCAGCCGCACCACGGCAGCGGCCGCGGTTCCGCTCAGGGGCCCGAGGCTGCTCCCGTTACGCGGGATCCGACCCGTCACAGCACCGGTGGGACGAGGGTTCCTCCTACGGCTCCACCTCGCTGAGCTCCCGCTCCCAGGAAACTCCCGCTCCCCGGCACTAAGGGTCGGGAAGAGGCTCGCAGCCTCTCCCAGAGGGAGGCCCCTCACCTCCACCCGCCCTTCACCCATCAGCCTCGAGTACTTCTGATCCGCTCTCCCGTTCACACCTCTAACTACCCCACACCCTGACACTTCCTGGGTGCACGCAGGCTTTCCCCCTTGCCTGAACCCCTAAATCCCCTGGTCTGGCCTAACTAATCCTGGGATGCAGGTCCTGTCTCATTGCCCCATGCAATACCTGTGCCTAAACCCACAAACAGACTCCACCTGCTCCGGGTCCACACTCTGCACAGCGATGGGGGTTTAGGGGAAGAGAAACATCTGTCCAAGTGAAAAGGGTGAGGCTGATCTATCGAACCCAGGAGCCTGGGAAGCTGTGGCAGGGCAAGATAAGGAGAGGGGGAAAGGCGTAAGGGGGTGAAGCAGCCCGGGCATCGTGCCAGGCTCTCCAGAGAGGCTGTGACAGCGTCAGACAGTTGGCCTCCCCCAGCAGCTATCACAGTGGAGCAGCACTCCCCATCCTCTTCCCGTATCGCCCTGGCAGCAGCCTGTGTTTGTGTGTAATCAGGCCACAGATGGGACACGAGACTGTGCCACCTTTGTGCTTCTAGAAGAACCCCACGGGGGGGTAGGAGTGAGGTACAGCACAACGCTGCAGCTACCAGAGGAAGAGACATGACGTGGCTCCTCACAGAGGCAAAGCTGAGACACAGACCACAGCTCTCAGCGAACAAAATGCTGCCCATCAAAAACATCACTCCCATCTCCTTGAGCAAGGAGTGCTGCAAGATCTCTGAGAGGGCAGAAGCTCCAGTCACACAAACCACCTCTGCTCAGGGTGGCTGCAGGGCAGGGGATGTTCCCCACAGCTCTGGTGTTTGGGGCATTTCTGAGTGCACTGCACACACCAGGAGGCAGTTCAGTATTTCTGGTCACTTAATCTTTCAAAACACCCCTGGTTTTAAACCAAAAGAGGGTCCATAAGTGTCTGTTCTGAAGTTCCTCCTATCCCCTTCTCCCACTGTGGACACAAGGTGAACCCATACCCAGCTCATCTTTGAAACCTCACTCCCACTCTGTACAGAGCCACTTGGTCACAGCAGAGACATTCTTCCTGGAAAGCCACCTTCCTTCCCAAGGTCCTCAGTAGCTACTAGCAAAGCAATGGGAAACTAAATGTGAGGAAAAGAAATGCAGAGGGAACTACTGAAGTGCAGGTGTCCAGGAGAACACAGAACCCCCACGAAAAAGAAATGCCAGGTAGGAGTTTTGACCAGCTTGTTTTCTCACTGATGGGCTGGTAGCTGAGCTTTTTCTAGGAACCCTTCAGAACCAGTCCTTCTGACCTAGAAATTCAAATTCAGCTCTCAGTTTCTCTGCCACACCGTCTTTTTAAGGCACTCAGATTTGAATCCAATACCCACAGCTGGAACAAACTAAAAATACTCCCCCCTTCTTGTTTTAGCATGAAGGAGGTCACACAGCTGGGCCTCTGCTCTCACTGTATCTCAGGCTATAAATACAACAAGGAGCACCAGGGGAGAAAAAGGAGTAATGAAGTGGTTGAGCACAACCAAGCTAAGCAGCACTCCCTCTCAAGTCCAAGCTTTGCCTGCAGTGAGTGTTTCCCTCGAGCTCTCAAGTGCCACGTTTTTCTTTGACATGTAGGAAGAGGCAGCAAAGCACCAGTGTTACCTACCAAACGGGGCTGCAGCCACTCTGGCTCAGAGGAGCTGCAGGGTTTCAGCCAGCCAGGTTTATGCACAAGAAGAGGCCCTTCTGTGCCCTTCCCCACCAGAGATGCACCACAGAGCCAGCCTTACAAAATGAAAGCTCCCACATTCCCTGCAGGCTCCACTCCAGCCTACACAATGCAGTCACCTCCCAGTAATTAAGGTTCCTAACGATGTGCTGTGCAGTAGCAGAAGCAACACAATCCTTTTACGACCGCTCAAGGGCTGCGGGTCAAGGATGCAAGTTCTTAGCGTGCTCTGCCTGCTCCTTTCCAGCTGCTTCTGCCACACCGGCTCCTGCAGCCTCCTCTCCTCTTTGGGAAGGGGAGCTGACCCACCCCCACCAGCAGGTAACTACTCACAGAGCTCTGGAAAGTCAGTCACTTCATGTCCAGGGACGCTTCAGAATTACTGACCACACCTCGTGGCTGTGGACCACCCTTCTTCCTGTGTTCCAGAAAGCTGTCTGCTAACAGCCCAGCGCTGCCTGGTTCCTCAGGGTTTACAGGTATGAGGGAGAGATATTTCTGCATTACCAGCTCCCCACAGGCCCCTCTGACTACACATCCCAGAACCACTTCCCACTGTTCTTTGTCAGTGCCACTGGAGAAGCGATGGCAAACAGGAAACGTGTCAGGCTGAGGAGCTGCCACAGCAGTCCTGCCGTTCTGGTCCAGTGCTTAGGTCCTAAATGAGATTATATTTCTGGCTGTTTGCTGTGGGTAGGAGGGAGACAGAGCTTAGATTTAAAGTCCTGATCAGCTGAGCATGAACATGGAAGATCAAAGGGTCATTCAGCATACAAGCTAAGCTTTCCCTCATTGTCCTTGAACAAAATTCCTCTCGCTCTAAACCGTGGAGTAAAATGCCTGCCTGTCTGCCTCCCACTCCATCCCCAAGAGACATGGCTGTGTTTCACTACTGGATGGTTTCTGCACTCAAATGTTTTGAGATGAAAAGCTCTAAAGAGCAGCAAGATAAATAAAACTGCAGTTTATTAAAAGAGACTAACAGATTATTCACCAGACCAGCCAAGCTATTTCACAGTCTGGTCATGCTCCCAGTGAAAACAGTGGGAGTTTTAGGAGCAGAGCACAAGCCCTGCTAGGAGGAAGGAGGCATTATGAAAGAGGTGGTTTTCACTAAGTCACAGCAAGGCAGGAAGCCTCTCCTAACAGCATGAATCACCAACATCCCAGAGAGTGAGAGCACACTTAAAAGAGTAATCACTGATGGCCAGCACTGCCAACATCGTACCAGAGCGTGTAAAGCAGCACAAGGAGAGCAGGGGGAGCATGTCAGGCACATCCTGACAAGTCAATTCAAAGCAGGCAAGGGACTGCAGCTGCAATGACACCTGCCTCATACCTGCTGCAGCAGCACCCTCCTTCTGCCCCCTGCAAGAGCCGTGCAACCACCTCACTGCTGCCACCCCCCAGCTTCTCCTGCTGGAAAACAGATGCAGCAGGGACAAAGTTTATTCTATTCTTTGGGATCCTTTCATCACACACTTCCAGAGGTTTGGGTAGGTGATTTCCCATTTTCTATCACCACCATCAGCACTGTTGGCATTCAGGGCAATGTCCTGCTCTGTGCCAGGCTGTGTCTAAGCAGGAGCTGGTGTTTGACAGTTCAAAGTGACAGACAGCGGGACACAAAGCATCTAGGGGACTCTGAGACTTGTGATCTATGTTGGTAGATCCCACTCATCCTAAGAGAGGATCTAGTTTCTCCCCCCATGGAGGAGGACCCAGCCACACAGATTCAGGAGTTAAACATCAGAGACTTTTTAAGACTCCCCTGAATAACATGGGCTGTGCTAGATGTAAAACATTCCCCATTACAGAGTTAACAGCTTGCTTGGGGGAACCTGCTAGAGGAAGCTTCATGGTTTTAGGCTGGGCAAACCCATGGTTTCTCAGCTTGCACTGAAGAGTGTCAGCAATTAGAGTGCTAGTTCATCCATTAGCTACTGTCTGGCAAAGCAGGGCAGCTCGGTCACGCAGCACTACCCTCCCCTTTCCTGAGGCCAAACTGGATCAGAAGCATTAGAAATGTGACATTGAAAAAAAAAAAACCTTACCTAAAGAGTGGTATTTGGCATGAGGAATATTATTCCCTCATAGGTACAAGGCAGTCCCAAGACAAGCTCCCCAAGAAATGCCTACAGACTTTTCCAGGACATGGAAATTATGAATTCAGAAGCAATAAAGGAAAAGAAAATTGTGTGGTAACAACCAGCACAATGTAATTAGGAAAAAATGCAGATGCTGATGAAAACAACCTACTTGGCTCACCTCAGAGCTCAGCCAGCCAGGAGTTCATATGGGGAAGAAACCTTTTGGTTTTACCATGAATAATTACAAACCCAGGAGTTTCAAAGGAAATCAGTAGCTCCAGCTGGCACATAAACCTTCTCCTGGGAACAGCCACTCTGCACTTCCCACAGGACATGAGCCCCTGTGAAGAGGTAACTCTGCTCTCCCCAGTCTTAGCTGACAAACTTCTCCATCTAAGATATGGGTTTTTTCTCCTAGAGGTATAAAGGACAGTGATCTACCATGCAACACAACCCTGTAAAAGCTGCTGCTCCCATCTTGCAATGTGCTTCCTCCAGATACACCCCCTGGTTCTCCAACCACTCTGTACTGGCAATTTGCATTCAACAGGGGTGTTTCTTTGGCTCCTTCAGCATTAAGGCATGGAGCTAATCAGTCTCCTAGGAAACTAAGGGAAAGATAAACCTGCCTCAAGAGGGGAGAAGGAAAATTGATGCATATTTGGTATTGGAGTAAATCAGACCATCCCAGCAACGACTCAGCTCAATGTATCAAACTGGTAGTAGTTTGTTGTTCTCTCTCTTACTCCTGGTCTTTAGGGCTGCATGTTTGGTTACCCTTTGGCTAAGCCCACAAGTGTACACCACCCTTTAGTCTGAGGTGCCAGTTGTTTTCACTGTTACCTGCCTCCTCTTTTCACTCTGGATCTAAACAATAGGCTCATCCTAAATTGTCCCTCTACTTCCACTACAGCAGGCAACTACCTGAGGCACAGCACATGGTAATTAGGGACCACTCTTTAATTAGCAGAGCTGGCAAAGACAAATTATGGCCCTACAATACTCACATATAACCTGTTCTTAATATCCCTGAAGTTCTTGCCACAATCAAAATAATCACATCAGCTCAAAACCAAGCTACAAAGGCTGTGGCTAGCTCTCCACAGCCAGTGTTGTGAACAAGAGCTGCCCACAGGATGGGCTCAGAAATGCCAAACAGGATGAAGCTTTGCCTTTACTTCCCCCAGCAGTGTCATTTTTGGTGACACATGTTTCTTACACCTCTGTATAAGAAGCTTGTGCCATTGGGCTGGACACCATGAGCAGAGTTTTCCTTTAAGGAAGTATGCAGCAGCCTTGATTGATTAGGAAGCAAGGCATTAACATCAGTGCCAGGCAGCTGGAGAGCACTGCCTAGCCTGGAAGGAATGTATTAAAGGAACAGATCACAAATCCAAAAGCAGACAAGAGAATCCAGAAAAACAACCCATTTTGGCAGGCACATGATGAGGATGGCATAAAAATATCTGGCTTTTCAACAGGCTTTAGTCCTGCCAGGGCAAAAGGTACTTTTACTGCAGTTATTTAATAATTAGATTATACTATGAGGCCCAGGGGACAGAGGGAGGAGACCAGGAAATGTGGCTTTATTCAGCTGTAACTCTGTGAAAAACTTCTGCTTTCAGCAAAACTCAGACTGGATCTTTTTTCCCCATTACAATAAAAAAAGTAAAGAGAGATTGACCTTGCTCCTGGTGCCAAAAAACATGGGTGCTACTCAGATGTCAGCGTGCCAGAGCCCTGGGAAAGAGCAAGCACGTGGATTCTGGTCAACCTTACTGAAACATCTGCCATTCATCCACAGCTAGCTGTGTTCTGCAAGACCTCCAGCTCAAGGCATGGTACACAGCCACAATCCTCCACACAGGGGGTTTTGTGACTATTTATACTACATCCATTCCAATTTAAACCAGCTTTGGGCTTTAGAGAAGATAAAGACACTCCACAGCTGTTTGCTGAGCTGTCTGCAAACACATCCTCTCAAGAACTGGAGTTCTCCTGAGGTGCAACAGCTGATGAGCTCTTTTTTTTTTTTAAATGTGAATGTAAAAAAATACAATGTGAATCTGCAAAGGAATCCCACAGGCTTCAGGCCTAGGAATGTCTGAGCTAAATGCAATCATTGCTGTTGGGTTTGCTTTGGAAGGTGGACCAAGGACCCCTGGAGAGCTTGGCTTCTTCAGCTGTAAACAGAAGTCAAGGCTCAAAGATACAGAGAGCCAAGCTCTCTGCTAGCCTGGGCTCCACAGCACATGTTGTACCAGAGTAAATTCTACACCTTGCACCAGCTAGATACACGTTTAACGTGTCTGCACATCACTGACTACACTTCATGAAGAACTAAGTTCAAACTTCTCAGCTAATTTAGGCTGAGACACTGCCCAGAAATACAGCCAGCAAACAGGAGAGAGCCCTCAGCTGCTGGATGATACAAGTGCCCTGAGAGGCAGATCCACTCCCACTCCAGCTTGGCACGTTTGGGTCAAGAGGTTCTCTGATGCTGCTCTCACCATCCAGCCCTACCACTCCAAAAACCCAAACATTTAAAAATATGAAGCTGGAACCCAAACCAGTGGGAAACCTCTACTCACCTTCTGAAGGCTCAGCTCCAGCTGCCCTGGATCTTCAGCTCTGTGTAACAGCCCTCTGGATTTTTGCAGCACTCCATCCATCATAGGCTTTCTGTAACTCTAGCTCCCACAGCTGGACTGAGATGATACCTAGAAGCAAGCCAGAGTTATTCAAGTATAGCACTTCAGGTATTTTTATATCCTGTTTTCATTATATACTGTTATCTCTCACCTTGAAGCAGGTAAAGGGGCCCTGCAGGAACACATCACAGCAAATACCACACAAAGCAATTAAAGAAGATGCTTTAACATTTACAAAGCACTCTGCAATTGAAAAACCTCAAGTACTTTACAAGCATTTCTTCTGCTTCACAGCCATTCCAGCACAAGCAAGCTCACTTCTATTATCACTAGTATAAGTGATGGCTCTATCAAGATCCCACAGGCAGCTGCTTCAATACCACATCTCCAGAACAAGTGGGAACCAAGGCAGAAGAGGAGAGTTTTTAATCTAGTTTCAACCTCTCAGTGCCTGTAGCCTTCACAGAGCTTGGTTTTGGTGAAAAAACCCTTTTCATTGCCTCTATTTTCTAAGGTTCTGACAGAGATTGAGATCATACGTGCCTGATACTAAATTCCAAAGAGTTTTTTTGAGCCTATAAAGACCTAGAGAGGTTTCAACAGATTCAGTGACATCTTCAGGGCTAAGAGAGTTCCAGTTACTGCTATCAGCAGCAGTCTGGCACCTACATGTATTGAATAACCAAGGATTTAAAAAACCCAACCACATTTGTGTTGTTTAACATGAAATTTCAACTCATTGAGCACTCAGTAACTTTCTTCTGGTGTCACATCAGGAAATCCCCAATTTCCTACCTGGAAAATTCTGACAGAGATAAGAGACCACAAGTCTGTCCCAAGAACCTTCCTGAAGGAGCTTAACCCCAGCAGAGAGCCTTGTGAGCGGCAGTCACACCAGTGCTGCACCCCAAAGAAACTACTCCCTCTCTCCCCAAGCCGGTTCCCCATCCTAGTTGCTGGTTTTGGGTGATGAAGCAGCTTCATGCACTGACATCTAGTGGTGATGCCAAAGGGAAAGGCGCTGCTGGCCGCCCAAGTTTCACTTTTGTGGGGTTTTTCCCTTAGGAAACACCTGCAGTTTCAGCTCCAACAGCAGCCAGGGCCGGAGCTTCGGCTCCAGAGCCCTGTCCTCCCCCGGGCTGTCAGGCAGAGCGCTGCTGCTCTCGGTGCCTGAGGTTTCAGGCGCTGCCAGCCCAGCCCTAGGGCGGGAAGCGGCCCCGCCGCACGGGGAGGGGTTCCCGCCTCCCTGCTCCAGGCCCGAGCTGGCGGAAGCGGGCCTTGGGCTGCACACGGCCTGTCGCCCGTCAGACCGAGGCAGGCAGAGCTCCACCGGGAAGCGATTAAAACTAATCCCCCTTAAAGCGTATTTCGAGAGCTGAGGCGACGGCGGAATGGCCGCCCGAAGCGGCGCGGCCCTGTCAGGCCCAGCGCGCAGGGTAGGCCTCGCCCTGTAGCAGGCCGCAGCGGGGCTGGCGGCGGCGACACTCTCAGCGGGAAGAGAGGGCAGGGAGCCGGAGGCGCGGCGCTCCCCGCCTCGAGAGCAACGGGGACTCACCCACCGCCTTCCTCCGCCCAGTCGCTCCGCGGAGCCGGCGGCGCGCCTCTGCCCAGCCCCAAGGTGGGCCCCGGAGGAAGGGCTAAGGCTGCCCGAATCCAATATGGCTCCATAGGAGAAAACACACGCTGTAGTCCCCGGGCGTCGCTGGGAGCCCCCTCTGACTTCACACCCGGACCCAAGATGGCCGCGGCCCCAGCCCCCCCCCTCCGTGAAAAGCCTTCTGCCCGAACCCAAGATGGCCGCCAGCAGCTTCACCCTCAGCGGCGCCGCCAGGATACCTGTCCGAATCCAAGATGGCAGCCCCCGCTGGCGTGAGGCTGGCTCGGGGTCACGTGACGGGGGAGGGGGGGGGTGTGGACCGTGTCCCGGCGGAAGCGTGAGGGACCGAGCAGGGAACAGGGACTGGCGGCGGCGGGAGCGGGCTGGCGCCGCCGGAGCAGACGTGCCGCAGGACGGGAGACACGGCTGTCACCACGGAGCCCGCCGGCGCTAACACGGCGGCGACAGCCGCTTCGCGGGCCGGGGGCACCGGGGACCAGCCAACCTCGCTGCCCCCGCCCCCGCCGAGGATGCCGCGCAGGAAGGTGAGTGTGGCCGGGAAACCGGGGAGGAACCTGACGGGAGAACCGGCGAGTTCAGACTGCAGCTTTTCCCCCCTCCCAAACCTCTCCGGTACATCTCACGGGCACAAAACCGGGGGGAAAATAGCGGCCTTCAGCCCCCAGCGCCCGCCCCGCTCGCTCCCCGAATGGCTCCCGTACGGTCCCGCTGGGCTCCGATTGGCCACTTTGCTCGTCACTCATCGCCCCCAACGGTTACCGTTTCCCCTCCCCCGCGCCTCG
The DNA here is from genome assembly GCA_022605955.1 of Rallus limicola. Lineage (NCBI taxonomy): Eukaryota > Metazoa > Chordata > Aves > Gruiformes > Rallidae > Rallus > Rallus limicola. Next base: position 5,035,257 of record JAKCOZ010000040.1, on the reverse strand, counting down.
AGCGCGGTCCGCCTCTTCTCTTTTCCGATTGGGCAACTGGTTGGCGACTTGGTCACGTATTGGCTGCACTACCTTACCGGGCTGACGGCTGATTGGCTTCCTCGGCTGCCTATCTACGCCCCCAACGGTCACCTCCCCGCGCGTGCCTTGTTTCTCCCCACTTCCCTTCCCCCACCCCACTCCGCCCTCCCCCCGTGTTGATGTTTCTGTGGGAGCAAGGCGTGCGCTGATAGGCTGCCGCCCGCCGTCAATCGCCGCCAGAGGCCACGCCTTTTTGCTCTCGCAGCTGACATTGGCTAGTTCTCCCATTCGGCCCCTCCTACGAGCGTTGTGATTGGCTGCGACCGGCGCGGCTCGTCTGCGCGCAAAAAGGAGAAGGGGGGCGCGGGGACCGCGCTCGCGTCGCCGTGCGCGCGGGGCCTCGGCAGCCCGCCCCGCCCCCGCTTCATGGCTGCGGCTGCGCCGGGGCCGCTCCGCCCGCGGGTCCGGCTCCCCTGAGCGGGAGTTACCGCCGCCCGCGCCGCCTGGGTGGCCGGGCAGGGCTGCAGGGAGGGGGAGGGAGGAGGCCTGGTTGCTGCTCGCCGCCAACTGGGGCCCGCTGCCCGCCTGGGAGCCCCCTCCTCGGGCCTGCTGCCCCCCTTTCCTCCCTGAGAGGCTTCTCCTCAGGCCCGCTGTCTCGCTTACCCCTTAAAGCACTCTCTGGGCTCAATGCCCCCCCAAAAGCCTCCTCCAGGGGCCCGCTGCTCTGCTGGAAAACCCTCAGGCCCCTTCACCCCCTTAAAGCCCCCTCCTTAGTACGACTGCCCTCCCTGAGAATCCCCTCCCTGGGCCCACTGCCCCCCTTCCCCCTGAGAGCCTCCTTCTCAGGCCCACTGCCTTCTCCAAGAGCCCCCCCTCAGGCCCACTGCCCCCAGAGCTGCCCAGCCTACTGCACGGTGGAGAAGGCCACTCATGTGGCCCCAGAGGAGGTGAATACTGCCTGCCTTTCCTCTGCCTTGCTTTTCCCTGGGGAGCCCTGACACTGCTCTGAACTGCTGAGGGGTGAAGAGTCAGTTTGGCATTGCTGGAGCCCATCTGTCTTCTCCAGCACCTGCTCCCGCGGTGCCTGGTGTGCTGCTGGGCTCTCTCTGCTGGTTTGGAGAGGCAGATGGTTGCAGGAGTGCTGTTGGCTTGGCAGGGTGGACCCAGAACACTGAGCATAGCCTGTGAGGCCTTGAAACTTCTTTTGTCTTTTGCTTTAAATAAATTTGGGTGGTGCTGATGTTTCTTAGGGGGTTAGTTTGCAGAATTTTTTTAAATCACCATCTGACACTGCATATTTTTTAGTCCAAAGCAAATAGTTTAATACACTTATTTACTAGCTTACATATATCATTGTGTTACCTTGAATTTACCCCTCCAGCATCAAATATTCTCATTTTTTAATAGTATAAATAAACTATGCAAGTTTGAGTGCTGCTGTGCTAATGTCTGGGTCTGTGGTGTTGCAGAGGAATGCGGGCAGTAGCTCTGATGGGACAGAAGACTCTGATTTCTCTACTGATCCTGAGCACACAGACAGCTCTGAAAGCGATGGCACATCACGGCGATCCGCCCGTGTGACCCGTTCTTCAGCCAGGCTCAGTCAAAGCTCTCAAGGTAAATGCTTTTATTTTCTTAAGGGAAAGCAAAACAGCCTGTTGGGATACAAGAGGGTCTATCTGCTCCTTATTCCTGAGCTTTTGAACTTAAATGTGTAGAGTTTGCACCCAAATAGAAACATTTCACTTCCCTCCCCAGTGGCTCTTAATGTTCTGCAGAAAGCTGTCTTTATAATTGCACGTTGCACAAATGAGGTAGCATCATCTAAAGGTTGCACTGGTGCTGGAAGTCAAAACTCAGCTCAAAAAAACTAAGCTGACTAATTGTTAAAGGAAGTGGGAATCAAACCCCGTGGCTCCTGCCAGTTTTACCTATTTTTTTCTGAGAACACTACAAATTTGCTTTCCATACAGACTGTTACAGGAGTCTTGATGGTTTTCCATCTAGACTGTTAAGAAATACACACGTGTGATGATTTTGTAATTAGGTCTTAATAACAAGAGGAAAGGTGGTTTGGGTGAGTATGGGATGCCTGAGATATTCCTAGGTTATAAAAGCATTATTTAAATGCAATTCATAATTGTTTTTTATAGCCTTAGGAGCAGTATAGCATCACAAAACCATCCATGGGGTCCCAAAACACAGCTCCACACCAGAAGCAGCCTTGCTATTCTCAAGAGTTGTCTAAACTGATAATTCTTATCTAAACTAATGGTTCTGGTTCTTCAGCTTTCCAAATTAAGGGCTGGTTTGTAATTGCTAGTTAACTAAGCTCAGAGAAAGCTGATCTAATTCCAGATTCCTCTGTGTTGGCAAAAGTGTCAAAAGATTAAAGCTTAGAAGAACAAAGCCTATCTTGGTGCGGAGGTCGGTGGTGGGACAGAAGTCTGTTGATACCCAATTATCAGTTGTAATCACAGAATCCCAGGTTGGAAGGGACCTCAAGGACCATCTAGTCCAACCTTTCTACCAGGTGTTGGTGTTACAGACCTCAGAGTACGCGTGAGGCAAGCCTCCGCCTTACAGCCGTTCCTGTGGGTGTAACGATGGTGTTTGTGTGGACTTAGATTCCAGCCCCGTTCGCAATCCGCCGTCGTTCGGAGCAGAAGAGCCCGTCTACTCCACGAGGAGAGTCACCCGCAGCCAGCAGCAGCCCACTCCTGTGACTCCAAAGAAGTACCCGCTCCGGCAGACGCGCTCATCCGGCTCCGAGACTGAGCAAGTGGTTGACTTCTCCGATAGAGGTACGGGAGGTGCTGCGGGCTTTGCAGGGTGCTGTTAGAAAGATGATGTGACTCCATGCTCTGCGGGCACTGTGTGATATTCCTGAGGATAGATGGTTTGAGACAACTGCCCGGAGTTGTTTTACCTATTGTTTTGAAAGCTTTCTTCCAAGCCAATTTGTAATATCTTGATCCTTATTCAGACACAAAAAATGCAGCGGATCACGATGAGTCTCCACCTCGTACCCCCACCGGGAATGCCCCTTCCTCAGAGTCTGATATTGATATCTCCAGTCCAAATGTATCCCATGATGAGAGCATTGCCAAGGACATGTCCATGAAGGATTCTGGAAGTGACCTGTCTCACCGCCCTAAGCGCCGCCGCTTCCATGAAAGCTACAATTTCAACATGAAATGTCCCACTCCTGGTTGTAACTCTTTAGGTAATTTCAGCTCCAGGATTAATCTGTTGGGTTTTGCCTTCCTGCTGTGATATTCAAAGTCCCGCCCAGTTGAGTTACTCATCCTAGTAACAGGAGCTTAATTAGGGCCAGAAGTATTGCTGAGAAGTGGGTATAGAGAAGGGATATGAAGTGTATCTGCAGGTATATTCTTCCTGGCAATTTTTTTTTCCTAGCTAGGAGAGACTGGGGGAGAGTAAAGACTGAGTTTGGAGTATGAGCACAGGTGTGGGAGGAAGGTGCAGAGCCTCGCAGGTAGGGTGCTGGTCTCTACCAGAAGCAGGTTTTCAGGAACAAATGATTGCAGCCCTCTCATACCTGGCTGCTGGCATGGAGTGCAGCTTTTGAGTTAGCGTGAAAAAGGTTTTCCTTCTTTGTTCCTAAAGCTTGTGCCATGAACCACGGAGCGTGCTCCTCCTATTACACCACTCCCTGAGAAGCTCATACGAGGTGTCTGCCCATCTGAGATACTTTAGAAACCTCTTTGTGAGCAGATCATAAAAGTTGGGGTTTTTTTTCTGATCCTTTGCAGGGCACCTAACTGGAAAACACGAGCGACACTTCTCCATCTCGGGATGCCCATTGTATCATAACCTCTCAGCAGATGAGTGCAAGGTAATCAAGACTTGTGTTTTATCTTGATTATGCCTTTTTGGAATAAAACACCATGACCTGTGATTGGTGAACAGAAAACAGAGTCAACATGTTTTGGCTGATGCCTTTAGCTGTAAGGCAGTAGCATTTGTGTATGAAATCGTCTGTGAATGACTGCTCACCTCCATGAGGAGCAGAAGAGACTAAGGCAGTGATAATGGTTTGCTGCAGCACTGACAGATGAGTTTTGGCTTCCAGGTTCGAGCACAGAGCCGGGATAAGCAGATTGAGGAGAGAATGCTGGCCCACAGGCAGGATGACAACAACAGGCATGCCACCAGACACCAGGTAGGCCATCTGCATGTCATGGAGTGGCTGCTCACTTAGAAGTGGAAAAAACCTCAGCTCGTGGTTTTCAGTGACAATGATTTTAACTTGACTTCCCTTCTTCTCTTCCTGTGTAAGCTATTGTCATCTCCAGTTTGTTTCAGCAAGGGCAATTCTTGTGTCCCTTAAATGAGGGACCAGAGCAGCTAGTGAGAGCAGAGAGGTGGCCTTGGTCAGTAATAGCACAAAGGAGGCCGGAGCTGTTCTCAGGATGATCTTTTCTGTGTGCTTTGATATGCAGGACTGTAAACTACAATTCCACTCTGACTAAATAGAAAAGAATAAACCCAGGGGAATTACATTTTTCAGTTCATGAGTCTTGGACTTGAGTCAAGGTGATTTAATGAGTCGGCTCTGAGCTTGTCCACATGATTAAGCAGGGTGTAAGGAGCTCGCCCTGTCCTCTGGGACTGAGGTGTGTTGGCAAAGGCAACCTGCAGTAGGAAGAAAAACTTCTGGTTTACAAACCTGTGCTGTACCTACAGAGCTCTCTTACCACGTGGGATTTACTTCAGAGGCAACAAACCTGATAAAATGAAAGTCAGGACAGAGTGGGAAGCTGAAGAAAAGTGTTTGAAGTGGTTGAAGCCTAGTGAGGGTTTGTTTCCACCTCTGGTTTCTTTCAGGCACCGACAGAGAGGCAGCTGCGATACAAAGAGAAAGTAGCTGAGCTCAGGAAGAAGAGAAACTCGGGACTGAGCAAGGAGCAAAAGGAAAAATACATGGTAAAAGCAGTGATTTTATTCTTTCCTTCCCTCCTGTCTGGAATGAGACCACTGGAATGAGTTTGGCTTTCCTAGTCATCCTGAAACATTTGCAGCCTAAAAAAAAGCTGCAAGATCCAACAGCTTCTTAGCAGCAAGGCAGCAAAACCTCTGTTATTTTCCTGTTCCAGGAGCACAGACAAACCTATGGCAATACCAGGGAACCGCTACTTGAAAACCTGACGAGCGAGTATGACCTTGAGCTTTTCCGCAGAGCTCAGGCACGGGCATCTGAGGACCTGGTGAGACTTCCAGCTCATAACATACCTCACAGCAAATGTCTTGGTTAGAAAGGCAACTGACTTCTTGGGGGTGTTGTACTTGTGCTGAGAGAATCAGTTTGTAAGAGCAGCTGCAGCCCAGCCAAGTCAGCAGCGTTACATGGGGTAATGGTTAATGTACAGCTTGAGTAAAGCATTTGCAGTCATGAAAGCTGCAGTGCCTGCAAGAAGAGTAATTAATAACAGTCCCATTTAATAGTTATTTGGCTTTGGTGAAAGAACAGACAGCTTCACTTGCTGGAAAAATGGCTAAGGAGTGATGGTAACAGAAGGCATCTTGACAGTAACTGGTGGCTGTGGAATCGAGTTCAAAACCTTGAGGCTTCTGTAGGTGCTTTCCACAGCTCCTTTCTGTCTTCAGGGATGAACCAAAAGACACTTTTTTGCTTACATTAGGCCCTACTGTTTCCCTCCAGAAAGACCTGGCAAGAAGCTTATATTGCTTCTGTGACAGAAAGAGCATGAACCTAGAGTTGGCGTGCAGTTAGGATTCCCAGTGAAGGGGACAGTCAGAAATTCTGCTTGTGAACAGTCTGATCGAGGAGAGGTTTGTGGGAGGGTTCACTAGCGTGGTCACACTGAAAGATTTTAATTTAGAATGCAAAATTATTTCCTTTATGGAAGTAAATAGGGTCCTCTTCCTCTCTGCCTACTTTTCTTTTAATGATCATGCCTTTGTCTTTCATGGATAGGAAAAGTTGCGGCTCCAGGGCCAGATCACAGAAGGCAGCAACATGATTAAAACAATCGCGTTTGGCCGCTACGAGCTGGATACCTGGTATCATTCCCCCTACCCAGAGGAGTACGCTCGCCTGGGCAGGCTCTACATGTGTGAGTTCTGCCTCAAGTACATGAAGAGTCAGACAATACTGCGCAGACACATGGTAAGGCCAGAGCTGATCCCTCACTTCTGCATCTGATCTCAGCTTGTAAATGTTTTAAAACATGGAGAGGGCCATGGAGATGATCAGAGGGCTGGAGCACCTCCCCTACGAAGAGAGGCTGAAGGAGAAGGCTGTGGGGGAACCTCATTGCAGCCTTCCAGTACCTGAAGGGAGCAGAGGAACAGGAGGGGAATCAACTTTTTAAAAGGGCAGAGACTGGCAGAACAAGGGGGATGGATTAGAGCTAAAGGAGGGAAGGGTTAGATGAGATATTAGGGGCAAGTTTTTTACAGAGAGACTGGTGAGGGGCTGGAAGGGGCTGCCCAGAGAGGGGGTGGGTGCCCCATCCCTGGGGGTGTTCAAGGCCAGGTTGGCTGGGGCCCTGGGCAACCTTGTGTATCTCCAGGCCTGGAGGTTGGTGTCCCTGCCTGTGGCAGGGGGTTGGAGCTCTGTGATCCTTGGGGTCCCTTCCAACCCATGCCATTCTGTGATTACTGCTGTTAGTTCAGTCGCTCACTTTGGGAGATGAGAAAGCTGCGTGTTTCCTGGTATATCCAGCAGCTGTGGTAACCATTTCTGCCCTTAAAACACCCTCACTCTGTTTTCCTTTCACAGGCAAAATGCGTCTGGAAACATCCACCGGGTGATGAAATCTACCGCAAAGGCTCCATCTCGGTGTTTGAGGTGGATGGGAAGAAGAACAAGGTAACTCACTGCCATCCTTGGGTCAGTCTTGAGTGTGTTTCAGATGTCTGGGTGCTGCTTTTCCTGCAGAGCGACGATGCAAATGGCTCTTTCTCCCTCCTGTTGCAGAAACGCTGCTAGGAGTCTCATCTGTCCGTTCCTGCACTTCTGGCAGGAGCTTTGTCTGCATTTTCTTTGTGGTTGTTCCTCAGCCCTGTCGTGCTCCAGCAGTTCCATCTGTTGTCTTGTGCTGTGTTTTGGAGATGTGTATCAAGATCCCTTTCTGAAAGTTAACAGGGGGACTCTGTGCTCAGCCTGTCTCTCTCACTACTGCCCCTCTCCTGTTTGCAGTGAGGGTCAGGGTTGGGTCAGGGTGGGAAGCAGCCTGGTCCTAGGGAGGGTGACCCCAATTTCTGAATTGAAGGGTGCAACATTACTCTGCAGCTGCAGGTTCAATGCTTGGTAGTAGCACCATACTTATGCCCTGTATCTGATTGTGTCTGGTCTTGAGGCTTTAGAGGAAAGGACAAAGAAACAATTTCTAAAGCTAATTTCTCCACTGTTGGAAGTTGGGAGGAGTCTTTTCTAGTTACCAGAGGTAACCTTGAAGCGTGGGATTAATACAATACAGAACAAGCAGGCAGAGCTCCAACTTTCTGCTCCACTTCACTGAGGATGTGATGTTTTGGGCATTCAGAGATTGGTATTGCAAACATCAGTTCCCACCCTTCGGGCTTAGCAAGTTTCATCACAAATCAAATTGTTTCCTGCCCTGGCCCAGCTGCTCTGTTTGAAAGACTAGGTCATTTCTCAGATGATTCAGGATTGTCTTATCATTTCCCATGTTTGTCCACTCTTGGGATGTTCCACTGTAATAAATGGCTGTATCCTACTCTCCTTTTGCTTCTAGATCTACTGTCAAAACCTGTGTCTGCTGGCAAAACTTTTCTTGGACCATAAAACACTGTATTACGATGTTGAACCCTTCCTCTTCTATGTCATGACAGAAGCTGACAACACTGGCTGTCACCTGATAGGATATTTCTCCAAGGTTAGTAGAAAACACACACATACACGTTACTACCTCACTAGAATGAGGTTTAGGACACCAATTATCAGTCCTGAGCCATCCCTCTGAGTTTTTCCAGTCTCAGGATTTGTTGCTTTTAGGAGTAGGTAAAGTTTCAAACCTGATGAGCATGAATTGCTCTTGCTCTCTGCTGCAGGTGCTTTGCTGTAGTGTCTGCCCTCGTTACTAGCAAAATCCAAATCAGCTCCAATGAGCTGTTCTTGCTAGGAAGCATAATGGTGTCTTAAATGTAGGCAAAAATAAGGATAAAAAATTGTTAATAAATGTAGAGGGAAATAGATTAAAATAAGTATTAGTTGCCTTTTTTTTTTTAATAAAATAGCTGAAGGAATAAAAACCTTTGGGTGGAGAAGCTGAGATGTAACTCAAGCAGCTTAAGCAGCTCCCACAAGTCACTGGCCAAGCTTAGAGCAGGAGCCAATGTTCTCGGCTGTTTGCTCAGACATGTCACCTACCTAAAAAACAGCCAATCTGTTTGTTTAATCTCTGCTGCACGTTGGTGCAACGTGTTTCCTGGTGGGTCTTACTTCAGGACAGAAAAGGCAATCAACCTTCCAGCCGTGGTGGTAGCATGGAATGCAGTGTAGATACCTCAGTTAGTGAAATTCTGTAGGTAGGGAGAATACTCTCCCAAAGAAAGTACAGGAAACTATATTCCTTAAACCACCTAAGTCATAGAATCATAGACTGGTCTGGGTTGGGAGGGACCCCAAGGATCACAGAGCTCCAACCCCCTGCCACAGGCAGGAACACCAACCTCCAGCCCTGGAGCTACACAAGGTTGCCCAGGGCCCCAGCCAACCTGGCCTGGAACACCCTCAGGGACGGGGCACCCACCCCCTCTCTGTGCAGCCCCTTCCAGCCCCTCACCACTCTCTCTGTAAAAAACCTCCCCCTAATACCTAATTTAAACCTCTCCTCCTATAGCTTCACTCCATCCCCCTTGTCCTGCCATTATCTACCCTTCTAAAAAGTTGATTCCACTCCTGTTCCTCTGCTCCCTTCAGGGACTGGAGGGCTGCAATGAGGTCCCCCCACAGCCTTCTCTAGGCTGAACAAGCCCAGCTACCCCAGCCTCTCTTCACAGGGAAGGTGAAAACCTAATAAATATCTTTCAAAAAAATAATTTAAAGAAAAATCTGTTTTCATGGGAGGATGAGTGTGCTTGAGTCTCTTCTTAGTCTGAACCTCTCAATATGCACCAGGTGCTTTAGAACGCTGCAGTTAAGTCACTTTCTCATTGCATGTAAACCTGGGAGGTGACAGAGGTGGTGGTGAGGGTGTTGCAGGCTCCTTCCCAGGTACAACTTCATGGCCAGCCATCCTTGGCTTAAAATTGTGCACCAAACACCCAAATGAATGGCTAAAAATAAGACACTAAGCCAGGTTCATAGCTGAAGGACGATGGTGGTACTTGTTGTCAGGCAGGTTTTTCTGCTGTTGCTTCTTTCCCCTTGTATTGTATCAGTTGTACAGGCTTGTTTGGTCTGTTGGGATTATGGTGTGCCCTTTGTGCAGATCTAGACCTGTTTATCTATCCTCTCTGTGTTCTTGTTTTTAGGAGAAGAATTCTTTCCTCAACTACAATGTTTCTTGTATCCTGACAATGCCTCAGTACATGAGGCAAGGTTATGGCAAAATGCTCATTGATTTCAGTAAGTAAAGAGAGAAAATTCTGGAAACTTCCTCTGTCCAACGTGACAGTTCCACTAAGAAACCTAACCTATCTGTGGTGGTGGTTGAGCACTTTGAGTTATAACTATCTTCTGCATGTGCTGAAGAATTTAAAGGTCAGGAGAGAGGAGTTTCAAGATAAATAGGTTGGTTTTTTTTCCTTTACAGGCTATTTGCTTTCTAAAGTAGAAGAAAAAGTTGGCTCTCCAGAACGCCCTCTGTCTGATCTAGGTCTCATCAGCTACCGTAGTTACTGGAAGGAAGTTCTCCTTCGTTACCTGCATAATTTCCAAGGAAAAGAGATCTCCATTAAAGGTATGTTTTATAAGCTGGCAGTGAGTTGGTTTGGGAACATACCTGTGCATCTCAGTCACTCCATTTTCCTTAAATAGGAGGCAGCTTGTGCTTGACTAACCCACACTGGTGTTTGTGTAGCAGCACAGTTAATGGAATATTCCTAGAGCTGGGTATGGCTCCTTTCCAGTCTGGACCATTAAAGATAAGCCAACTTACAGACTTTGCAAAGTGTGTACTGGGTTCTTCTTTTAAAAAATACAATTTTAAAAAGATTCAGCAAAAAAAATTCCTCGTTTGTGTGAGAGTGTTAATTTTAAAAAGAAAAATGGCTCAACTGAGAGGCTTTCAAATGCTTTGGAGAAATACTAAAAGTATCTGGATTTTTAATAGTGTATTTATGTTTATGGCACATAGGAGCATAGAGAAAGCATCTGCATCATCTTTAAGAGGATTGCACCTTAGTTACTTGGAACCTAAAATCAGGATCACTAAATCATTGTGATACCTAGGCTGGCTCTCAGTTTTTGGGTGAGCTGAGCTGTTTCTGTATGGCTCTGTGTGGTTTGCATCCATAAGCTGTGGTCCTTCAAGAGTAAAATAAGCCAAGGGAAGTTGTGTAGCAGTGCTACAGACAACCAGGTCACTCAAAAGCCCTGAGTCCAAGAGCAGCTAATACTGTATGTAACTCCTTAGTATCCCCAAGGCATTTTGTGTTTATTGCTTCGAAAGGAGTTGCATAAAAGCTGTAGTAAAAAAATGAACAACTATAGGCCATTTTGCAGAGGAATTTGCTGCTGTTTTAACATAAACTGATGCTGGTTTTCAGAAATCAGCCAGGAGACTGCAGTGAACCCCGTCGACATTGTTAGCACGTTGCAGGCACTTCAGATGCTCAAGTACTGGAAAGGAAAACACCTGGTCCTGAAAAGACAGGTAAGATTTGCCATGGCTATTTCTGCATTTTTAGTTTCCTGAAGTTCACCATTAGGTTCATGCAGACTTGCTGACATCAGGATATCACAGGCTCACAGAGCTGTAGGGGTTGGAAGGGACCTCCAGAGTCCATCGGGTCCAACCCCCTGCCAAAGCAGGGTCCCTGGGACAGGGCACACAGGTCCAGAAGGGGTAGGAATATCCCCAGAGAAGGAGACTCCACACCCCCTGGGCAGCCTGTTCCTTTGCATTGCACTGGGTGTTCCAGCCTTTTCATTCTAGTGGTGGGAGCACTGTAATTTTCAAATGCAATAACTGACAGAACACACCATGGGCATCCAGCCTGGCTCTTCAGGGGTGTAGAAATAAGCTGTGTTGGCCTTTCCTGATGTTGGAGTCGTGTTGCTCATCGTAAAGTGGCTTTTTAGGAGAGCAGTGGCTTGCAGTTCCCAACGTGCCTGCCCTTTCTTGGGCAAATGGATGATGTAGAAGAGAACCAAACTGGTGGAATTCTAAATGAGTCTTGTTTGTACCCTCTTCAGATATAAGACAAGTGGTTTATCAATCCCCAAATCCCCCCCTCCCTGAGACTTCACCGTAGTCAGTTTGTTCAGAAAGCACCTTGGAGGAAACAGCTTGTTTTGTCAGGCTGAGCAGTTGTTGGGCTCGTTGTCTCCTGGCATGGTGGTGTACCACGGAGAGCTGCCTGTTGTGGACCCTTTGTTTTAACCTGCCCTTTCATCCTCTTTCCCTTAGGACCTGATTGATGAATGGATAGCCAAAGAGGCCAAAAGATCCAACAGCAATAAGATAATGGATCCCAGCTGTTTGAAATGGACCCCTCCTAAGGGAACTTAACTGTCTAATGCTCCTGAAGCCAGTGAAACCCCAACAGTAGGAAGTACCCTAGGGATCTCTGTTGTTCTGTTGCTGTTGTGATTGGCTGGTACAGTACCCTCCTGAAAGATCAGTTCCCCTTGGTACTGTTCTGGCCCAGATCTTTTGTGCACACCACAGACGCTAGTTCTGAGGAACTTTATGTTTCGGCCTCAATGAGGTTGCAAGGATTGGATCTGTATAGGACCCAAATAAAGCTCCTAGCAGCGCTGGCCCAAGGAGTTCTGATATCTGGTACTGTACCTGTCCAGTCACTGGTCTTACCCTCATGTTCTTATTCCAATGAGGTTGTGTTGTGTCCTATAATCTGGTTGTTTCTTCCTTCAGGTTCCTTGCGTTCTAAATAATGGAGGTAACTTCTGTGGCTTTTGAACAAGGTTTCTGGATGCTTGTTTGGGATAGGTCTGGTTTTCCAACAAGCTGCAGTTACACTGACTTCAGCATTTTTAACTACTCCTGTCTGATGGACTGTTCTGTGCCATGTATCGAATAGTTGTAGGGGGAGAACACGCCACCTCTTTCAGCAGTGTTCTCCATAGAATACAGCAGGTTTTCACATAGTTAATACTGTACAGTCAGAAGCTTGCACTTCCTGTAACCCAGTGGTGTGATTGTTAGTGTCACCTGGGAGGAGTCAAGGCCAAGTGTGTGAGAACATCATGATCTGAGGCGTTTCAGCTCCTGGAGCTACTACAGTACCACGTCTGTTGGAGAGACCTCTTGGATTATAAGTTACTGTTTTTTCCTGGTTTCCCTCTTGGAGTTGGTGGGTTCCTTTACACAGAACCAGCCTGTGCAGTGTATTTCACTGGAGGTACTTTTCCCAGAGTAGTCTTCCTTGAATTGTAGGTCTCTGTATTGGTGAGGATTTTCTTTTTTCCTCAAGTTTGAAGAAATAAAAACCTTAAAAAGACAGATTTTTTTGCTAGCCTTGTCCAAACAGCCACAGAAACTACAACACAAGCATCATCAGTTGTTGGATTGCCTACAGTGTACGCTCTGTGCATCAGTGGCAGCTCCAGGTAGCTGTGTGGATGGTTTGCTTCTCTGACAGTGCATTCTCGTTTGTCTCTGTAAAACAAAACAAGCTTTTACTTCCTCTCTCTCATCAGCACCACCAGAAGAAACTATTGTACAATGCCTCTCAAGTATAACCACTGTCCTTGTGCCACAGGTTTCCTATATAGCTCCAGTGGGATTAAAAGGGGGGGGGGGGAACAATCTTGGGGTAGAGAATGGCAGCGTCGTGTAGTGCTGATTTCATGTGACCCTTCCTGGAGCTGTGTCTGAAATGAAGCACTTGCAGTGTTCCAGGAGGTAGGAGCTGTTTGCTGTGAACCACTCACCCATCATCCTACTGTGGAAAAGTTCTCTATTGCTGTTCCCATGGTTGTCTGCCTTTCTCTGCCTCTGTTAGAAAAGAAAAAGATCATCAGTACATGGTGTATACCCTCTGGGCATTACTGAATTGTGCTGTCTCATGCCCTTCACTCCTGTATTGTAATAACTACAGATACTCATGAAACTATCCAACAAAGTAGATCTCTTGTGGAGTAGGGAAGAAGGCCATTCTTGTGCAGAAGCTAAACCCTGTTCCCATGATGTGGTAGAATGTGCTATTCTTGTATCTACTTCTCAATAAAGCATGTTCTCTGCTCAAATTTATGCCTTCTTATTGATTTATTTTGCAGTCAGATGCAATTCTGCACCTCCAGGGAAGTGAAGCTGCTGCTTTATGTTGCAGGGGACTAATTTTGAGCCTGTCTTCGTGCTCCTGTCTTAAGGACTGTGACTGGAATGGCCTTAGGTTGAAGCTGTTGGAAATAGCCTCTGTTGTGTGTTCCCTAGAGCTGGTTGTGCACTGGGGCTGCTGTGAGGAATATACAGATGTTGCCAGATACCTGCAGCTTGTCTGTGTCGTGCAGAACGGGGATAGCAACATGATGTTCACTGAAGAAGGAAGGTGTTACCCTAAAAGATGGATTTTTAGCCTTCTGTACTTCCATGGCTACCTTGCTGCTTGTTACTGTGGGGGGAATTGGGGCAGTGAAGTCTTTGGTCTTCAAAAAAACCAGTATTTGAAGTTCAGCACCTCTCAAAACACGTGGAGGCTTTGTGCACTGGTAGCACAACCCTGATGAGGTGTAGTGAGTCAGAGGGATAGCCACAAACCTCTCTGGGCATCCAAGGGATAAGATGTGCTCACAGTTCTACCCACCCTTTATTCATAGTGACTGGGAACTTGCAGGTGTTACATCCTGATGGGAAGCTTGAAGCCCACCTAAAAATTGCCAGGCTGCCAGCCGGTGCTGGCAGTGAATTCTCCCAGCTTCCTGCCTTCTTGCCCCTCTTCTTCTCTCATTTATGAAAAACCCCACTTGCATTTAGCCTGGAGGAGGTACTGGGTGTAATTTTTGGCACACTGGCAGCCCTGCAGCATCCTTTGCTGTGACAGACGTGAGGAAACCTCAGTGCAAACACAAAATTGGTGCAAAACTGAAGTTGAGAGCTGGACCACCTCACCAGAAACAAGATCTGTGGAGCCAGAACTCATGGAAATCAAGTAAGATTTTTGAATGCCAGTAAAGGTCACCAGCCTTGTTTGGAATTAGCAGTTTTTAGAGCCCTGGGTTATGAGCCTGAAATCAGAGGAGGCACAGACAGATCTTCAGTGCTCAGCCCCGATGCTTTGCCATCAAACTCCTCCTGTTTGCATGGCCAGTGATGAAGTTGTTGGGCTTGAATGTCACCTATTGCACTCCATGGATATTTTTCCAAAAGTTGGTTTAAAATCCCTCTCTGTCTCTGCTGTCAGTAGATGAGGAACAGCCTCTGAGAGCTTTATGGGTGCATGTGCTTCCATAACAGCATTGCTTCCTGCTGAGTGTGCTCCCAGAGACCTTGCCATGACTTCTGCCCCTTTGCTTAAACTCCAACAACCCTGTAGCTGCTTCACTGCCAGTCCTGCAGCCAGCAACTCTTCCCTCTGTTTATTTTGCTCTTTGCCAGAGTTAAAACAACTTCACTTTTTATTTTAGTCTCTATTAAAGTACAGATGTGACAGTACAAACTATACCATGGTTCTATGCTATCCAGAGGGGTTCACCCCCCACTTTGGATCTTGCAGTGCTATTCCTTGGCTCAAGCTGCACCCCACACAGTTGCTCTATTTCAGGCTGGACATAGACAAGCAGCACAGTCATAACCTCATCTCCTGAGATGAACTCACCTTTATTTCAGCTTTAGGAAGCTGAGCTGAAGAGAAGTTGATGGATCTAGTGAAAGCACAACACGTGTATTTAAGAATCCCCCTCCAAACTGACTCCCAGGTTTCTCTGTGTAGCTTAAGATTTCATAGGAAGAAGGATTTTTAGCTCTTGGGCCAGTTAGTATTCTTTCAAGGAATACATCTCTTGTGTCCTCCTCAAGTGTTCAATTATGGGTTACTGGTGCATTCAGGAGCCATCCAGGACCCTGCTTTACCCTGCTCATCCCTGTGTGTATCAGAGCAGCCTCAGGGCTGTGTTAATAGTGCTGTTCCAGAGCATCCCTCAGCCTTGGGAAACAGAACAGTTAAAACATGATACTTCCTCCTCCCCTCAACCTCCTCCTTTAATCCAGACCCTGGAAGCACAGTGGATGTGAAGCCCTCAGCTACAGTGACCCTAACAAGGGAGAAGCCCCTGAGGCCAGGGCTTTCTCAGAATCAGCTGCTGGAAAATGCTCTTTTGACCTTGCACATAGCTAATTATTTTTTTCCCTCTGAATTTTTTCAAGAGAAGGAAAGCTTCCAGCATGGAAACTTTCCAAGTTGAACTTCAGTCCAGGACAAGGCAAGTTTTTACACTTAAAAAGCCTCCAAATGAGACTTGAGAATGGTGATGACAGACTGGGACCTGCTAACGCCTTGCATGGGGAGCGCTCACTCGCTCATCACCCTCTGTGTGCTCTGGAGATGCAGGTTCTGTTCACACACAGACCAGCTCTCAGAGTCCTTCAGGACCTGCTCTGCTCTGCACTTTCATTCTACAGTGTGAAAAACCAGCGAAGGCAACGGGCCTGGGGATCCCACTGCTGCTCTTGCCACCAGCTGCTTCATCCTCATCCTGCCCTGCGCTGTGCTGCCCTTGGCTGGACCAGCACCGTCTGTTACCTCTCCAACATCTTCCAAACCTCTCCAGCTTCCCCTCGTTCTGCCCCTGCACTGTTTCACTTGGCAAGACCACGAGGCCCCTTCCCAGGACTTTTTTTTCCCCAGATTCCTGCAGTTTGGGTACGACACAATACCATTTTTCACCGTGATGAGGCAAACTGGTGCCTCTTTCTCCTCACTGCCTGTGCCTCCAGGAACTGGTCTGCCACTGCTGTTCCTTTCCTGCAGCTGAGCACTGGTGGTTCTCCTGGCTTTTCCTTTTTGATGGGATTGTTTGGGGCAGGATGTGGTCGTGTTGTGGCCACGCTGAGGATCTGCAGGGAAAGAATAAGGGGTTGATATTCCTATAAAGGACGCTGGAGGAGAAGAGACAGCAGGGAAGCAGGAAGGAAAGGATGCTAAATATGTAAGAATTACTTCAGTTGTTTCTATTGTGATGGCTGTGTAACTGAGCTTAGTTTAAACACATGTAGGACAGTCCATCTGCCAGTAACTCCGCCCTCCTGTTGTTCCAAAACTATGGAAAGAACTGGAACACCTACCTCTGCACCAGCTCACAGGCAAGGGGAAAAGCAACTCTATTTTTGAGAGCATCCCCTGTAATTAGGTCTGCTTACCCCCCCCCCCTCCCCCCCATCTCCCCTGGGCTCCTGCCCACACACCACAAGAAAACACCCAGACCTGAGCCTGGGATAAGAGCAGAGATGTAGCAAAAAGGGAGAAAACAAAAGGAAAAGAAAACATCCCCAGGAAGGGAATGGATCTCAAAGTATCCAGCAAGTTTTCTACAGTGAAAGATTTCAAATGCAAAAAGAGCTGTTAAACTGGGCTTGACACCCTGCACCAGCATCCTGATTAATTCCTGTGCTGAACAGTGGTAAAATGCTTCTTCATTTCTGCCTCCTGTGTACCTGGATCTGGAATTTACACTGATCCCACAACAGACATTAATAGTTGGCCCTGGGGAGGCTCCAGCTGGAGTCCTGTGTCCAGAGCTGGGGCCTCAGGACAAGAAAGATGGGGAACTGGTGGAGAGGGGTCAGAGGAGCCACAGAGATGCTCAGAGGGTTGGAGCAGCTCCCCTCTGGAGAGAGGCTGAGGGAGCTGGGCTGGGTCAGCCTGGAGAAGAGAAGGCTGTGGGGGGACCTCATTGCAGCCTGCCAGTCCCTGAAGGGAGCAGAGGAACAGGAGGGGAATCAGCTTGTTCAAGGGCAGAGCCTGGCAGGACAAGGGGGCTGGAGTGAAGCTGGAGGAGGGAAGGGGGAGAGGAGAGATTGGGGGGAAGTTCTTTGCAGAGAGAGTGGGGAGGGGCTGGAACAGGCTGCCCAGAGAGGGGGTGGGTGCCCCGTCCCTGGGGGTGTCCAAGGCCAGGTTGGCTGGGGTCAACCCTGTGTAGCTCCAGGCCTGGAGGTTGGTGTCCCTGCCTGTGTCAGGGGGTTGGAGCTCTGGGACCCTTGGGGTCCCTCCCAACCCAACCCAGGCTGGGATTCTGGGATTCTAAGTAAAAGAAAAAAAAAAAAAAAAAGAAAAAGAGAAAATTTAAAAAAAAAAGAAGATAAGCTGCTGGAGCTGGGTTACATATCCTGTTATTTGCAGAAGTTAATCAGGAAAAAAGAGCAAACTATCTAAGGCACCAGGCAGCCAACAGTCTGTAGTGCTGCTCAGTTCAGTGGGGGTGGTGGAAAGGGAGCTGTCTGATGAGGGAAATGATGCTGGGTTCTTTGTGTTGGGTTCCCCCAGTGCTGGGGTGGGTGATGGCACAGCAGGATCTCCCACAGCCTAGTGCGTTCAGGGGGAGATGAAGGAGTTGGGATCAGCCTTTAGCAATTAAAAAAAGGATGCTAATGAGGGTGGGAAGAGATGGTGTGGGAGGCCAAGGGACCTGCCTGCTTGTCAGCCACTCTCACCAGCTGCTCTCAGTGAGGAAGTTGGGGTGTGTGTGTGGGGGGTTGTGTGTCAGCCCAAGCGTTGCCTGACAGGATGTTACCTGGACAGCGGCTCGTGGTTCTCACATCTCACACGCAGAGGAGATCAGTGGGTTTCAGCTTCGCTGGGTGTTACTTAACTGAACATAACAGCAGCTCACCCACTGCAAACTCTCCTGGGAGGTTGTGAGGCCGTTTCTGTTTGTAGGATGAAACCCCCTAAGGAGCTCTTCCCCCCTCCTCCTGAGACAGACGTTACCAGAACTGCAGCTCAGGGAAAAGCAAGTGGCAAAGGTGCCTTTAGATCCCATTTTTTAATAGAAGATGGGCAAAATGCTTCTAGCTTAATATAGTTTTCTGCAGGTTACTGAGCAAATCCCCCCTCCCATGGCTTCTCAGCTCTCCCCTGCAGCAAAGGACAGTCTGGTTCTTTCTTTGTAGTGATAGTGCTGGTGTGGATTTTGGTTACAGAGCTCTCCAGACCTTGGTCCCTTCTCAGTGAAGGAGCCTCAGCACTTGTCCCCTCTGGCCTCTGAACATCAGGTTAGAGATTAACCTGCCCTGCAAAGTCGTTGGTACCCAGGGTATGGGCTGGGTCAGGTAAACATTTAGAAACTAATAGTCAGTCACTTGGTCTTGTGATGACTCAGAGAAAGGAAGGGTTTTTCCCCTCCCCAGATCTCAAGTTAAAATGGAGAAAAGATGCTCTCTGATGTGAGACACTCTGACCTGGGGACAGTTTCTTGGGCAGAGAAGTGGCTGCAGGAAGCTTCAGTCATGTTTTTCCCACCCCTGGAGATGCAGATTGACCCCTCAGAGCAGCTGGAGAGAAGCAGGATGTCAGTAAGCCCTGTTTGTTGGCACCTTCACTGTGTTCCCAGTGAGCCAACACAGTGGATCGAGATACTTGTTTGCTTTCCTTCTCACTAGGGAGTTTTCCATGCAGGCCAATTACCCTCCTTCCAGGGAGATAAATCACTGCTCCCTGAACTGTTGTGTGCATTACCTAACGCTGGCATTGGAAACCAGCAATCAGATGCCCATAAGCATCTTCCTTTGACAGACTAATCCTTGAAAACCAGAAATCAGATGAGGAGCAACAACAAAAATTCAGTGACTAAGTTTAAAACTGGCCAAGACTATTCCTCTTCTGACTGACTTTAGCAGCTCGGGGACTGCTGGTTTAGAGAACGGCTTTGCCATATCTCTCTATGCTTTGCTTCCAGCTCACTGCTTGCTGGAAGTCAGGTTTTCAGTGGTCCTTTTGCAGACAAGTAGTTGTGTCTTTTCTAGAGCAGGAAGAAGGCCAAGTTCACCTTGTCTTATCCAATCCTGTATCCACTTCCCCAGGATAAACCTTAGACACACAAGGATGCTTTCAATACGGTCCAGGACCACGTCTGGTCATTTAGAGGTACCTGCTCAGCTAGGAGGAGCGGGGTAGTTGCACTGCCCTGTGGTGTAAAGACACTGTGTACTAAAACCACTGGAAATCAGGACAGGTATGCCTGCCAGAAAGGTGCAGATGAAGCTGGGTTCACTCTGGGTGTGTTTGGTAGCCCTTAGCAAGCTCTGTGATCGGATAACGCTGCTGCCTGACGTTAGGGAGATGCTGTGCCTGGGTCCTAAACACTTCCTTTCTTCGTGTCCTGTATTTTGTTGGCTAATTCAGCTACGTACAGAGAAGGAATTCTGCAATCCCAGGAAAGTCAGCAGGGCCAGAAGCAGGAAGGCTTTGCTGCTTTGGGAAGATTCTGCCATTCCAGCTCACCCGTTTGAGCTCGCCCCAGCGGTTGATTCTTCTCAGGTTTTCCATTAGGAAGCAGGCACTCGCTAGATCGGGACCATGAGAAAGCCATTCCCCAGATGGATTTGATCCAGATCACATTTAGGAATCCTAAAATCTCTTTCCCACCCACCAGAAGAGGGCTGTATTTATTAGACTGTCACAGTGCCAGCCTGGGAGTTCCACTCCCAACACCCACCACTTTCTTTTCTTGAATCCCAAAAGCAGCTGATTAAAACCTGAAATTCCTGGATCACTTTTTGTTTTCCTCAGTTAAATTCGATCATTCATCACCCTTAGCTAGCAGAAGAGGCATCGCAGACCTGGCTGAACCCGAGCAACCGCAGAACTCCCCAGCAATCCCCAGCAAAACGTCAGTGTGGTCCAAGGAGGTTTTATAGCAAGGTCTGGTTTGCTCTGGGAGGGCAGCAGAGGGTGCTGCCTGCCCAGGGCAGGGAAGATCTCTCTGGAAAGCCCTATCAGAGTGGCAAGGAAGCTTCTCCTGGCAGCTTCAGTATAAGTTTTATCATTCCAGCTATCTGTATTTTCTGGGGAGAAAAAAAAAAAAATATATATATATATATAAAAAAATAACTGTTCATGTCGAGGGGTGTTTGTTTTTTTGGGGAAGGGCATGATGGAGCACCCACCTCTGCAGCACCCAGTGTGTGGTTTTAACCCTGGCCAGCGTTAGAGCATCGGGCCTGGGGAAAGGTGCACTGCTTACTCCTAAGTGTTGGGCTGGGGGCTGGACTTGCTGATCTCTTGAGGTCCCTTCCAACCCCTACGATTCTGTGAGTCTGTGAGTGGTGCTTGGGAGACACCCTGGGCTTTTCTCCCCAGTGTGGCACGGGCAGCAGGCTGGCTGTGACACACGGACACACCACAGTTTCCACCACAGGCTCCGCTCTCCTTGTCCTCTGCTGTGAGTTTTGGGGTGTCTGCTGCCCCCGTTGTTGCTCTCAGGGACGTGACACCCGTTGTTTCTCCCAGTGAGAAGGTTTCCACGTCATCCCAGGCACTTCAGCTGGAAAGCAGCCTGCCAGATGGGAGCCCAGGCTGCGAGGGGACCTGACCCACCTCATTCCCCATCACCAGCGGGCACAGCTCCTCTGCTCACACAGCTCTGAACCCAGCTGTGCGGACACCCTCCCTGCATCCAACACTTCTCCCTCTTCCTGGCAGACCGGTGACACCTCCGAGCCGGAGTCCCTTGAGCCAGACCTGCGTCCCCCACTCCTGTCCCTCGCCCCAGAGCAGCAGCCAAGGCAGGAGGCGGCCCGTAGGTGGCACTGGGTCTCCACCCTCAGTGTCCTGGGACAGCGCATCTGCCCCTGGCCCTGCCAAGACATGACTAACCCGGGTTAACCCTTGGACTGCCAGCAACACCCACAGTCCTTATGTCACCGTTTGGCAGTGGGAGGCTAAAGATGTCACCGGTAGACTCCAGATGTTTGTTTACTTTAGTGCCCTGTGGTTAATGACACAGAGCCATGTGTGCGCCCAGCAGGAGCAGCTCTGGCACCCAAAGGGGACTCTGAGGTTGGTGGGTGCAAGTCAAAGCCCCTCTGGTTTCACATCTCTCCCTAAACTCCAGCTGAGCTGCCCCAGAGCTCTGCAAGCCTGTGGGAAGAGCACTCTGGATTTTGGAGACGGGCTCAGCCTGACTGGAGGATCTGTGACAGCCCAAGAGGTCACTTGGGTTTTCTCCTTTATATTTCCGTGATGGTAGCACCTCAGTGCCCCAACTAAGATACAGGCTTCCTCGTACCACTGCCCCAGACATGCTGTGTGATGGATGGGAAGGTGCCTGTGCGCTGCTGTCGGGAGGTGGGAGAGGCTTGATGCATTTTCTGAAGGACCCAACGCCTCACCTCCTCCCTGAAGGAACAGATGGCTGTCTCCTTGTCACCAGCTCTGGGCTGGTGTGCTGCTGAAAATCTGGTTCTGGCTGTGGGCAGTAAAGCCTGTGGAAAATTTTAGCCTTCTGGCCGGATGATGACCACTGGCAGAGTTCAGAGGACAGCAGTGAACTGGTTTGGAGCTTGAGGGACTGGTTTGTGACAAAAGACTGAATCAGATGGGGCAGAGAGGCTGATACGTGCTCTTGGAGGATGCCCAAGGAGGGAGAAAGATTTGTTTAGGGGACATAGAGAGGTAAATAACTGGAATGGATGGGATTGAAAGAGAGGGGAAATACAGGATGACTTTAAAAGCCATGAGCCCTCTGAGCCTCTGGTATGTTCCTGGGAGAAATCCCATCACCAGGGTCACCAGGAAGAGACCTGAGGACCCCTCCTCCTGCTGACCCCAGAGAGATGAGCTGGGTTGGACTCTGACTCTCCTCTTTCCCTGCCTTTCCCATGATCATCTCTGTTGTCTGGGGTTCAGGGGGGGGGGGGTCTGCTTCACAGCAACGATGCTGCTTTTGAAAAACTAGTGTGGAGGCTGCACTGGTGGGAGTGGGAACCGTATGAAACTGGGGTTCAGTGTCCTCACTTGCATCAGCCACAGCCTGCTGGAGTCAGGGGCTCTGCCTGGGGTGGCTGAGACCCCTGGGGCTGAGGCTGTGGGGCTGCAGCAGCCTGAGAGCTGTAACTCCAGCAGATCAGTGGTGAGCTCAACACTTCCAGTCCACCAGCTTTAATTTACACGTTAATGAGAAAGGTGTGAGCTGAGCTGAGCTGAGCTGAGCTGAGCTGAGCTGAGCTGAGCTGAGCTGAGGAGTAACACGGTCAGCCAGGACTTTGTCTGGCTCCAAGAGAGGACAGGTCACCAGCTGGATCATCAGCTAAGACGTCACATACTCAAATTTGCCCTTCCACAGATTACCTGCACCCCACCTTGGCCCTGCTGTCCTCTGTTTCCCTTCCCCAGCACAGCACCTGGTCTGACAGAGGAGTTACCAGCGCTCTGTGTGGTAGTGAGGATGTGTGACATCTCCTCCACTTGTAACCATCACATCAGACTTCTTTTCTAATGCAGAGTTGGTTTTCCTACCTTTCCTGCCCTGGGAATGCCTTTGCACCCCAGCAGTGGGAATCCTGGTGGAAAACACCTGCCTTAATGCACTTGCTGGAGAAAAGGGCTGGATAAAACTCATGGGAATCTTATTCTGACAGCCATGGCTGGGGCATACACTTTTCTTACCCACCCTTCGGTGTTCCCTGCATCCAGTAAAGCCATAACACTGCTGCAAAACCAGTTTGCCAGACGTCACAGGCTTTGCAGCACTAGATCCAGGCTCCCAGGCCACGCTGCTCTTGGTTTTGGCTGGCCCCACTTCTGGCATGTGCAGATTTAGGTGGTCTGAGCGAGGGGGAGGGGGGCACTGCAGGCATGACCCCTGCCTGGGTTTGCAGAGCTCCATTCACGTGTCGTGATGTGGTCGCAGCTGCTGGAGCTGCCCAGGTCTCCAGCCAGGGCTCGTGCCTGCCCCTGCTTCTGGGCCAGGCAGGTTCTCCACCTCCCCTGGCTGGGTAAGGGAGCCGTGGCATCCGGTTAGTGCCGTGTCGAGCTCAGAGCTCTTCCCTTATTCCACCACCTCCTCCTACACAGGGAGGGAGATGCTGCCAGAACGCCAGAGGCACGGCAGCGGGGAGCCAGGCTTGCTCTCCTGAGCAGGGAGCCAGGCAGACAGAGACAGTGCTGGGAGCAGTCAGTGGAACAAGGGAGAGCCAAGGCTGCCAGACAGACGCAGACAATGTGCAGTCAACAGGCAGAGCTTCTGTCCTGCCCAGACGGACAGACGGAGACTATCAGGCTGAGGAGAGGAGATAACCAAGCCTCCTCAGGCAAGGGGAAAGGATGCAGCATGGGGGAAGCGCTGCCTGTCCCATCTTGTTCCTGCTCTGAAACCACCGATGGGCTGCAGCCGCAGCACCCGCGATGCCCAGCGTGGCACAGTCCAGCTGGAGCCTGTCCTGCCCGTGGCACTGAGCACAGGCTGGGAGATGGGTGATGTGGGGAGGTGGGTGCTCTTCCCAGCTCAGCCTGCAGCTGGCTGTGCGACCTCAGGCAAGTCACTTCTCCCTGGGTTTAGTTCCCCCTCCATCTGCTGGGATGGATTCGTACAACAGTGAGCACAAAGCCCATTCTCTGAACACCCCCCCACACCCCCCGGGGTCTTTAGGTGTTTGCTAATCCCAGCTGGGGGCTTATTAAGGTCGGGAAACCCCAACGAAGAAGAAATGCCTCCATCAGGGGTGTTACTGAGCAGGGCAGGCCCCATCATTTCTTGGCCAGCAGCCCCACAGCTCCCAGGAGCAAAGCTTGTGTTTGGCTTGGTCAGTTCCTCTCTGCATGGGAGTTCTCCCCATGGAGCCGGCTTGTGCAGGAAGTTTTGCTGATGATTCAGCAGGTGATGCTGTTCCCTCTGAGTCACTCCCAGGCAGGCTAGGAGGGGGGGGGGTGATGCTAGTGGAGATGCTCTCTGCCAGACCAGATTCAAACCTGATGGCTTAGGTCATTAATTGTGATAACTTAGGATCCTGCTTATCCGAAACTGATAAGAGAAATTGCTGAGTGGCTCCTGTGCTCCATCCCAAAGGTGGGTTCGCTTGGGTAGGAGAAGGAAGGAGTGTGAATTTGCAGTCACTGCAGACAAACAGCCTCAGGGCTACTTCTTCTTGCCTGTCCACTGATAAAGCCACTTGTTTCCTCCCTGGAGTTTATCACCTGTGAAAAGGAGATGGGGATAGATGCTGAGAAAGCCATTCATTAGGTTTTGGTGGTTGGGCCACCTCAGAGGAGTAGCAAACAGGACTGAAATGCTGAATATTTCCTGCTGCCTTGCACCTGCCTGGGATCCTTAGAAGCAAGAGCCACTGTGCTGCCTTTCCATCTCTGTATCTGAGGGTCTGGGACCAAACCTGGTCCTGCTGTAGCTGTACAACTCCTCTTTAGCTCAGTGGAATCAGGCTTGGTTATACCAGCTGGGAAATCCCATCTGTGTGTTCTGGTGGCAGGGACTGGCTGCTGCCTCTGGCCCTGATGTAACCCTCTGGCTTTGATCCTTTGGGTTATCAGAGGTGTCAAGGGATCAGCAAACCCCTTCCCTGCGTGGAGCAGCTCTGGGGTGAGACCCTGGGGCACTCCAGGCACAGCCCGCTGCACTACGTGTCCCAAAGGGCTCAAGTGAGCTTTCCACACGCTCAGGACAGGACAGAGTGTGTTTGGCTGGTACAAACACCTCGCAGAGCTCTAGCAGGGGGTGCTGGTACCTTTGGGTACCACAGGGCTTCCCCATAGGCATCCTTGGGCTTTTGGGGCTCAAGACAGCTACTGGAAACTAGGATCTTCCCCGAGAGGTTAAAATCTGCCCATCTCTAGAGGAACAGTGAGCCTGGAGCCTGCCTTACCAGCGGGGCCCAGAGCTCTGAACTCCAAACACCCCTTCCCTCTGTAATTATGCTTTATTTTTAGGTGTCCCTTCCTTTTTCTATTTGGAGCCTGCATCCTCCGCAGGGTAAACCGGAGAAGGTGCACTGAGCCGAACCCGCTGTGTTTGGGAAGCAGTAAAACGAGGCTTCTAAACTGGGCTCGGAGGCGTAGGAGCCACTGGGGAAGGCTGGCAGGGAGCCCTGGCACAGCGCAGACCGCAGCTCTCCCCGCGTGAGGCTGCGAGAGAGCCAGGCGCTTCGGTGGTTTGAGGGTGGGGAGAGCAGGATGAGGGATGCAGGAGGGGGGGGGGGAATGGGTGGACTGGGCTGTGGAAGGAGGATGGTGCTGTCGGGTCTTTTTTGTGGAGCAGGTGGAGGTGTGTGTTGTGTTGTAGGCCTCTTCCCTTCCCAGCTGGGTCTAACCCCCAGGTGGTTTGTGCCAACGATCTGAGTTTGGAGGGTGCCCTCAGTGTGTGGGGACTCCTGGCTTTAGTGGTGGGCCCAGGTCGTGTCTTTGGAGGACCCACCCCAGTTCCACAGAGCAAAAGGAGCTTCTCTTCCTTTAAAGCAACTTCCAAGTCCCCTTCATTTTCCATGTGTGTTTGTATGACATGCTGGTGGGCTTGCTTAGCACGTCGTGGGGTGAGTAACACCGTGACAGGGACAGAACATGTTCTGAATGGCAGCAAGACGAGACGTGATGAGAGCTTCCTTCCACTGCCACCCTGGGAGGGCTCTCACCTCACCTCACCGTCTGTCCCCAGCTCTTTCCCATGTCCCTGCAGTGAGGATACTCATCCCACAACGGTGTCACCTCAAGCTGGTGGTAGAAGGAGCCAGGTTTCTCCTAGCTGCTTTGGGCTGAGCCAAACTTCTCCTTGCACTGCACCTCAGGGCTAATAAACGCTTATTAGCCCCAGATTCCTCTACAGATGTCCTCTGACAGACTCACTAGTCAGCCCTGACTTCTAGGAAACCCCTCACTGCTGAGCCGAGCTGGGTGTGGGGGTCAGTGCTGGAGTCCCTCCACCTTGTATCGCCAAGGGACTTCATTGCTGGCTGTCCCAGGGTAGACTCAGCCCTGCTTCCTGAGGGAACGGCCTCTGCAAAGGCAAGGAGAGAAAGAGAGGTGTTTGGAGCTGCTTTTGCATTCCCCCAAGCAATGTTCAGGCTAAACCAGCCCCTTACCCTCAGCATGAATTTAAACAGCCGTGGGAGTGCCCCGTGTTGTAGCTGGCTCCCACGGGACACGGCTGAGCCCAGAGCAGCCCAGAGTCTCAGCTCCATCCCAACCTGGGCTGCATCTCCATCCCGCTCCCATCTTCTGTCAGCCTGGCTTCTGGAGCTTCTGGGGTCCGGAGCTGCACGTCAGACAATGGTTGGGCTCGGGGCAGCAGACTTACCATTGCAGATGGTTTTAGTTAGTGCTCAAGACACATTAAAGCCGGCAAGGGTTTATATTTAGCTGGGCTTCTTTAAGAGGAAAGCCTTTTATCCTCCTGGCTGGTCATCCATCAAGCCCTTGGGAGGGCGGGGTCGTGTCTCCAAATAGATCCCACGGACAAGCAGCCACTGTGAAACCACATTTCCTCCTGGGAGGGCCCTCCAGAGACAGCCGCTGACTGTGGCCAGCCCTCTGGTCGCCAGCGTTCGAGCAGGCTGGTCACGGGAGCTGGCAGGGACACAAAGCAGGGGCAGGGACAGAGCCAGCTCGGGTACCCGTCTGTCTCGGCATCGTGGCGTTTGAGCTGCCTCCTGCCCCTGATCCTGCCGTTCCGGCTTGGAATGGAAATGGCAGTTGGAAATTTTCACCTGGTTTCAACCAACAAACAACATCTAGTCAGGAATCCAGTAGCGCCCAGTAAATGTACTGGTCTGCTGGAGGGACAGGCAGTTGTGGCACTGGGATGGAGGCGTCTGCCGTGGCTGGTGGCAGCTCTGTGCTGCTCCTGTGGGCTCCTGTCATCTTACGGGTCAGCATCACCTGCGCCAAAACGTAGGTGGGAGCTGGAGGGAGGGTGCTGGTGGCAAGGAAAGCGTTAGGCAGGTGAGGCAGCTCCCCTGAACACATCTCTGAACCCAGCCCTTTGAGGGCTCTGCTGCCGTCTGGCTCTTCACAAGGCCGTTGCTCTGGGGGAGGCTTCCTCTGCCAGCGTCCTCTGGACAGCGCTGGGGCATCGCTGCACCAGCTTCATGGTGAGAATGCTTCAGCCACCACCAGGAAACACTGAGTGCAGGAGAAACCTGCTGTCATGGACAGGAAGAGCTCCTTGGCTGGGAGCTCCTTTCGCTCCCGCCAGTGTAAACTTTGGTGGATTTACTTGAGGTTTATGTTGGCATTGAGGAGAGGGGAGCTGGACCCCGTTTCCCTGTATCCCAGCCCTTGGGAGAGCACGAGTGTGTCTGTTCCTTGCAATTCCCTTGGCCTTTTCGAGGGCTGCGTCTCACCGATGTCGCTGTCGTTGCCCCAGATGGATTTGGAACCCCCAACCATCCCAGTTCATCCCAGTGACTGCAATTCCAGAACACTGCTGTACCCCAGCAGCAGTGAAAGGCGACTTTCTTAAGCTTTGGGGACGCTGATGTCTGAAGTCCACAGGGTAAATCACAGCTCTGGGGTGGCAGGACCAATCTTGAATTACACTGCTGATCCTAAAGAGGTTCCCTCCCCTGGGAAACTACCAGGGCACTTGGGAGGGGTTCTGTGTGTGCACAAGCAAAACCAGTTTGGAACTGGAACCAGTCTGAGATTAAACCATTTCCTTTGCTCTCTTTCCAAGAATGAACTTTATTTTTCCAGTTGATCTGAATCAGGGAATATTGGGACTCGGGGTGGGATTTTTTTCTTCCCTCCTTCCTTGTCTCTGGATTCTTTCCCAGAAAAACACAGAAAACGAAACATTTATTTTTCTTCCCAGTGAGAAAGTTTCTTCTCTGCTGGGAAGAGGTGCAAGGGTCGGGCTAGAGCTGCTATCAGCCATGCTTGCTGAGGAGCAGATAGAGACAGGAGAGGGACAGCCTGGCCACACAGCCCAGCCTCTGGTGAAAGGGCTGAAGGGCTGAAGGGTCAGGAGGGTGCTGGAAAGTCTGGGCTTGTGACTGCAGACTGTGTTCAGTCATGATGGCTCCACACGCTCGGAGCCCTCCAGGCTGCAAGGCTGCTCTGCTCTGGGGAGAGGAAAAGGGATGAATTTCCCACTGGAGGAACTGGGGAGATGCGCAGGAAGGAATATCACAGACTCACAGAGCTGTAGGGCTTGGAAGGGACCTCCAGAGCCCACTGAGTCCAACCCCCTGCCAAAGCAGGGTCCCTAGGACAGGGCACACAGGGCGGTGTCCAGACAGGGCTGGAATCTCTCCAGAGAAGGAGACTCCACACCCCCTGGGCAGCCTGGCCCAGGGCTCCTTCACCCTCACTGGAGAAAAGTTCTTCCCATGTTGGTGTGGAACTCCCTGTGCTCCAACTTGAGCCCATCACCCCTTGTCCTGTCCCCACAGACACTGAGCAGAGGCTGCCCATGTCCCCCTGTGTCCCACCCTTCAGCTATTGATCCCCATTGATCAGATCCCCTCTCAGGCTGCTTTTCTCCAGGCTGAACATCCCCAGCTCCCTCAGCCTTTCCTCACAGGGGAGATGCTCCAGCCCCTTCAGCATCTCCAGAGCCTCCTCTGGACTCTCTCCAGGAGATCCCAGTCTGTTTGTATTGGGGAGCCCAGCACTGGACACAACACTCCAGGTGGGGCCTGACTGGGGCAGAGCAGAGGGGGAGGATATGTTGGTTTAAGCCTCAAGCAGTGTTTCAGTTCCAGTTTCCAGGCAGGACGTGGTGCCAAACCAAGTGGCTGCTGCAGAGGAGGCGTTGCTGACTCAGAATGGCCTTACCACAATGCCTCCTGGTCAGCCTTGGGGGTGGCTCATCTACTTTGGCCTCCAGCCCCTTCCAGGGGAGAAAAATGAAGGTTCTGCAGCCGTGTAGCCCATGGTAATATTCTCTGCCTTGCTGGGATGGAGATGGTGCAGCTTACTGGGGAAGGCAATGGCTGGGACCCAGGAGACACAGCACCCCATCCTGTCTGTGCTTTGCTCACATGGTTTGCTTGCCAGGTTTCCCACTTCTCATCCTGCCTTTCAGGTAGGGGCAGTCTCTTAGCTGGGAGCCCACTGGTGCCTCTGCAGTGCAAATCCCAGCAGTGTTACTGATGGTTCCCTTGTTATGCTACAGTTCTGCCCAGCTGAGAGTGGCCCAGCTGATGAGCAGGTCCAGCTCTTGGGGACCACACAGGGCTGTGCTGCATGTTTTCAGGGAGGGGGGGCATGCTGCCTTGACTCCCTTCTCTCTAGACTCTGCTTGCTGCAGCAGCCAGTGCAGTAGAGGAAGGGGCTGACAACTCTGTTTTGCTCCCCACCTCCTCTCTCCTGCTTTGAGGACCTCCCAGTAAGTAACCCAAGCCCAGAGCTGTGGTGGCAGGCACTGCTGGGGAGGAACTTCCAGGCTCCGAGGCTCTAACCGCCCAAGGAACCAGCCTCTTCATCCCCACAAATTACAGGCTCCTGCCTGCCCTTCAGAGACGAGCAGGGAAACAGAGGAGAGAGAGTGAGCATGAAAAAAATCCCCCTACCACCAACCCCTCCTCTCCTGGACCCCGTTACCTCCATTGTGCGACGAAGCTCTTGGCAAGGCTGATGTGGTCACCTCAGTGGAAGGGAGGTGGTTAACCTTGTGTAGCTCCAGGCCTGGAGGTTGGTGTCCCTGCCTGTGGCAGGGGGTTGGAGCTCTGTGACCCTTGGGGTCCCTTCCAACCCAGACCAGGCTGGGATTCTATGAAGGGGCTGTGCTGATGCACGAGCACCAGAGCCAGTGTGAGAGGCTGTGAGCACCAGTTTACTAGAGTCTCCCCTCCTTCCAGCCCTCTCTCCAAGGGCTCAGACACAGGCGTGCTGTGACACCCTGTTTGAAGCGTAGCAGGCACGATGCAGGAAGAACAAACAACACTCGTGTCAGGAAATATCCAAGCAGATGCTCAGGGGGCTTGTTCCCTCCCAGTTCCCCCCCAAGAGCAGAGCGGATCAATGTGCTGGGGAGGGAGGTGGGTGTTTTCTCTTGCTGCAGCCCTGGGTAGCTGCAGAGCCTGGGCATTAGCTCATCCTGTGCAGATGGGCAGCGTGAAAGTCTCTTGTAGTTAAGGTTCTGTGCTGAATTCAGGAGATCTGGACCCAAAGCCCAGCTTTGCTCTGGACTCACTGGGTTGTCCCCATGCCCTGTTCCAAATGGGGAAGTAATTCGGCTTTTTCACAGTCCTTTTTAAGGCCCAAATCTTCAAGTGAGCTCGAGCTCCAACTTCCCATTGCTCCATGAAGTCAAAACATGACTTCCAGGACCCTGGACCCAAGTTGTCTGGATGGGGCCTCTCCCCTCTCTGCCACGTGTGACGGCCTCTTCCACAAGGTGGGCAGCGATGGGCAGAACTGTGACCCCAGTAAATAATAACACAGGCACAGAGCAGTTGGTAAATGCTGGTCTCCAGCTCCATCAATGGAAATTAAACCCAGCTCCATGGGAAAGATGTTGAACCACATAAAGCCTCAGAATTGGCTCTAAGTGTTGGTAACGCTGTGCGTGGGGCAAACCAGCACCAGACCCGTGTCCCAGGGCAGGTTTCTGTGTAGGAAACCTCACTCGAGGTGTCAGACCCAGAAAGGTGCTGAGAAAACTCCAAGGAGCAGTGAGAGAAAGGGGGGTGGTGAGGCCAGAAGCTGGGAAAGGTGATACTGAAACAGCCAGGAGCTTGGATGAGGTGGCACAGGGGAGGAAGGCTGGTGGGAGCAGAGGAGCTTTTTGATGGCTTGTCTATCAGCATCTGAATCAGCAGCTTTGCAACCAAACCAGCGGCCTGGCTGGCTGTGCTCGATGGTGATGGGTTCCTCCAGAGTCAGGCGCCACCAGAAGCAAGCTCAAAGCTTTGCTGGCTCTTTCCTCTGAGCCCCAGTTGTAGCAAGCACTTCTCTTCCCTGGAGTTCAGCCCGGGTCCTCTGGGAGCTGCCCCGGTCCCTTGGAAGCTGTTGTGGGGGGGTGGGAGGAATGTTTAATAAGGGCAATGTCCAAATTAGGAGGCAAAGGAGGGCTGCAGATGCTCATAAATACTGCCCTGCTTGTCAGAAATGCTGTTCTCCTGCTTTTATTGCAGCCCCTGATTTATGGGCTGGGCTGAGAGCCAGGCAGCGTGTTAGTGCCAGGCAGGAGGAGATGCGTGTGTCAGTGTGTGTGCACACGTGTGTGCACACACCTTCACATGGGCACCTCCGGTAGCGTGGCGCAGGAGTGGACTCTGGCTTCACATCTGGCAATCCAAAGGGTTTCCAGACTGACTGAAAGAGCAGGTTATACTGGGACAAAACCCTCCCTGGGCTCTCTGAGCAGCTCAGCCGTTCCACCTGCCTTATCACTACCCCGCGGCTGGTTTGCCCGTGCACCCATGTGTAAGAAGTACAAGGTCTGTGACACACAAGCAGCTCATTTGCATTCCACCCATTAAGACTAAAATTCTCCCTCACAGATAGGAAAATACCCCGGATATTTTGGCATTCCCAGACAGTCTGAGCTAGTTTTAGATTGGCAAGTGCACACGGTATCGGTTAGTGCAGGGATTTGACTGGAATGTGGAGCTTGTCCCAAGCCATTCCCCTTCTCCGAGTCCACTGCCAGTGTAAAATCATCGTGTAGATAAGCAAAATCACTAAAAGATAGTGGGTTTGGTAGTTCTCAGCAGTACCCTGGAGCCGGTGGGAGGTTTTCCAGTAGCTGCTCTGGCAAAGGCCTTTCTGGTTTCACACCAGCGGAGCTGCGCCGGCTTG
This sequence comes from Rallus limicola, assembly GCA_022605955.1. Lineage (NCBI taxonomy): Eukaryota > Metazoa > Chordata > Aves > Gruiformes > Rallidae > Rallus > Rallus limicola. The sequence continues at coordinate 5,003,409 of JAKCOZ010000040.1, read as the reverse complement.
AAGATTGGATTAACCTCAATACTGCCAATTGTGGTTTATTGATTGCCGACTGTGGGCATGACTGCCTGCCTCAAGAATGGGGGAAACATCTAAAGAACAAGAAATGGGACCTTCGTCTTCCTCTTGATGGAGTTAATGGGTGCTGTGGCTTGAACTGGGCAGCTGAACCCCTAAAGCCTTGAGGTTATCAGCTGGGCTGTAGACTTTACGTGGGGCAATCTCATCCTGATTTACACTCCCTTCCCTCTACTCACTGGTTGGAGATGTTTGCAGTGGGCTTCAGCTGGGGGGCTGGGGTGGGGGGGGGGAATGTCCACAGCATGATATTTGGGAAGGGTGTTGTCTTGGCCTTGCCTTATCCTTGGACCCTTCAGTCCTGGGATGGAGCTGTGTGGAAAGAGCACTGAGATAAATCCTCCACGAAATCCTCTACGGCTCCACTTCTCAGGGGGTGGTTCCACTCCCCAGCCTGACTCCATGGAAAGATTAACAGAGAGAGCAAGAGTTCTTACTACTCCCAACAGCTCCTGGAAAGAATTAGCATCACAAAACAACAGCCAAGCATTTCTCCAAGCCGGAGCAGTGTTTACACCCTTGAGTAGGGCTCACGGAAACAGCCCCGTAAGGCAACGCAGGGCAGCGCCGACTGCTGACTCCAGCCATAACGAAGACTCCAAGAGATGCCCGATTTGCCACATGCTTCGTTAACGTGCGCCACCTTAATTACCTTCCTTGTTAACAATTTGCAGTAGCTATTTATTCATAAAACCCACTTCCCGCCCCCTAAATTTACACAGCCGAGCAGCAACAGCGAGGAGGCTTTGCTCCCTCTAGCATCCCCGTAGGGTTATCCCTCAAGCATGCACGGAGACTAGCCCACCAGTGCCTGGTGGCTGCTGGGCTGGCTTCCACTGAGTCATCACTACCAGCCACATTCACCTTCCCATTGCAGTTTGCCAATTCACGTTTTATTTAGCAACTGGCGTGACTCAGCCCGGGGATGATGACAGCCAAGAGATGAAGTGATACTGCCGTTGGACGCTCAGTTTCTTAGGGTCAGAAGTCTTCCTCTCCTTCTTGGCTGACATCGTGGGATGAAGGATTAGCTTTGCCATTCACCACTGCCTGTGATGCCTTCGAGAAAGGGCAGCAGGAGCCTCAGCGTTGGGGCTGGGGAGAGATGGAGGCATCAAGCCCAGAACCCATGGGGCAGAGCATCAGCCAGAGCTGTGCAACACCAGTTACAAAACATGAAACTGGGCTGAACTTTCCTGGTTTCAGGTTTCACATCATGCTTTGGGATTCAGCCAGGTCCCTTGAACCCGGACTGGGGAATTCTGGTGACTTCCAGCAGCTCTGGCAGCGTTACTGGAGTCTCACAGGTTTTAATATTTGCCTTGCAACTCTTGTTCTTGGAAACCAGCCCGTTGAATCTGCAGCTTCTGTAAAGCAACATCAAGCAAACAAGTTTTTAGCCATCATAAAGCAGGAAAAAACCTCTCAAACCAACATCTTGTCATTCTGTAAGTACAAGAGGAGGAGAAAACAACTCTGGTAATGAATTCTACAGCAACACTCAGGATTCCTTTGCCATTTTGCCTCTCTAGGCTGATGACATCTGATGGCAGGCCTAGCATCCGATATGGTTTGTAATTTTTTAAGCAATTTAACCATCTGGAATTTAGTTGCACCCACCTAAAAGAGCTTGTAAGATGGGCATTTTCATCAGCACTGAAACATTGCCCTGGTTTCACCTATATTTTCACTGCAAGATGCTTCATCTTGGTTTCATCGTGTCTGACCTCATTTTAATTTTTATTAAAAATACTGTTTTAATAATATTTTTATTCGTAACAATATTTGATATTCTGCTGCATTGCATAATGCCTCATTTCATGTTCCATTCTGATGCTTTGACATGAGGAACTTCCAAGGAGACTCCTTTTGATATCCAGCTCCTGTGGGGTTTCTTCAAGGATCCAGAAGATGCTCTTCTCTGTTTTGGGATGTGGGTTGCAGAGGGATGGTTTGACATCAGTTCCCATGCAATGGAAATCTGGTCTACTTCACCAAATGTGAGCTCTGTATGCATCTTCTTTACAGGACACCCCTCCCAGTGCCTTAATTCTAAATCCTTCCTCTTCACCCCTGTGCCATGAAGATACCTGCCCCACTTCTGTGCTTGCAGAGTTGCCTGGAAGCTGTTCCCAGGATCAGAGGTGAAAGGTCCTGATCTTTACTGAGCTCTGGAGGTGACAGGTGTAAAATGCCCATAGGTTTGTTCTTCTTGACACTGTGGGATGTGCCTGCAAGTGGCTCCTGCCCTCCTTCCCCAGCTCCTGCACCGTGCTCACCTTTGATGCTGCTCTGCTCTGAGCTACTTCAAACAGCCTGGGAGGGTGGTTCAGCCCGGGTGGTAATTACACCCTGTTGCAGCTCCCTGGTGCTGCAGACCCTTTGAAGTGATTTTACCACCCAGCCTGGTCGCCAGGAGCCACGGCACACACACATACCATGGAGTTCAGTCTCCCTGGCAGCTCTGCCCTAGGGGCCCTATGGGAAGGTGGGAGTGGACAGGGAACAAGGAAATGAGATGAATGAAGGCTTTAAAAAAAAAACACCACCAAGAAAGGCCATAAACTATCTACAGAACATTTTATTAACCCTTCGAGTGCCCATCATGTTCCTGGTGGGGCCTGTGCAGGTGCAACCACCTCTTTCCAGTCCTGAGCAAAACCAGACTGTGTCAAGAAGAGATTCCTCAGCAATCAGAAGGAACCAGGGATCTCTCCCTAGTGCTGGCTGGTCCATCAGCTCCATTCCCTGCCACTACCTGCCACCCTTGGATGGCCACATTCCCTCTCATCTCAGCAGGCTGAGTGCTCCTTGTTACTCCCTGAAGCTCTTCTGGGCATAGAGGCAAGATGACTTCAATGGCTGCAGTGCTTGGAAAGAGGTCCTGCTCATAACATCTTCCTGTTGGCATGCTACACTCCTACTCCCACTTTACACCCTTCCCTGTAGACTCATTTATCTACTTTTTGGGGCCATGGGCAACCTTGTGTAGCTCCAGGCCTGGAGGTTGGTGTCCCTGCCTGTGGCAGGGGGTTGGAGCTCTGTGACCCTTGGGGTCCTTTCCAACCCATGCCACTCTATGCTTCTATGATTCTATGATCTGAGGTCATAAAGCTCTCAAGGACTGTCCTTTGTGCCTCGCTGACAGGCACCTGCAGTCTCTGTGTGTGGGTCTCCTGGGCATCCCTGCGCCGTGCCGTTAGTTCTGGGGCTAAAGGGAGAACCTTTGATTACTCAGTAGTTGAGACATGCTGAGAAACGAGGGGCATTTCCACAGCTCTGGAAAGAAATTCTTCATTCCAGGCATCGGAGGCACCGTAATGTCTAGTCAGCAGCATTAAGGGAGGAGAGAAGGCAGGGCACCCAGGAGATTGCAAGAGGGGTTGTGAGACAAAACAAGGGCAGGGACATCAGAGGGGTGGAGGTGATCAGAGCCTGGAGGGTGGAGATGAGCTTAGGCAGCAGAACAGCTTCCAGTGGTGGTTGCTGCAGTTTGCACCTTGGAGTTTGTAGGAGTTTGCTGGTTGCAGAGGAAGCGGTGGTGGGGTCAGGCGAGCCAGATGCAGCAGGTAAAAAGATGCATCCCTGAAGCAAGTTGTCTGTTGTTTGAGAAACAACCCTGAAATCACCAGGATGGAAGCAGGATTACTCCCTCCTGTCCTTCTCCTGAGTGCCTGGCTCCCAGGATCTCTGTGCAATGGCAGATGTGCCACTTCCCCATCTGAACTAATCCCTGATCCCAAACTCCCTGAAACCAACAGGGAAACTTCCATCTTTCCTTTCAGCCTGGGTTAGCTTCCCCTGTTTGCGTGCTTTTGCACGCTGAGGAAGGGCAGAGATAAACCTTTACAAAGAATTAGGAAAATGTAAAGCCCTAATTAGGAAAATGCAAAACATTAACAAGTCAGGAGGCCTCCAGGAGGGTCACAAGAGACAAAGAGAGGATGAACTAATGAATGAAGCTCCAGGCTGGTGTTCCTACACCGATAACCTGCTCTACAGTTGCCCTTGGTGGCTTAGAAGAAAAGAAGGAGCCCAACTGGATGCAGAAAGAAGCGCAGAAGCCCGGTAAGGAGTGGGAAGCGCTGAGGATGTGTGCTCAGAGTGAAACAGCAAGCGTGACACCTGGGGATTACCCCTGCACGTCAAACCAGGGCCTGCCCGGGGCGCAGTCACGCCGCACCATGAGTCGGTGCAGCTGGCTTTGTGGGGACATGAGCCATTTTCTCTAGCAGGCGCCATGGAGAGCAACGCTGAGATTTACCTGGGGCTGACACATCCTCCTCTGCCTGCTTTTCCACCAGCATCTCCTCCTGCCTTGACACGGGGGTTGGCAGCTCCTTGAGAGCACCGGGACACATTTTTTGAGGGGGGGGAAAGGTGGAAGTGGTGGGTGGGAGACTGTGCAAGCACGGAGCCAGAGCTGTCGGTCACCCGTCTGATGCGTCAGCCCTTGGTACGCCTGAGGACAGATGGCTCAGCCCCTATGAGGACGGCAGGGAGCCGTCCCAAACAGCCTGCTGTCTTCTCCTCCCGGCCAGCCCACCCTCCTACCTCTGACTCTCAAAAGCACCGTACCCACCACCCCTCCCAGCGCTGGCACTCTGCGGCTCCTCGCTGATTTACCAGCTCCGTCAGCGACTTGGCAGCGGTGGGGTGCCGGGCGCCCGCGGGGGTACGTGGGGGTGTGGTGAGCTGGAGACGCCCCGCTTGTTTATTTGGTTACCGTTTTGTGGTTTTCCAAAGGTGCCTGCAGGTCTGCAGGAGAATCTGCTGCGAGATGCGCCTCGCCCTGTTCCCGGCTCCTCCTTGGGCTCAGCCGGTGCCGCACGGGCTCCGGGTTTGTGTGTGTGTGAAAGAGCAAGAGAGAGCAAACCCTGCAGCACAGAGGCATGCAGAGCTGCATCTTCCATCCTCCTGTATGGGTCTTTTTGACTTCACCATACAACAGATAGCACAGGCTGCCGGGCACCCCAAAATTAACCCCATCCCTGCCAGTGGACTTTGCAGGAAGAGGAGAGGACTCTCTTAACTTTCACCATAACTTTCATGCGAGGGTGGAAGAGTGGGGTGTCTCCACGGTGAGCATGATGGAGATGCTCCGCTCCCCACCGGTATTTGGCAGGGGGGTTATGACCTGCGGCAGTATCTTTGTCCCTTCACTGGTCCTCGTAAGAAACCCATCTCTAAATACTGTTCTTGGCTTAGCTTAGCAGCCAAAAAAAACCCCAAACATGAAAGTTAATGATGGTGGGAACTGCTGTTATGAATATCTGTGTGATGCAATACTGGCTTGTCCCACCTTGTGTTTCTGTTCCTTGTGATGCTCACAAGTAGAGGCTCAAGCTGAGAGCAGAGATTCCCTCTGATAAAAAGCACGCTGGCTGCAAGAAACACTTGCCCTCCTCAGAGCTCCCTAGAAAAGACAACAAAGCGTGGCTGCTCCCACTTCAGAGCACATGGGAAGGACATACTGGAATGTTGTACCCAGCTCTGGGCTCCCCGGAATAAAAAAGACAGGGATCTCCTGCAGAGAGTCCAGTGGATGCCTACAGTGGTGATGAAGTGCCCGGAGCATCTCCCCTACAAAGAAAGGCTGAGTGAGCTGGGACTCTTCAGCCTAGAGAAAAGAAGCCTGAGAGGGGATCTGATCAATGGGGATCAATAGCTGAAGGGTGGGACACAGGGGGACATGGGCAGCCTCTGCTCAGTGTCTGTGGGGACAGGACAAGGGGTGATGGGCTCAAGTTGGAGCACAGGGAGTTCCACACCAACATGGGGAAGAACTTTTCCCCAGTGAGGGTGAGGGAGCCCTGGGACGGGCTGCCCAGGGGGGTGTGGAGTCTCCTTCTCTGGAGAGATTCCAGCCCTGACCTGTCCTAGGGACCCTGCTTTGGCAGGGGGTTGGACTCAGTGGGCTCTGGGGGTCCCTTCCACCCCTACAATTCCACGATTCTGTGATTCCCACTGGCCTCCAAGCTGAGACATGATTCTGATTCCCTCTGGAGAAACAGAGCCACAAAACCATCACAGAATCCCAGAATCCTATCAAGTCACCCTTCCCCTCTCACTGCAGAACGCTCCTGCCGTGCCACTGGCACAGGGGCCCTCCTGGCGTGAAGGGTGACACAAGCAGCGCCGCCTGACAGCTTAGTAACACCTCAACCCAAAACTGCAGATAGAGGCGAGATCCCTGCCCCGTGCCATCTGCTGAGCTGGAGCCCGACCCACGCAACAGCCGCACCAGGCCCTGCTCTTCCTGCAGAGAGCAACAGGGCCGCGTATCGGGGAGCACATCCCGGGAGCCAGGCTGAGCTTCGCACTGCCCCGAGGGGAGAACCCCACCTACTGAATCAGCCTCTGCGCTTCCTGCAGCACCTCTCCTGTCAGAGACTGACCCAGCCCGGGCCTGCTGAGCTGCTCTGGCTGCACACCCCACGCTCGGGACCAGGGGTTGAGTTTCAGATGGGCTACAGGGAGCACTGAGGGCAGAGAATCTGCTGCTTCGTAACAGCCCCCCCACTGCTGAGACATGTCTGCTCGATGTCACTCGAGCCCAGCGTGTGCGGTGATGTTGTGCAGGCCTCATCCTGCCTTCCCCGCTCATGCCAAGCCTGTAGGTTGGACCTGCTGGGAGAACCGGGCTGGGAGAGAAAGCCATGAAACAACCTGATGCATTTTCACAGTGGGAGCTGACAGGAGCCTCTCCTGGGGTTTCGGTCGGGTGTTCGTGCAGGGTACTTACTGGCTGTTGTAGCAGCTAGACGCGTGTGTTGGGGAGGTTCAGGTGGCTGGACACTGCAGTTGCAGTTTGGGAGAGGAGGTGGCACAGCCACCAGCAAGATCAGAGGTGCTGGGGGAACAAAGGAGGTGGGAAGGTGACTGGTCTGTTAGCCCTGATCGCTGTCCAGTATTGATCCTCTGTCTGTGGGAGAGGCAGGCTCGGTGTCTACAGAGGAACCAGGATCCACATGAGGAAAGTAAAAAAAGAGGTTCTTAGGTCTTTCTTGGCTGTGTGTGACTCCCCTGATATTCCTTTGGCTTCCCACATTCCACAGCTTTGGGGAGCTTGGACTTTGGATGGGCTACCAAAGTTTCTTAACATCTGGTATTTCTCCAGAGCCTTTCTGCCAAGGAGCACAAACACACTGCTAAAATCTGTGATGTAAACTGTGGTCCTGCAGCTGTGAGTCAGAACAGCATCATTTTTATTAGCTCAGTTTCAGAGAGGAAGCAGGAGCTGTTTGCTCGCTGTCCTGTTGTGGGGCAGTGGCACAGCCAGAAATGCAGCCCCAGAGTCTCCACTCCTTGTCCCCATGTCAAACCACAAGTGACAGTCACAGCGGTAGCTGAGGACAGGATGTGAGGAGCAGGTGACCGGTCCCTTTGCTATGAGTCCCTCAGGCTGGGACCAGAGTCTGACATCCTGCCTCCCAACTCCCTCCCCGTCTCCCACCCGCAGCTGGAAATAGAGCCCAGGAGCCTTGGCCAGCAGCCCCAGCTCCAGCCACCAGCTCCTCCTCCGCTCCCCATCTTCATCCCAGTGAGAATATCGTGCTGGTCTGCGAGTCACTCCAAGCTGTTTTTCCTGGTCACTGCCCTCTCCCAGAGCCGGGCTGGTGTTTGCCCTTCGCTCCTTTAGTGCGTTGCCTTGGCTGTGCCGGGGCAGGAGCTCCAGGAGGTGTTGATGGAGAGGCTGATCCAGTCCATGAAATCACATCCGAACGGAGCAGTGCTCTCCCTGGTGACCCAGGGAAAAGAAATGACAGAGTGCTGTCTCCTGGAAGGCTACAATTTCATCCTCCCGTTGCGATATTCCCCTCAAGTTAATAAGCACCCTGCCTGCTCCGAGGAGGCTGCTGTGGCTGGAGAATATGTAAACCCAGAGAGACGGGAGCTTTCTAGGATTCAGGGGAAGGCGTCTGGTAGGAGCGGGGACTGGCCAGGAGCTGAGCCAAGCGTGACCCAAAGTGGAACGTAATTCGGACAGAGCTCTCAGAGTTAACTCATGGCTGATGCTCAGCTTGGGCCTGATTCATCTCCCTGTGCTGCACAAACTCATCTTTGAAGTGCTCAGCACGGCAGACTGGCTGGTGCGCAGCAGCCGTGTGTCCCTGTTTCATCCCAGGGCTTCAGGAGAGCTGGTGGGGGCTTGCAGACTTCAATGGGAGGCTGCTGTATTTTTGGAGACCGAGAAAGCCGTAGACAAATCCTACCTCCATTAAATTTAATGACAAAACACCCCTTGACGTTGCTGGGTCTAGAATCCTGTCCTGTTATTTAGTTCTTTATTGTGTTGCCAACTCTCACATCTGATGATATTTGTCATTTTCTTCTGGAGCCAGGTTCTGGAGTGGTGTGATGACTTGGGGAGCTCAACTTTCATTTAAAACTGAAAAGCATGTTACTAACCCTCATTACGGTGGAGTAAACCTGAAAAAACATTAACCCAACAAGCTCAAAAGCCACAAAGCAAATAGAGAGAATAAAAGTAATATTTAGACAAACTCTTAAAGCTAATCCACGGTCTGGGGGCACAGCTCATGATGTCTTACCAACTGCCTTGGACAGTCCTGCTTTTGGCTTGGAGTCTCTTACTCTAATGAGGGGTGTGAGAGCCCACGTGTGATGGGCTGTGTCTGCATTTTGGCTGCAGCACCCATGGGCACCCTGGTCCTTCCGCCGGTGCCACGGGGCTCAGCAAGCAGTGCACCCACAGAAGTCAATGCAAAGATGCTGTGCAGATGGAGAGAGTTTTGCCCTTGATGTAGAGGATGGCTCAAGGTCAAATTCTCTCCTGAATGAATCCAGCGTGCTTAGAGAGGCTCGAAGCAAAGCCTGGCCTGAGCTTTGGGATGAAGGTTTGGGAAATGATGGAGTCAGTAGGAATTTTGGCTTTGGTTGGAGCAGAATGAGGCCAGAACTGGTGTCTTTTGAAAAACTCATGTGCTGTTCAGCCTGGGTTTCTTCACAGGTTCCACTCCCTGCTCACAGATTGCCCAGGTTCAGGGAGGAAACCTCAACGAATTCAACTTATTTTGGTAAATTTGGCTTTGGAAATGAAGACTTGTCATTCCCTGTCCTGTCTTACCCTTCCTCCAGCCAGAATTTGAACGTCACTCTTTACAAACTCATCCTGCAGACCTTTGGCTGGCAGTTCTCACCACAGGGAGTCACACAAAGGGAACCTCCTGGTCCTGCTTGCATGGAAGCGACCAGGAGTAACACAAATTGAAGGCAAGATGCTCACTGTCATCAATTTTACCCACCCACATTTGACTGGTTATCAGGTATCTTTATTGCAGCAGGAGGTTCTTGTCACCTGGAGGTTCTTGGTGTCTTTATAGCCCATTCTATAGGAGCTACAGGAGATCTCAGCCCCACTGAGAGGCTGTTTCACACCTGAGGTGCGTTCTGACTCTGCTCCCTGCAGAAACCTTTGCCTCCCTTCCCATCCCTCCTTGCACACAGCTATTCCTTGCCAGCTCCCCTGCAACACCCAGCCGAGGGGCAGTGCTGGATGGGGTAAGAGCATTTTGATGTGCCACAAATCATGGGGATCTTCCTGAGGAGCGTTAACACCCTCTGCTTAGCACATCCTATCTGTTCCAGCCAATTCCTTCCCCAAGCCCCTTGCAAGCAGAGGGGTTTGGAAGTGTTTAGGGTCTGGATGTGGCCAAGTATTTAAAGCCCAGGGCGCAAGCGGAGTAAGCAAGTCCTTAAAGTTAAGCTTGGGTTTAATTCCCATTTCAGTCAATAATTAAGACTCTCAGTCCTTAAAGCTAGGGCATGTATGTGAGTGGGTTTGCTGAGTTTTTTTGGATCAGAGCTCAGCCTTGTAGGATTGAGGTTTCCTGGATTTAGCCCAGGCCACAGGAAGCTGTGGGGGCAGCGGGTTTGAAGTCCTACTTCCTCGAGGTTCCCACTTAGGAGGTGTGAGCTCTGCCCTCTGTTAATAAGGTGATACTGCTAAAACCCAGCTAAAACCCAGCTCTTTCAGAGCAGCCTCCTTTGTAGAGCCCAAAGAGTCAACAGACGGAATCAATACCCCCACACAGACTGGGAACAGGAGTCCTGAGCCCCTGCCAGGGACTGGTCTCCACCTCCAAGTGCCACATTAATTACTATTAATTACCTACCATCAATTGTTAGGCTTGGATGCCAGAGTCCCTCCAAGCCTTGAGATGAGGTTGCACAGTCCTGGGAAGTGGGGCTTCACTGCAGCATCCTCTGTGCCTCCTCCTGGGACCGAAGGGACCCCGGCGTGGGCTGCCATCCTGCAGCACCAGGCTGCCCTTCCCAGAGCCGAGGCAGGGACAGAGGTGGTGCCTGTGGGTCGTTGCACAGCTGAACCGGCACCGAAGGAGAAATTCCCTAGGAAATGGCTGGGACAGCTGATAAATCGAACAACCTCATGTATTCCAGGCATCTCCTGCTGACCTTCACCTTCAGATCAGCGTGTGCTGTGAGATTTGCCTGAAAACTCCCACCTCAATTTGCTTTCCACAGGAAAGGGGGTTTAAAGTGCACTTCCATTGTGGAGATGCTGCCTCTCCAACCCACAGATTTTAATTCCAAAACTTTTGGAAGCCAGCAGCTTTGTTGTTGTTGTTGTTTTTTTTTTCCATCGGAAAGTGAAAGAAATTTCCATGGGAATGTTTTTAAATTGTGTGTGAAAATATATCTGAGGCTCTTATAATTATATTCTCATGTAATAGTGGGCTCTCTGGAGAGAAGGCGACTGGAGGTGCTCGATGTGATCGCTGAGCATGCGTTGCTGGTGGGCTCGTCATGTGAGGATGCTGTGTGTTCCTGGCTGTACCAGAGGTGATGTCTTTGGGTTTTCTTCTGCCTTGGGTTTCAGCATTTAATATTGGGAACTCTTGGCTTTAAAAATGGCATTTTCTGGCCTCAATTCTCAAACTCAGGTCTCCATGATTAAGGTACATAAAAAGGGAGCTGATTTCTTGGAAACTGAGCATCCCATCCCACTGGACATGATGGGAATGCCCAGAGAGGGGGTGGGTGCCCCATCCCTGGGGGTGTTCAATGCCAGGTTGGATGGAGTCAACCTTGTGTAGCTCCAGGCCTGGAGGTTGGTGTCCCTGCCTGTGGCAGGGGGTTGGAGCTCTGTGACCCTTGGGGTCCCTTCCAACCCAGACCAGGCTGGGATTCTATGATTCTATCAATGCCAAGGCTTCAAGGTTCACTTGGAGACTCCAAAGGCACTTGCTTGCAAGGGATAAGATCCTCCCTCCACAAAGCAATCAGTTGTTGAGCAAGGGAAGAGGTGATGAACCCTGTACAGCAAAACAGCATCTGTACGGGGAGGAAATGGGAGACTTCCCAGGTTAGGGATTCCTACGGAGCCGCTTGCAAGTGTTGTAGCTTGACAGGTCTGAAGCTATAAATCCTGCAGATGAATTTGAGTCAGAGAGGGAACACTGGCACCTCTTGAACATGTTCTGCTGCTGAAGGGGGTTATTTAGGTCTCTGCCACCCACGACGTATGATGTGAAAGACATCACCCGGGCTCCTGTGGAAACATTAAAGGAGCTATGGGGGCTGGCTGCACACACGTTTGCCAATTACCATTTAGCTGAGTTGCCTTTACAGGTAGGTGCAGGCTCAGGAGAGAGGGAGAAGGAGCGAGCACAGTCTTGGAATGAAGACTGTAGCCCAGGGCTCCTTCACAAACCTGGGCCGGGGGCGGGGGGCGATAAACCCTGGGTAGGGTGTATTGTACCACTCAGGCTTTGTTTTACCCCCTCCAAGCAGAGAAGCTCAGATTTTTAGCAGTCCCCAGCTCAGTCCCCAGTGGCTGTAGTGGCTTTGGCACCAGGTTCTGCACCCCATGTTGCTGCCCCTGCCAGGAACTTTCTGCAAACCCAGATGTCTGGTGTTGGAAGCCAGAGTCGGGCTCTCCTGTGTGAAGTGCTGGAGACCAGGGAGGGCAGGTCCCAAACCTGGGAAGTTTAAGCAGAGGAAGCAGAATGGGCAGGAGATGCAGGAGGGCTCTTGTCCCCCATTCCTGATACCAAGCAGAGCACAAAGGTGGCAAACGAGTTTGCTCAAGGCTGGGCAGGAAGCACAGTCGCATCCCCAAGCCCCTGAGTCACCTCATTCCCTCTGGATACGTGGCATTCCCAGCATCCAGACCATCCCTGCCCAACGCGACAGTGTGAGACTGGGGTTCTGCTGGCAGCTGAGGGCAGGGACCCACAGAGTCCACAGGGATGCTGGCAGAGAGAGGAGTTCCCAGGGGGTCTGGACAGGGTGAGGGCTGGGCTGGCAGCAGTGACCCTGGAGAAGTTCTTGCAGCCCCGTGGGCAGGAGAAGGAGCAGTGAGGGAACCAGGACATGTCCTCACTGCTGGAGGGGAGATGGTTTGTGAACACAAGGAAGGAAAAAAGAATTTGTGAGTGTGAAGGGTGGGGATAGGGCCCAGGGCCTGGTGATTCTCAGGCAATGACATGTCAGGTGCACATGTGTGTATTTACATAAGTATATGGGAGCTGCTCCCAAGGTTGAGCCAGGGAGGAGTGCTTTGCAGCAGGAGGGATGATCCTGCTGTTGAAACGTTGGCCTAGGTTTCAGAAACCCTGCTCCCCTTCCCCTGGCTCTCAGCACAGCTTTAGACAAGCTGTCGAGCTTTCCCCTGCCTCAGTTTCCCCAAACTCTTGTTTACACCCTGTGTCCCTTCCTATTGCCCATTCTTTGGGGGAAGGGGCTGCATCTTGCTTTGCATCCCCAACGCTAGGTGTGGCAGGGCAAGAGGGTGGTGAGATATACTGGGAAACATCCACACAGCAGCAAGAAGAAAGGTTAAAGGCTTGGGGAACCGGGCTCTGGAGGCTTCAGCCTTGGGAGCTGGCCATCCTCACTCACGTTCCTGTAGCTGAAGGCTCCAATTTTCTGAACTTTCTTCTGTTTTGGTTACGTTTTGCTCTGTGGGTTTTCTTGGTGGAGGAAAAATAGGTGTTTTTGGTTTTCCTAGCAGTTCTGCATTCTGTATTTCCATAGTGCTGGGGCACCAGGGGAGGCAGGGAGCTGAGGTTCAGCCCAGGCACCTGGAAGGTGGAAAGGCTTCAGTGAACTTGTTTGGTCACACTGTAGTGAGCCGTGGGGCTGGGGAACGGTCGGGGCTTCTCAGCACTGGTGGAAGGAGAGGTGCTGCAGGAGCAGAGCAAAGCCACCTCCTCCAGACCAAAGGGACAGACAGACAGACAGACACAGGGTGTTGACAGCTGGGTAGAGGGAAGCGTTACTTCAGCAAATCTCAAAAGCTCTGACAATCCCCTTCTTACCCTGCTCTGTCCCAATGTCTCTGAAGTCTTTGCTGGATGCCAGAGGTGGATTTCTCAGCAGACAGGCGTTCCCAAGAGGTGATGTTCCCTGGCTTTCCTGGGCTTTGATACCCTTTCCATCACTTACCCCCCCATGGCAGAGCTGGCACGCCAGATTTACCGCTCTGCACTGGGGTTCCTTTCTGCAGCCACCCCCAATGTGGCTTCACAGGAGGCTGCCAGGAGCTGAGCTCAGCCTCTGTGCCCATCCAAGCCCTGGTCTAACCACGGAGCCTGCCAGCCAGGATGTTTTCACTGTTCCCATAAGCATCAAGGGAAGAGGAGAAACATCTTCAGGCTCATTCCCATTCTCTTGAGCCATCTGGTCCTACGTTGCTGGAGCCTTCCCTGCCTTAGGAGGCCCACATCAGCTCTTTGTGGTATCTTCCCTTCTTGCCAGGCTCCGGCTCCTCTTTCATCCTCGGTGCCATGCCCGCCCCCTCACCCCCTTTGATTCCAGGACCTGAAGAGAAGACTGGTTTAGGGAATGTCTTGTCAAGTCCACCTCCCTCCCCCCTCCTCCTCCTCCTCCTCCTCCTCCTCCCCAAGGGCCTTCTGCATTGTCTCACTGTGGTGCAGACGGAGCCGGGGAGATCAAAGCCCAACGGTCTTTTTTTAGCTCGGGGAGGAATGCACGATGCCTCCTGCGCTCCGAGCTGTCGCCAGCCCCAGCAGAGGGTTCCTCTCCCCGTAACTCGAGACTCCCATCCCTGGAGGCGTCCCCAGGATTGACAGGTGACACGGAGCTGCTCTGAGCAGGCAGGTCCTTCCCAACAAGTCTGACTTTGCACCGCGGAGCTTTTCCGTCAAGGATTTGGAGATGTCTGCGGTTAAGATGGGATGTGCCCCGTAACATTCAGCTTCGAAAGAACCTACCTGGATGGGATTAACCCTTTCCAGAGCTTAGTCTTTCCTTTCCTCCTCCAACTTAAGAGTGATGCGCGGCTTCTTTCTGTTATTTAACTGTGAGCAGGTTTCTCTCTCTCCTCCTCATGCTTGCCCACCACACAACACCCAGCAGCCCGGTCTCCCTGTTTCTCAAGGCCACTGCGGGACTGCCCGCCGGTGGGTTGGCGATGGGGACAGGTTGGGTGACGCCTGCATCAACAGCCAGCCATAAACTGCCATCGCTTGAGCTGGGAAACCACTCCAGCCTTTCCCACCGTGGCAGAAGACTCTGTTGGAAAGGTTCATGACCCATTTTGACCTTGAGGGGTGCATCCAACCCCTATCTTTTGCCGTGAAGAGCGCTGAGCCTGGGATGGGATGTGTCTAGCACACAGCTGGGATCTTCTTTGGGAAGGATTCAGACTCCTAATTTCTACACTTGAATTTTGCCCAACCCCAGCAGCATCCTGGGCAGGGACCGCTGGCATCCCTAAGGTGACAAAGAGATGGGATTCCTCAAACCCTGGAGCCTGGGGCAGGTGCTGGGTGCCTCCGTTCCTGGCAGGGAGTGCTGGGAGCTGCCAGAAAAACTCTGATAAAGACTTTGCTCAGAGGGATTGTTCGTTGAATAAATGAAAAGGAAACAGCGTGAGGAGCTGGGGAGGAGGTAAATGCTCTGCCCTTATCGCGCCCTGATGAGCAGAGCCCTCAGCCAGAGGAGATGTGTGAAGCAATCCTGTGTGTTTAGAATGTTTATGCATATCGTTAGGGCGTTTTCCTTGGGCTGCTGGAGTCAAGTCGCTCCTCTGGTACGTTCCCTTCAGTGTTTCAGGCAAGGTACCTCCTCCCCAGACCCCTCAGTTCAGACTGGGGAGCTCTGGAGACCAGGGCTGTCTGGCTCTGGGCAGGTTTGGAGCAAGGGGTGCAGCCCCACCGTGACCAAAGCCAGGGATAAGCCTTTGAACCAGGACAGTCTGTGTTCCCCATCCATGGCCGAGCCTTCGGGACGCTCTACCCAGCCCTACGTGGCAGATCCTCAGCCTGATTTCTTCAGTGGGGAAACTGAGGCACGGAGCAGCACTCTGGGGTCATATGCTGATCCTGTGGCTGAGCAGGGAACGCAGACAAGGTCTCTTTCCCCCCAGGGTTGTGCTTCAGCCACAATCCATCTCCCTGCCCAAGGCCCTTTCTGTGTTCAAAGTGTTCCACAAACAATTGAGGGCTTTGAACTCCTCCTCATCCTGGTTAGTCTGAAAGTGGAGGCAGGGAAGGAAACACCTTCCTAAACTTAGCCCCCAGCCAGCCAATACTTTCTGGAACTGTGTTTGATTAGGCCTGGGGAGCAGTAATTTGGTCTGAGGTTTATAAAAAATCCTTCCCTCTCCGGTGAGAAAGCTGCTGCTTAGGAGGAGTAGAAGGATGAGGTGCTGTCTTCTCCAGAGCAGAGCTGGCTTACTGCTTGGTGGGAGTTAATCACGCAGAGACACCCCCTCCCCATGCACCTGACTCACCCCTCTCCCCAAAACCAGTATTTCCCCTGGCCTCCATCCCTGGTGACCCTCCATTCGATGCACGGCACCCCAGGATTCATGGAACTGTAGGGACTGGAAGGGACCTCCAGAGCTCGTTGAGTCCAACCCCAAAGACAGGGAAACAGGGGCTGTGCTGCGTTTGGGAGCTGCAGTGGGTCCCAAAGCGGTGACACAGGGTGCCAGGAGCTGGACAGAGAGGATGGAGAGTAAGGAACAGCTGAGTGTGCCCCAAGGATGCTCGCTGATCTGCCTGGCTCTGCTGCAACAAGGCAGCTCTGGAAAAGGTGCTTTTCTTTTTAATTCCCATGGAGAAAAGGAATTGTAAAGAGAAAGAGTGGGGCAGGACAAGCCCTGAAGTGGATGTAAGGATTCATCCTGCTGAACCTGCCATGCCTTTCTCACCAAACCTTCCCGTGAGCATCCCGAGCTCTTCCAAATCTCCCATCTTTGCAGCTTCCTGAGAGGAAAAGGACTGAAACTTGGTGGGAAAAGCTGATCCTGTGGCATTTCCTGCTGGGGCTGGAAGGAAGCCACGCAGGGGTCTGTGCCTGAGACTCAGCCCAGGAAAACACACACACACACACACACACACACACACACAAGGCAGCTCAGCTCGGGAGTCAGGCTGTTCCTTCATGCTCTGGGGGCAGGCGAGCTGCCAGCCCCACACCCCCATGGGTCTAAAGTGCTTGGAGATCCTCGTGACAAGCCAGGACCGAAGGTGATCCCCTGGCAAGCAGAAGCCAACTTGGAATCTTGATTTTATTGTCTGGGATGTGGTGCAAGGCTCTCAGCTGCTGAGGCTGGTTCTTTACTAGAAATACAATCTATGCTGCTTCCTCCAAGGCAGTGGTGATCTTCCCTGGGCTTTGGGGTCTTTATTCAGCCACCAAATGTCCAGACACTGGGGAAAAGGAGAGTGGAAAAAGTTTCCCTGTAAACCCAGAGGCTCCATGTGAGCTTTCAGCAGTGCCAAAAACTTCAGGGGGGGTGTGATGCTGAGCAGAGGTGTAGGGAACCGGGCACGGGACGCTGGGTCTTCTGCCCGTGGGGAAGGGGAGCTCTGTGCTGAGCAGGGTGTTGGTGATGGGTTCATCACCTGCGGCGGCACCGGAGCGAAGAGCAGGGCTGGCAGGGGCGGGGGGCAGGATGGGACTGGGGGTTCCCACCTCTCCCCCAACACCCCGGGGGAGCTCTGTGTGTGTTCTTACACACAGGAAACACGTGTGGGTGTCTGTGCATGGCCACGGGCACGTGTGATTTCCAGGGAACTGGGGAAACACATCCAATGCTGGGGGAAGGGGATAGTGCTGGTGAGTGGTTCTGCTCTGAAGGACACGTGTTCGCTTCAGGTGCTTTGGGAAAGCTGGACACTGGAAAGGAAACCACTGGAAACAGGGGAAACCTGGCTCTGAGGCAATTCCCAATTCATTAGAAAGTATCAAACAGATCTTTTTGAAAATAAGGGTGGTTTTTTTTCCCCAGAACAACACGGGCTTTAACTCAAATCTGTCAGTATTATTTCAGAATTCCTGTTCCCACTTCCAATGCCATCATCCTCTGAACTCAAAACCAGATTTTCAAGGGGTTTTGGTTTGGTTTTTTTTTTTTCTTTGCTTCATCTTCCCAGCAGATGGAAATGCACATGACTTCCCTGGGATGAATTCAACTGTTGTTGCTTATTAGCAGCTGAAGTTCCGCTCCCCTGTTTTTAAATAATAATAACAATTGTGATGCTTTAAAGATGCCCTCAGGCCCAGCATAATTTATCTTTTCATCCCTGTTTACACAGCAGTCAGAACAATGGGATCTATATTCTGATAAGGGGGTTTGGTCACTGCAATAATGCTTGGGAGTAACGTGAGATGATAGGGAAGAAAAAGGGGAGCTCCTAGGAAAATATTTGGGATGCCTTCCCTCATTATTCATTTCAGAGTCTGTAAAATTAAGAGATCTTTAATTTTTAGGTTAGTTGCAGCTGGCTCTAAGACACTTTGCTCTGCCTGATCCAGCTCCCAGCCACGGCTGCGTCTGCTGCTCTCCGGGCCACGGAGATGCCCGTGAGAGGAGAGCCAAAGCCAGCCACGTGTTTCATCACTCTGCTACCAAAAAAACCCATCAGAGCTGGTCCAAGGCCAGCTGCTGGGGAGGGATGGTGATGTCTTACTGAGGTCCTACCAGCCCAGCATTTCTTACGGCTCATGATGATCGTTGCCCTGATCTCTCTGGAGTGAGAGCCCCTGTGTGGGTGCAGGAGGGGAAGCACTTTGAGGGGTGTCTTTATGCTGCCCTGATAGATTTAGGATGTGAAGCCTGCTTCCTCACCCTCTGTTTGTCAGCCATCACCCCTTGCAGCAGGGCTTGAGCTGTGAGTCCCAGGACAGCTGGGTGATGGACAGGGGTGCTGGGTGACCGTCTGTGCTGTGCCGCAGAACATCCCCTGTACCAGGGCTGTAGGGGATGCTCTGCCTGGCCCCGAGGTTGTTTGTGTAGGGTCGCAGGAGGGGGATTTGAAGGGGAAATGAGTCACTGCAGGGAAAGGCAGCGCTGCCAGAAGGGTGCTGACCGCCCCCCGCGCAGCTTTCGGCTTGGCCGGAGGATTTCTGGCTGACTCCAGCAGCGCACATCCCTCCTCCCAGGCCCTTCCCAGCGCCTCTGCATTTGGGATACTGGTTCTTCCTTGCCTCGCGGGCTGTGCGGCTCGTTCAGGTACCCGCAGCCCCCGACGCTGATCCCGGCTGCCGGTGGGTACCCCGCGGGTACCCCGCAGCCACCTCCTGCGCAGCACCGCAGGGTTCCCTGCCCAGCTCAGCGCCGTGCCCCGGGTGTCCTCCTCGGCCCCAGGATGGGTTTCCTTCCCCTCCCCGTCCCTCGCCGCCGCGAGATGTCCCTGTTCAGCTGCTCCCGCGCGGAGCGCACGGCGTTACTGCAGGATGGGTGCGGGGAAGGTGCGTGGGGGAGCTTCAGCCAGAGGAGGGAGATCTTGTTTGGCTTAGAGGGAATTAGGGGAGGAAAAAAAAATCTCTGCAGCTTCCCGGAGATCTCTTACTTGATCTCGCTGGCGTCCCCTTTCATGTGCAGTGCTGAGATCCTCGGTGGGACACACTTTCCTCCTCCGGAGAGATGTGCATCCCACCAGCACCGTGGCTGGAGCCTCCCAGAGCTCGAGGTTTCCTTCAGAAAGACTTTCTTGGAGCCCCTGAGCAAGCAGCTTTGCTGGGGGATCACACAGCTCCAGGCACCTTTGCATCTCCGCTCATGTCTGAGGGACTTCAAGAGATCCTGCCTGGGCTGAAATCATTCCGTGGTGTGAAACAACATAGTCCTCATCCTTCAGGAGCTTCCACGTCCCTGTGTCCCCATCCTTTCCCCCAGGGTGGTGGCTGGTGCCCTGGCTGTGGAGACCCATGGCCTCATCCCGCTGCGGCTGTGCAGTTCCAGCAGCACGCTTCAGGGTGGGGTGTTCGTGGATGCAAGCCTCTCCCGTGAACTTCACAAGGATAAAAATTTGGGAATGTGGAAGTTTTAGGGTCCCTCGCTTTGCTTTCCAGAGGAGCCACCCAGCTGCCCTCGCTCCACGGCCCTAAAGGCACCTGTGATGACACCCCCCCCCCCAAGTTTGTTTGATCTTGAGCCCCCCAAAGGGAGAGGGACTGCCTGGGTTAACAGGACATGGGGCACGATGCCATGCGGCTCTGTCACTCAGCTGCCTCCTGCCCCGTCCCTGCGTGTGGGTGGTGACAGGAGGAGACACACAGCTGACCGGGGTGCGAGGGCTTTGCTGGCCAGCTTGGACCCAGCTAATGAGGTCACTGGGGAGAACGGAGAGCATGACGTGATTTGGCAGAGGGCAGGCACTCCATTCCATGGGTGTCACCTCGCCGTGAGCCTGGTAGAGCTTCTTGCATCCAAAGGGTTTCTGTGGAGCATCCTCCTGCTTATTCCTGAGCGGAGCAGGCAGGAAAGCAACCATCACCGGGTCTCGGCTGCTCCGGCTGGGCTGGACAGGAGATGGTGCTGTGACCCTTTGCGGCCATCCTGGGGCTCTCCCTGGGGCTCACACGTGGTGGGTGGTGGCCTGTCTCTAGTTCTGCCTTAGTGGTAGCACCAATCCCCCGGTGAAATTGCTCCAAATACCAAACTGGTCAGGAATGACCGTGGACTTCACTATTCTGGAGCCCGAGGGCCTCTGTCCCCATCTCTTCTGTCCCCTTCTAGCCAAAAACCTTGACAAAATGCAGTGTCCACCTCTGCCTCCCGTGGCCCAGAGCCATCTCACTCCTGGGAATGAGTGATGCCTGGAAATGGGGAGAATGATTTTGACTTTGCTGATCTGCCCCCAGGAACCAGAAGGGACCAAGTCAGTCTTTGTTCCCTGCTCCGGGACTCAGTTTCCCCACCTGGAAATCAATCCGGCCTCCACATGCAGAGGGCAATGAGGTGGGTGGGCAGCACAGGAACACATGTGCTGGGGATGGTTGTTGTAAAGCCCGTGGCTGGTGCATGATCCTGCTACACCAGTTCGCTGCCACCGGTTCAAATTCTTGCCAGAGATGCTGCCAACAAGACATGAAGCACCAGCTGCTGGCACATCCGGGGGCAGGTTGGAGGGACCCCTTTTTGTTTTGGGGGGAGGGCGGGGGGGAACCAATGTCCCAGATAAGAGGAGCTGGGCAGAGGGTGCAGCTCGGACTGCGTCAGGAGCGATGCTTTCATTCCTGCTTGGTGGAGCGCACCGGGATAGGGAGCACCTCCATAGGTGGATAGGGAGCATCTCTATAGGTGGATAGGGAGCACCTCCATAGGTGGATAGGGAGCACCTCCATAGGTGGATAGGGAGCACCTCCATAGGTGGATAGGGAGCACCTCCATAGGTGGATAGGGAGCACCTCCATAGGTGGATAGGGAGCACCTCCATAGGTGGATAGGGAGCACCTCCATAGGTGGATAGGGAGCACCTCCATAGGTGGCCTTGCTGGGATGGAGGATGTTGCTGGAGTGAGCGTGAGGTGCTGAGAGCTCCCAGGCAGCCTGAGCAAGCAGCAATTTGGGGAGAGGAGCCAGGGGGAGACTCTCTGAAAGCCGCGCGGTGCCGAAACCCTCATTAGCCGTACGATCCTAATTGCCTTGTTTGCCTGTGCTGTTCTGTACTTGCCTTTCTAACAACAAGGGAGCTGACAGGAAAAGCAAGAGGGATGCCCAGGGCACTCTGGGCTTGGATCGGCTGCGGAGATTTGGATTGCCGATAAGGTGAAGCCGGGGTGATTTATACCCCCTCCGCTTCCTTCCTCGTGGGGATGAAGACATCCCAGAGGAGTCCTCTTCTTCCCAGGACATTCTTGGGTGATCTCATCCCGCTCTGCCTGTGCTGGCACCAGCGAAAAAGAAACCCCAACGCTTGTGCCTTGCACGTGAGCCCAGCAGCTTCACGGCGGTGGGGAAACCGAGTCACAGAGAAGCTGGTCACAGGTTGCCCAGGGTATAGCAAAGAGACCTGGTGTGGTATTCACTGAGCTTGTAGAAAGACTCTCTCAGCGACTTCAGCAGGGTGCTTGGACAAAGAGGAATCCTGCCCTTCCCTGCTTTTCTGCCCCAAACTGTGGAGCAGGAAACAAAGGGCCTCCTTTGAGCTGGTGGCATCCATTCAGCTCAGTGAAGTCATGACAGATTTGGCCACTTGGGAATTTCGCTCAAGGCAACAGAGCACAGGCTGGAGGTGGAAACCCTCCGTGACCCTGGGCACTTCCCCTCAGCCTTTCTGGACTGCTCCTCGAAGTGGGGGTGATGGGGATAAGAATATTCCCTTTGTCTAGTGAGACTGGAAGCCTTGCAGGGCTGGGCTCTCTCCACGAGCATGTCTGTGCAGTGCTCAGCGCAGCGGGGCTTGGAGCTGGGTGAAGGCCCCCAGGCACTATCCTAATATAAATAATAATGAAGCATGGCTAGAGATAAAGCTTAACCAAGAACACCAGAATGAAAACAATGCGCAGGGCTCATTAGGAGGCACTGGAGCCCCAGAGAAGATGAGATTGAGTATGATCTTCCTGATTTCTGACTCATCTTGGAGCACAGGGGGCTTCTAAAGCTTCACAAGACACTGGGATCCCAACTTCACCACAAAGCCCCAGTGTCTTTCCCGGGGAACATGGCCCCAGTCTTGTCTCCCCGTTGTTGTTAAATTCCTTCTCAGTGCTGCTTTGACTCTTCTGTGGGTGCCTGGGGAGAAGCCATCAGAGAACAAACCTCAGTCTAGGGATGCCATGATCAATACCCATTATCCGGCTTCTCCAAAAAACTCTGGTGCCATGTGTTTCCTTAGGGATTTAGATCAGCCCAACTCAGCCTGCAACTGCATCCAGAGCCAGGGCAGGGATTGTCCAGTGTAGGAACAATGACTTTACACTCCCAGGAGAAAGAAGCTCCTTGGAAGAGTCACTTCATGATCCTGCTGAGGAGAGGACTTAACACCTTGGGGACTTCCCTTTGGTACCCAGAGCAGACCCCTAACGCCTGTGGGGCATCCCGCTGCTTCCAGAAGATGCTTTTCTGAATCCATGGGGTGTGGAAGCAGCTAACTTCACTGAGGTTCGCTTGGGCTGAAGGATGTAGGTGGACATACCTGGAGGATGAGGGTGCTGGGGTTATCTGGCCATGGGGGAAGGCTCCAGGCTCTGGGCTCACTCAGCACTCTGCACTGGGGCTGTACATCAGAGCAGATCAGAGCTCAGGGCACCGTAGCTCTGGGAGATGCTGTGGGTAACACCCTGTTCTCTGGGGATGGTCTGGGTTTGGGGTTTTTTCTGTTTCCAGAACCAAACAAAGCCTTTTTTTTTTTGGTGAAAGCAAATGCACCAGGAATCATGTTTCAGGGCAGGATGATCAAAAGAGAGACCAAAGCTGCTCATGGATTTGGACTGAATTTGGCAGTTTAGTTTTGGAGAAGGCAGGAGGGGAAAACCTGGAGGAAGTTCAAATGTTTGCTTTGTTTCAGAAAGATCAGAAATTAAATTAAAGTTTGGGGCTTCAAAGCAAGTGTTTGGATTTCAAAATAATCTGTTGGGTTTTCTTTTTTTTTTTTCAAGGTGAAAAAGGCAATAAAACAACTTTAGGTGAAGGGTTTTTTTCCTTTGTGTTCAGCCAGCAAATGGATGGATCCCACAGAAGAATGGGAAGGGACTCCTGGCCACCTTGTATTCAGAGATAATGGAAGCAATGACTAAGTGCCCCTTCAGACAGCAATAATAAGTGAAATAAGATGTCCCAGGGTTTAAGCTAGTGGCCTCACAGCACGGCCAGTCGTGTTATAATTGGATATACAGCCAACACCGAGGAGATTGCACCCACAGGGGCAAGGGAAGGAGCAAGGGGAAGATGCTTCCGAGGGTGTAGCCCACCTGGGAAAGCAGCTACGAGTGTCTGAAGGAGGCAGCTGCTTCTCTGGGAGCTCTGTAAATAACCAGGATCCTACCAAAGGAAACCTGAGTCATATACTGAGTTTCCCCTTCTAACGGAAACACCCTGGCGAGGCCCCAAAAATGGGCAAACCACTCAGGCCAGAAGGGACCTGAGAGCAGCATCGCTGCCAGATGCTGTGAGCTGGCTCGAAGGTATCTGGCTATTGGGGGGGCTTGGGGGGAGTTTTGGGGTTTTTTTTTCAATGCTTTCAAGTTTGTTGGTAAAGAAGTGGAGCCTTCTCTGTAAATACCTGCCTGTGCAACGGTGTGCTGGGGATGGTGTGGTGGGATGACTGGGTGATGGGGCGAGCGCACGGGGCTGGGACACAGGGTGCTGGGGTGCTGGGGTGCTGGGATGCTGGGGTGGGGTGTGCTGGGCTCTGCAGTTGTGGGGAGGGTGAGGCTAATCCCACTGGAGGGAAGGCACAGCGAGAGCTAAATCCTGCTTCTGAGGCTCGAGGAGGGACCATTTCTCCTCCCCAGCTCTTGGTCCATCAGAGCATCCTACGTGGAGACAGCCAGCGGGCTCTGCTTCTCCCAGAGACAGAACATCCCGTGGCAGCTCAGCTCTTAGGGCTGGGGACTGGGGTCAGAAACAGGTCCTGGTACCAAACCAGTCCTCTTCCAGCCTGTCTCAAACCCATTTCTCCATGACTTCATGCCTACGGGGTCGTTACCCCACCCCACAGCTCCAGGCCTGCCACTCACAAACCCCCCTCCATCCCAACACCAGACGAGTGGGTTAGCAGTGGGTTAGCGTGCTCCCAACACAGAATAAACACACCCAGGCCAGCTAGGCTAGGCTTAGCCTGGCACCCAGGCCAGCCAGGCTGGGCTTAGCCCTGTGCCAGCATCACTGTGTGCCTCCCAGCCAGTGTCTGCGTGGCTCAGAGCGCTGGCATCCTGGGCCAAACATGCCATCCCTTCGCATCAGGCATCCCTCTCCCTCCCAAATCCCCGTGGTTCATCCCAGATCTGCATTACCAAGGGACAGTCGGGGTGCAGAGGTGACATCCTACCCCCGGGGGTCCCCCTGCTCCTCTCTCCTCTCCTCTTTCTCACCCAGGGAGCCGGCTGCTGTGCGCAGCCTCTCCCAAACACACTGTCCCCACGCTCCCGCTTCGGGCAGCCCCGACCTGTTCTTCCAACCCACACCGCTCTGGCACCTTCAGCATTTAGGAGCGGTCTGGCCCGGGGCCTTCCCACTTCACAGGGCATCTCATGCCCTGGAATGCAGCTCATCTGGCTCTTGCCTCCCTGCAAGAGCAGGAGCAGGCTCCTCTGGAGCCAGCGCGGAGCCCAGGGCTCCCTCTCCCCCGCCGCAGCCCGCCCAGGTAGACCACAACTCCATCAGGGTGGTGGGGCAGCGCACAGGAGGACAGAGACCCCCTGACTCCCCCCTTCTCAGTGTCTGGGGGGAGCCTGGCCATCCTCCACTCCCTATTCCCAGAGGGATGATGCTCAGAGGTGGAGTGTGCCAACGCTCCGGGTCCACAAGCGCTGACCGAGCCTGGGCCAGTGCAGTGCTGGGCAAAACCAGTCCCTTCATGGGATTTCGTGTTCAGGACTGGTTCCTGCAGCAGAGAGAGGTAGTTTCTGTGTAACCACCTCTCCAGGCAGGCTGGCCTGGTAGACAGAAAGGTATGAAGTGCAACGTGTATCAGGTTACTACCAGGGATTGATTTACTGCTCCCAGCAAGGTGCCGGAGAGAAATTCCCCGATGGTGATGCAAGGTCAGGCCATGGAAACTTGCAGGACTCTTCATCCTGCTGGAATGAAGAGCAGCGTGTCCCCTGCCCAGGGCCAGGCTGGACATGAGGGGCTTGTGGATGCGAGGGGCTTGTCCAGCTCAGAGCAGGGAGCAGAGCGGCTGGATGGGCTCGGAGCAGGGTGCTCTGTTGCCTGATCCATGGAGCAATGTGTAGAGCAGCATTGCTGGGGCTGGGAAGGGACAAGGAGTGACTGTGACAAGGCTCAGCAAATGTTTTGGGTGATGTTAAAGCCCGTAGGGTGGGAGGGCTGAAGGGCCACTGGGGTTTGGGTGCTGTCCAGCCCCTGAACACGATTTCCATCCCACAGAGGGGGAACGGGGGACAGAAGGCAGCAGGCTGCTTCTGTCGTGATCAGCCACCCACTAAGAGGAGCTGGGGGGAGATCTCAGCTCTCCTAAACCCTCATCCACGGCTGTCTTGCCCTGACTGGGGGAGGGGAGGAACGGGGTGAGATGGAAGTAAGGCGATGCTGAGAGCCAGTGCTGCACCACAGATGGGTGCTGGAGCAGGCAGGGCCCGTGCTTGGCACTGCACAGGAACCAGGGAAGCCAGGAGTGACTGTGAGCCAGAAGGAGACCCCCCCCCCCAACCTCGTGGGGTCTGGGCAAGGGACCCCGAGTGCAGAGGAGCCCTGGGGAGCACTGGGTTGGAGCTTGGGTGTCACCTGAACCTGTCAGCTGTCCCCTGGCTCCTGGTTTTAATGTAACACACGGTGAGATGGTGCATCCAGCTGCCCTGCACACACACACATCCCTTCCCTCTGCCCTGCACACATGGGGCTTGTGGCACACAGCTGGGAGCTGCGTGTTCTCCACGTGTGTGTCCTGATCCACGTGGCTCTGGTGACACCTACGCCTTGGTGTGTCTCTGCAGGTCAGTGACACATCCCAGTGCTATGCTGCTTTCCCGGTCTGGAGGGGGATCCAGGGCTGTGTGGTCCTGGGGGTGTGTGCAAGGAGACACTTCCCTAGTGCCAGACCCATGGAGGGTGAGGGCTGAGTCCTCCCTGTCTCCTGGACCCCGTGGGCTTGTATTCAGCTGAGGGGATGGATGAGAAGGGGACAGGACCTTCCAGCCCTGGCAGTGGCTTCAGAAATCAGACTTGTTTTTCTCCCTCCTCTCCCCCACCTGTAACCACTTTGCCACAATATCAACAGCGGGAGCTGCCAGCCAGCCCCAGATCCCAGCTGATAAAGATCCCGCTTCATTACTCAGCAGCCCACAAATCCATCCTCAGTCAAGCCCCTGAGAAGGAGATACCCTGGGCTACTGCTTCTCCCTGGCCTCCATCCCTCCTGGCCTCGTGCTGGTGGGCAGAGCTGCAGGTCTGTGTTTTGGGGCTGTTTCCTGGTCGTTGCTGGCACAGGGTGGCTGTGGGATGTGTTGGTGCCATGAGCAGGGAAGGGCCACGGAGGGAAGATTGTCCTGCTCCCCTGAGGGATGGGAGGGAGGGGTGGGATGGATGGAGACAAAGATTTGGGAGAAGTAATTGGAAGTCTGAGCTGTGTGCCTGGGGGAGGGGGAAATATGTGTGTGTGTAGCAGAGATGGTACATGTGTGTGAAGGGATGCATGGCCTGTGTGGGCACACTGCGCCCCTGAAAGGAGGGTTTATGATGGGGCTGTGGCAGAGGCAGAGTTTGAGGCAGTGTGAAAACCAGCTCAGGGCCAGAAGCCTGTAGCTGGGTAATGCCTGTGAAGTTACAGCTTCACCTGAGCTGCTGTTTGGGTCAGACAGGGTGCAGCCCTGACCCTGCACTGACATGAGGGTGACAGTCCCCTCCTGGGATTCCTTCTGTGCAGCCTGAAAGGGAAAGGTAATGTGAGGGCAATTAATGGCATTCCCTGCCCAATGCAGAGCTGTTATTTATGTGTGGGGTTAAGTATACACTGGCACAAAATCACTGTGAATCCTGTGTGCATAGAAAGCGCCTTGGCTCCAAGCCCAGCCTGGGTGTACGAAGGGACTAACCCCCAGCCTTTGCTTCCCCAGCCCTCAGCTGTGCTGCTGCCAGTTGCAGGACCCTGTGGTGTTGGCAGGTCTGATGGAGAGGAGACCTGGGGAGGGAGTGGATGCCCCCCCTGGGTCCCTCAGCTTCCTCGTGGGGACTGGGAGTGGATTCTTTGCCAGGCAGACATCGGGAGGGGGGGGGGGGAAATAATAATAATAAAATAAACTTAAAAAGAGGTTTTGCATCAGAAATGCAGCTGATCCTCGTGTGGCTCCCAGCTCTGCAGGGTGATTGAGCCCGTGGATGACACAGGGTGAAGTGACCCATGGTTGTTCAGGAGGAGTGGAGCAGGCTAGAAGGGTGTCCTAGGACATCTGCTCATGGAAGTGTCCAGGGCTGCCTGTCTGACACCTCTGAGCCAGCCTGAGGTCTGGATTTCTAGACGAGCACAGCATCCCTCACCCCCAGGCTTTGCATTTGCAAAGCTCCTTCCCTAAGCAGCCTCTCCAAGCCCTGAGCTTCCTCCAGAGCTCAGCGCTGGAGCATCCCCGCTCCTCCCCAGCGCTTGGCCCCGGCTGCTGGGGAGCTGGGCTGGGTTATCCCTGTAGATGGCATCCCAGCATCTCCCCATCCCTGCAACTCGTGCTGAGCACCACGGGCACCCACACTGTCCCACCAACAAATCCCACGGGCGGGATGCTGCAGCTCAGCCCCACACATCCCTGTCAGCCTGTGCATCCCCATGGGAGCCCACAGCCTTCCCTGAGCTTCACTGCCTGGGTTACAGTTACCATACAGACCTGGAGCTGCAGCGTGGCCGTATCCTGCTGCGCTGGGAGATCAGCCTTAAATCAAGGCTTGGTCCCAGTCCAGATCAAAACTCTCCATCGGTTTTGTTGGTGGACTCAAATTGCATCTTTGCTTCCTCTAGCAGGGTTTGCCTACCTGGGGACACTGGGGAAGGTTAATCTGCATTCACTTTGAAAGTGGATAAATTAAACCACATTAAACATGCTTATTGAGAATTAAAACAGCTTTAATGTGGTTTGGTTTAATTTACTTTGAGAGTGTGTTGAACTAGATTAAATTAAACCCATTTTAATTCTGAAATCTGAATCATGAGTTTAACGGGCTCTAACTGATCGACTTCAGATTCAGGCTTTTAATTAATTTGAATTAACTTTCCAGAGTGGCTCCGTGTTGACATGCCTGGTAGGGAGAGCAGAGCACAGGAGCACGGCTCCCTGTGGGGAGGCTGTGATGGGTGGATGGAGATGAGGAGCCAGCCGACCCATGTGAACCCACACAGCCAGCCCTGCAGCGCCACAGGGCCTCCCTGGGCTGCTGGTTTGCTGGGATTTGGGTCTCCCTTGGAATGCAGAAAGTGTTTAAGGAAATGCCACCCTCTGGCCCTCAGTGGTGGGGTTGGAGAAGCCCGGCAAGAACTCACTGGTGGGAGATTTTTATGAGTCTGCTTTGACTGGTTTTAGGGTTTTCCCCCTTAAATCTGGTGGGATTATCCCACTCAGAGGCTGCTGGTCAGTCCTGGCTGTGTTTAAGGAAATGCCATCCTCATGCAGGTAGTGATGGGTCAGGAGAAGCCCAGCAAGAACTCACTGGTGAGTGGTTTTATGAGCCTGTTTTGCCCATTTTTAGGGGGTTTCCCCCCCTTTTTCTTTTTTCCCCCCTAAATCCAGCAGGATCATCCCACTTTGGAGAGGCTCTGGTCAGCCCCAGCTGCCTGCTGCGTTCCTTCCTGCTGATGGCCAGCTGAGCTGTCAGAACCCTGGGGGTTTAACCGCCTCCTACACAGCCTGTCACATCTGGCCAGGCTGCCACATGCCACCTCGTGTGGCATGCCTGTGGAGGCTGGCTCCCAGTAAACACAGCTTCCCCTGGAGTGCCACATCCCCAGCCCGAGGTGCCACAGAAATCCAGGTCACGGATGCGGGGCAGGGACCCAAACGGGGACGAGTGGCTTTGAAGGCAAAAACTCCTCTGGCTGTAGCTGCACAGCCCAGGGTGAGGTTCACCTGTCAGCTTCCCCATCTCAGGAGGGAAGATAACATTTAGTTGGCCAATATAAGAATTAATTAATGTTTGATTAGTTCTATGGAATTATAAAGCACAAGATAACCATTAAGATTGATTATAACCCAGTTTGCCTTAGTGTAGGATTTCACAGAGCTCCAGGTAGAGTTTAACAGTGAATTCTGGAGCCAGGAGCAGGAAAACCCCTGGTTGTTTTCCACCCAGCTCCCCTCTGTCCCAAATGGGTAGAAACTCACAAAACAGGAAAATTTAAGGCTGCCAAAACCCTTTTCTCTTGGGAATAAGTCACCGGGTCCCCGTTTGGGTTGGGTCTTGGGCAGCAATTAAGGGGACTTGTAAAGTAAGAAGAGTAAAATAGTGTTTGTAAAGGAAGATTTGTAAAATAATGCCTGTAAAATAAGGTCTCTAAAATGATAGAGCCAGGGGATTGCTGCAGTATTGCTCAGAGGGGAGGCAAACCCAGACCCAGGCACAGCAGCAGCCCATGCCCACCACAGCAGGGCTGTTGTTTGCTGATTTTTAAGGAGGGGGGGGGGGGGGGGGGGGGGAGATAGGAATGGATATTCCTAAGGTTTGTGTCAGGCTGAAGAGAGACCACGTGGAGGGAAGCGGCTCCTCTGTTGCTCACTCCCGTTCCCCTCTTGGCAAATCTGCTCTCCTGTGTTTTTATAACCATGTCACCTCACAGCACCGGATCCTTGTTTGTTTTTCCTTCAGCAGCGGTTGGGCAAGGATGTCCCAGAGGCAGCGTGTCACACAGCAGCATCCTGAAGGACCGGGCAGGCAGGGCAAGGGATGCTCCATGATCCCATTACCAAACCTCCCTGAGCTCACAGGGCCTGGCCAGCTTGATTTGGGGTTCAAAAACCTCCTTCCTCCTGGCCAGCCAGACCAGCTGTGGTTGGAGCCAGACCAGCGATGTGGGGAGGCAGTGAGGGAGAGGGAAGGGTTGGCATTTTCACCCTTCCCTGGCAAAAAATCCTCACCTCCTTCTGCATCCCACATGCTTCTGCTGCAAAACCTGCCTGTCCCCTCGCTCTGTGAGCAGCAGGCTGGATGCAGCAGGCTGGATGCAGCAGGCTGGATGCAGCAGGCTGGATGCAGCAGGCTGGATGCAGCAGGCTGGATGCAGCAGGCTGGATGCAGCAGGCTGGAGCGTTGCTGCTGAGCTGCATCCAGCCAGGTCCAGAGCAAAGGGGCAGGAGATGTGTGCTGCAGGATTTAAGGGCAGGATGCACTGCCCTGAGCGTGTCCCTGTGTGGAAAAACCTCCCACAAAAAAGGCAGCATCAGGTCCTGCAGCTTCCTCAGGGAGCTCCTCTCACCCCCATCTCAGCAGGTCTAATAACTGGTGTGCCTGCTCTGCTCCTGCTCCTCTTCATCCCTCTACTTCGAGGTATTTGCTTACAATGTGACTCACAACTGTCTCTGTTGATGGTGTCTCAATCCTTTCCATCTCAGTCCTTTTCTTTTGTCAATCTCCATGTTCTCTCCTTGTCTAATTTGGATGATGAGGCCTCCCAGGCAGGAACCGTATCTTCCTTAATCTCTCTAAAACACCAGCCACTGGTTACAGTGCTAGATAAATATTTAATGATAATAATTGAACTTGACAGGAACAATGCTCAGCCACACTTACGTTTTCTAAGCCCTTTCAGACACGAGCTAATTAATTAATTGCAAATTTACAAACAGGGTAATTAAAGGATGCCTTGGCTGAGCAAGAAACACGCTGGAAGCGGGGGGTTTGGAGGGGTCACTGTAAATCACGGTGGGGGAAAGTCACTGAGGGTGCCCCCCTGCTCTGGGAGCTGAGTTAAGCCCGTGGGGTGGGAGCTCTGAGGACATTCCCAACCATTTGGTTCACAAAACTGGATCGGGTTCGTGATCCTACCCCTCTCCCCACCTCGCTCCTATAATTGCATCATTTCTCCTCCCTCCCCTCAGGGAGAGTCAATTAAAATAGCTGGGCTTGATTGTTTTTCTTCTCCTTCTTTGAAAGGCAACACCGTGCCCTTAATTTGATGTAAAAGTTGTCAGATTTGGAACGGCCCAAACAAGCTCTTGTCATCCCTGGAACCTGCTTCCCAAATCTGAGCTCAGCTTCACATTGGGACCCCCCCTCCCAGCACCAGCTCCAGCCCCCCTCTGTCTCTCACAGTGTGGAGGCACAGGCAGGATGGGCTGTGTCGGGCTGGGGACCCTCTGCCAGCTTCAGAGCTTGGGAGGGTCCCCCAAAAGGTGGGATGCTCCAGCATCTCCTGGAGCCAGCTGCAACCCCTTTTTGTCTCTCCCAGGCTGGAGCATGGCCACAGCACTGTGAGGCACAGGCAGGATGGGCTGTGTCGGGCTGGGGACCCTCTGCCAGCTTCAGAACCAGAGGGGGAGGTCATCCCCCCAAAAGGTGGGATGCTCCAGCATCTCCTGGAGCTGTGAAAGGCGTGGAACAGCTGGATGTGGAGATAAACCTGGAAATAAACATCATACTGGTATTTTCATCACATCTTCTCATCGCACCTCCCCTTTTCCCTGCGCTGCTTTTCCTTCCCCAGCCTTCGCGTCTCTCTATCCTTCTTTTTCTGACTTTCCAGATGGGGAAATTCCCTCCTTGTGAGCATCCCTGCCCGTTCCTTTCCTGCAGCATCTCCAACAGGACAATCGGAGAGCTGCAAGCAGCCCCCCCAGCGATCGCTGCCGGCTTTGAACCCAGCCCCACTCCACAGCAGCAAGCGGAGCGGCTCCCGCTGAACCTTGAGATCGCCGTGGTGCCGTTTCCCAGCAGGATTTGGATCCCGATCAGGTATTTATGCAGATGCTCCTAATCTGGGTCACTTCCCCCTCGCTTCAATCCCAGCCTCTGCTCTCTTCAGCATCTATTTCCGGAAAAATACTGGGGGAAAGTGAGTTGCCCAGGGCCATGCCGAGGAGTCGGTGGCAGAGCCAGGAACATATCGCTCACTTCCCGCTCCTGTGTTTTAACCACAAGATAATCTTAATGAATAGTAATAATTCATGTAAACACCGGGCCAGAGTCAGCCCAGGAGCAGCTCCAGTGCAGCAACTGGCGCTGTATCAGAAGAAAAATGAGCTGGTGCCTTGACTCTCTCCTACGCAGGAGGAAGATGGGGAGTGTTTGTGGTGGATTTCCTCTTCTGTCCTCCTCCTCCTCCTCCTCCTCGTTGTTCATGGGGATGAGTGAGGCCCATGCTGGGCTGGGTAGGATGGTGCTTCCAGCCAAGCCACTCCTACGTCAACCTCTCTGAGCCCCAGCTTAATTATTATTTATTATTTGTGTTGTGGCAGCACCAGGAAGCCTCAGTCACAGACCTGGGGTCACGTTGCTCTCCATGCTGCACGAATCCAAGGCAGATATTCCCAGGAGCATCCGACTGAAGCAAGAGGAGGACAGGAGGAAGGGGGACAGCAGGCAACTGGGGGAGCTGAGGGTAATGTGGCAGCACCCACCCTGCCCACAGGAACCCGGCCATGGCTGGGATACGCTCCAGCTCTGCCCCCTTTGGTGCAGCAGGGATGTGTATCTCCTCAAGGCACCAAGTGACATCACCAGGTGAATGACATCAAAGTCCTGGGCCCTCCCTTTGCTGGCAGCACTGTCCCCAGACACACCAGGGGCCCGTTTGCATTTTTGGAGAAGATGGAGCTGTCATATGACCAAAATCTCCTGGCAGAAAATGCCCAAGTTACCAGAAGAACGAGGCACAGAGGAACAGCTCATCCATCAGGAACGGGTCGTACCAGCACTGCTGCGACTCCTGGAGCTGCACGGGCTCTGCCTGGCTCACCCCAGCCAGGAGAGCCATCCCTCTGCTCTGGTTCCCTTACCGAGGGCCCCCCGTGCCTGCAGAGCCCCAGGCGTGAATGTGAGTTGGGCTTCCTCCATCATCTCCCCTTTCCTGAGCTTCTGCAGAGCCAGGGAGAAGAACCAGAGCTGCCATGTGGCTCCTGACCCGCCGAGCACCGAGGTCTAGAGCAGCACCCGAGTCAGTGTAGGAGGGGTTGAAAGCCTGCAATGGGACTCAGGAAAAGGATCACCCATGGTGACCAAGAAGGTCCCTTCTCACCTGCCTGGAGGGCAGCTGGTTTCTGATTTACAGATTCATTTGTTTTTTTTTAGCCAGGAAAGGCAAGGAGACTGTCTTGCTCTCTGTGTTAAAATCTTGGGGGACCCATCAGGGAGCCAGCAGCCTCTGCACCAGGTGCAGGGTTGTGTAAGCCTCTCGTAAAACACGTTCCCCAGCTCCTCCCTTCACCCGCTCTGCTGCAGATCCTGTTCCCTGGCCACTGCTGTCACCTGAGTCAGTCCTCAGGCTCCAGCTTCCAGCCACGTTGTCTGACCAGGGTCCACATGGGATCAGGAAAATAAAGGGGTTTTATTGGGAATTTCACTGTACAGTGTGGAAACAGCCTGTGGGACCCTCTGTGGAGGTTCAGTGGGGGGTACCAGAGTGGCTCAGTGGGCCACAGTGATCCAACCAGCCTGTCTGCTTGTGGAAGAACATCAGGGCTGCTCTGAGCTTGTCCCCTTGATGCACCTTGCTTCCAGCTGGCTGCTGTGCTTTTTGATGTGAAAAGCTCCACAAAAGCAGCTGGAGCTGCCGTGGGGTTTCCCCCATCACCTCCAAGAGCCATGAAACTCCAGCACCCAGTTCCCAGCTCTGTGGGAGAGGGAATGTGATGGAGACCGGTGCCAGCCCGTGAGCAGAAGCTCTGCAGACCCATTGCCACTCAAGCAGAGCCTGGACAGTCCACAGCTCTTGACACACGTAACCCAGGTGTCTGCTCTTTGTCCTGGTCACGTTTCAGCCCAATCTTGGCCCTTTTTGATGCCAGAATGAGCAAGAGCAATGACTCACGATGGCCGGTGCTCCCACCGCTCTGAGTGAAAGACAGGGGCATGTCTCCCATCCCCCAGGAATCCTTCTAGCCCCAGTGAATGTGCCCAGGACTTTCTCCAGGTGCAGAAATGCCTGAGTCCCACACTCCAGCTGATCTAACTCAGGCCCTGGCAGGATCAGGCCTCGGGGGTGACGTCCGCGCCGCGTAGCAGGTGCATGGTGCAGCACATCCCAGTCCATGTGCTGCCAAGCCAGGGGCCCAGGCAGGGCGTGTGGCAAGCCAGGACTTGGAGCTAAGGAGCCTTCCTGGGTTGTGAGACAGCCGGAGCGATGCCGAGCGAGGCCCGAGCTTTGCAGAGCTAATGGAAAACGCAGGGCAGTCCAGAGGAGTCTTTCCATGAGCGCTGACATCTCTTGGGCCAAGCCTTTGATTCTGAAGCTTGCCTCAAACTTTTTCCAGCTTTTTCAGGTGTTTGTGGACGGTGTTTTGTTTCAGCTCCACTTCCAGCCCGATTCACTTGGATTGCAGAGACTGACACCTACACTTTGTGCCATGCTGGGCTCAGGCCTTTCTCTGCTCCGGGATGGGGCACGGCACTCAGCATCCTGAGCGAAACAGCCCCCACCCCTATCAATCACCCCATCCCTTTTTTGGTGTCCAGCACCCAGTATTTTTCAGGGAAAAAGGGAATCTCAGGCGTGTCAGGACACAGACCCACGCACAGGCTCGTCTCTCTAGGTTACTGAAGATGCGCGTGAGTCCAGCGGTGCCGCTGGAACAACAATGATTAAGGGCTCAGAGGAGAGGCTGAGTCACCCCAGGGGCATGCTGTTACTGCTCACCAGCGAGGGGAATTTGCCTGGCACTGCTTCACAACACGTGAACTGGCATCCCCATGTGACACCGTGCGGCAGTGTTGTGGTGCCGACTGGGCTGTCTCCCTACATCCCTGGCCTGGACCGAACGACAAGGCAAAAGATGCTGAGG
Organism: Rallus limicola; assembly: GCA_022605955.1. Lineage (NCBI taxonomy): Eukaryota > Metazoa > Chordata > Aves > Gruiformes > Rallidae > Rallus > Rallus limicola. The sequence goes on along the minus strand of JAKCOZ010000040.1, from coordinate 4,968,495 downwards.
ATCTGTCTCTGGTGTGAGGCTGGGGTCTGACTGTGCTCGGAGAAGGGTATGAGATCCCACTCAAAGAAGTGGATGAGATCCTGCTCAGAGAAGCATTGTGAGATCCTGCTCAGAGAAGCATTGTGAGATCCTGCTCAGAGAAGCATTATGAGATCCTGCTCAGAGAAGCATGAGATCCTGCTCAGAGAAGCATTGTGAGATCCTGCTCAGAGAAGCATTGTGAGATCCTGCTCAGAGAAGCATGATGAGATCCTGCTCAGAGAAGCATTATGAGATCCTGCTCAGAGAAGCATGATGAGATCCTGCTCTGCAGCCCCGATGCAATCACAAAATCCCACAGTTTCTGTATTTACCCCCTGTGGGATTTAAGGTTCTCCCAGGTGTTTGTATCAAAACACTTTTGGACACCTACTGCCCAGCTTCTCAGCCTGAGATGGACACCAAGGCCCTTGGGCCTCGAGTGTTACCCAACCATCAGCATCGCTCCTCGTGGTGGAGCTGAGGTTCCATCCCAGAAATCTGAATTGCAACTGCAGCTTCCCATAACGTGCATGTTCCTGCTCCATCCCAGCACTGCTGAGCAGCCAGGGAAGGTGGAAGAGAGGTTGGGGGGGGTTGGGTGGTGGGCAGGGAGGCAGAATTTATGTAATTACCTGCAGGAACCTCTCTGCCTCTGCATTGAATGGAGAAACCAGAACGCAGCCAAGGTTTCTGCAAGCTGGGCAAACATCCCGACCAGAGAAGGCTTTCTTGAAACTCCACTCTTCCAGGCGGTGCCTTTCTTGGCTGTTGCTTTGGCAGCACCCGGCCAGAATGTCTGGAGGCTGTTACAGGGCAGGACTGCTGCCTCCTCTGTTTTCTTATGAAATACACCCACAAAGCAACCTGCAGAGGCTCCAGTCTGCCAAATCAAAGGGATCGCAGTTGTCCCAGGGCTACACACTCAGCAGCATTCCAAGCAAAGCTGCATTTCTAAAACCTGAGCTGCAGAAATTAAAGGCACAGGCAGCCTTTCCTTCTCCCAGTCCCCACTGGATGGATCCCATCCCATCCCATCCTCCCTTTGTTTCCCCTGTTCCCCCAGATTTACAGGAACTAAAGGAATGAACAACTTTCCTACCCCACACCAAAATCCCAGCCCCTGCAGCCACGGTTGGTATCGATTCCCAAGTCCCTTGTGATTAGGTTCTCCCACAGGATCAGATACAGCCTGACTCTTCTCCCTTTCCAGCCTTATTCAAGGGAAGCTTTTCTTCCTTTTTTAAGTGCCTCTCTCCACTCCTTGAGACTTTCTTGTATTCTTTGAGCAGGCAAAGGGATGTGAGTGTGTGTCCCATCTTGTCACCAGTGAGATTTCCAGCTCGACCCTCTCCTGGGGGTGCACAGAGCACACCTGGGCTGCAGCGCTGGGATGCCACCACATTGCTCTCCTTGCCAAGGTGAGCACCAGAGCCCAGCAGGGCAGGACCAGAGGGCTCACATCCTTTTTGTGAAGCAGGTGGAAACCTCCTCAGAGCCAAGGAATTGGGAAAGAGAATGGGAAATACCTTTTCATGGGTTTTTTATTTCTGGAGTCATTGCCACCTGATTTTCTCCATGGAGGGACCGAGTTAGAACAGCTTCTGTAGACTCTTCCCAGCACTCACAGATGGAGAAAGACACCTTCAAATGGTGGCTCATCCCCAGACACCTTCAAAGGGTGGTTCATCCCACTTTACATCCTCTCTGCTGGATGCCAGAGACCCCGGGGACCAGTTCTCTGTAGGCATCTCAGGTGGGACAGACCTCATCCCCCTTCCTGGCTCTCCCAGGGCTCCTTTCTATCCCACCACTTCTGCACCTTCCTGGTCAGGCTGGATCATGTCTGTCCACTCTGTTTTACACCAGCAGACACGATCCTTCACTTTCTTGCACCTCTGCAACAATAGCACTTTTCAGCCTCTTTGCCCCAGGCTAAATGACAGTTCCTGGCATGAGGACACACAAAATCTTTCCTCATACATTGTGTTTTCTTAATCCTCTTTATTGTTTTTGTTGCCTCTCTGAATTCACTGAGGTAGCCTTTTAAAGTGTGGTGCCCAGAAGCGGATACAGTGAGATTTAAGGTAAGTGTTTCCCATTTTTTTAGAATCCAAATGTCCTCTTGAAATCAATGTTTGCTGAAGGAAAACTCCAGCACTGAGGGAAATGCATCGTCTGGAGAAGCTTTTCCAGGTGAGAAACGTTGTCAGAATCCCTGGTTTTCTGTTACTTTAATGTCTGAGCATTTTTTCTGCAAGATTAATGGGTCAGAACCAAGTCCCCCTCCCCAGGGCCTTTTGTTTTCCTTTTTCTTTTCCCTCTTGGCTCTTTGTTTTTCTCTCCTGTTCAAGGTGGAAGGAGCTTATCTGAGAGACAAGGAGACAACAGAGGGGAACGTCATCCAGACCATGCCAGGCCTTGGCACTGACGTAAAGGCTGAGGGTTTGAAAAGAGCAGGAAGATGAGGGTGGAAGGAAAAGAAATAAAACTGGCAAAGAAGGAGGTACCAAACAGGGAAGACCTTGTTCCAGAGAGTGTAGGGTGAGAGCCTGAATCCAGACGGGCCACAACAGAGCTGCCCTCACAACAGCTTCTCTCCCAGCCCTGAGCATGGAGCTTCAAGCTCCAGGTGGATGGGGGAAGTTCTTTAAACCGCAGCCCCCTCTGGAAGCTGAGTCAGAGTCAGCCTGTCCTTCTGCAGGTGATGAGGGGGGAGGTATCAGTATGGAGGGCACCTCTGCCGCGGGTCTCATCAGCGTGTGGACAAGAAGAAACCTTCTCTCCTTCTTAGCTTGTAGAAACTAAAGCACTTTGAGGGTTTTCTTGGCCTCTTTTGAGCTTCTGGGGTGTGGAAGGTCTGTCAGGAGTGAGGCAGAGAGCCTTGCTGCCCAGTGCCCAGAGACAGATCCACTGCTGGGCACCCAGCAAGAGGCTCTTCAGTCCGTAGCATCCTTACAGAAGTGCCCTTGACTTTCATGTCTGTTCCATCTTCTCAGCAAGTTCTTTCTGATACCTTCCTCTTTTTTTCATCTTACACAATGGCTAAAGTTATATATGCTTTAAGCTAAATAACTGCTTTGTTGGTGACCCTTAAGTGTTAGTTTCCTCCATCACCCTGGTTTATTCCAAAGCTTTCAGCTCCTCTCACATTCTTCCTGGTTTGGGTGCCCTTGAGCCCTTCTCCCCTCATAAACTCTGCCCACACACAGTGAGAGATGTCTCCAGTGCAGCCTTCAAGACTTCACGTGCAGTTGCCTGTGATGGCTTCTGCAGAATGGCTCTGGAGCCCATGAATGGTGATTTCCTCCCAGGATCTTTGAGTGTAGCAGACCCTACCGAGCCCCGAGCTGGCCATGGCTGGAGTTTTAAAGCCAAGGGTTATAAACCAATAGAAAACTCAACATCTCACTCAGAAAGAGCCAGAAGGACACAAGGCATTAACCAGGACTGTGCTGATACCTCTGCCCAGTACTTGACCCAGCTCGTTTTCCAGGAGGCCCAGTGGCCATCTATGCTCCTGTTTCTCATGGGACTGGCAGAGTCTTCAACAGTTCGTTAGTTAACAAGAAAGTTAAAAGAAAATAAGTCCAAGAGAGAGAAACCTTTCAGTGCTTGGAGCAGCCCTGAGTGGGGAATATCCTGGGAGAGCTGGACTGTAATTCCTGCTAGCTTAGCATCAAAGGATGCTCCGAAACTTTACCTTCCTGGTGACGTCTCTGCTTCCCAATGAAAGATGACCCAGGTGACCTTTGATTGAATGTCTTGATAGTCCAGAAGGCAAGGAGCAAGATAATTAGAGCCATAACGTCTGATCACAGGAGAGAGGTGAAGGCAAGGTAGGGGCAGAACAATGCGGCTTTTCAATAGCGGGTGTGACTGCCGAGATGGTCACAGAGGGGCTGGGGAGGGGTCGGGGCGCAGGGTTTAAAAGGGGGGTTAAGGAGCTTATTTTTGAATAAAGGGTGCAGGAAGCTGGTTGTTATCTTCCTAGTGCCATTCAGGCTGCAGGTGTGACTTAATCTCTGGGCGGCCGGGGCAGATGGGTGCTCTGGGCATCAACCGTCTTCCCCAGGTCTGCAGGAGACCCCAGGAGACCCCCGGCATCCCGACCCCTGGCTCTGGAGCTCACCTGTCCATCAGCCAAGCCAAGGGAGTTTGATTGCCATGTTTTACAGATGGGGAAGTTGATGCAGAAGGGGCCTCCCTGCTTGGCCCAGGCTCGCTCCATCACCCTGACACAGATGGGGATTTCAACCCTAATTTCTCAAGTTTCAGTACTAGGCATTCAAAAACCCTATAAATCCCTTCTCTCTACCCAAAATGACAAGATCTGGTTAAAATCCACATTATTGGGTGTGTTCTCAGCATGCATAAGCCTCATCTCCAAGCTCTGGAGAGGCCAGGGAGATAAATTCCCTCAATAAGTGGCTCTGGGACATTTGAAGACAGCATGAGACTCACAACCCAGTTTCAAGACGTAGGCACAACCCCTCCTCGTGCCCACGAAAGTTCTTCCTTAAGGGTCGTTTTTCCCCGAAATTCCTTTTCTACAACTCCCCCTTCACCCCAGCCTCCCCAGCCCCCTTTGACGTGGAGCTTTCACGGGCAGGGTCTCAGCCTGGGAGCAGTCAAGCACAGGGTATTTCCAGTGCTAGATCAAGGCTATCATTAGCCATCACCTGGAACCTCCCTGTCTCATTCATTCACATCCAATCTCTTTAGATCCTTGTCTTTTTTCCCTCCCCCCCACCCCCTCCTCAAGACAAGGAGCATTAAGTGTAAAATGATGAACAGCCCCCGTTGTGCAGCTGAAAGCTCCCGCTTCCTCTTTGTTGCTTCTCTACCCCCCCCCCCCCCACCCCTTCCCAGCCCCCTCCCCACCCCGTTTTTGCTGGAGCCCCAGGAAGCCTCCACACAAGTGCAAAATGATTTCCATGCAGGGCTCTGCTGATGTGAAAACTCCCCGGCTGCTGGTGCACGAGTCCCTGCACGGCTCTCAAACAAATTGGACCAATTTGGGGTGATTAGTGAAGAATTCACATATGGTGCCCAGCCAGCAGGACCGATTGCCTCCTGCAGCCCATTACGAGCCATTTACTGTGATGGGGCCATTTGTCTTTGTTGTTAGTTCTGGCAGGGCCAGTGACAGATCTTTGGCTGGCCACTGGGCCAACCTCTCCCTGACATCATCCCAGGGGTAAGAGGGCAAGGCTGAGACGCACATCGAGTCTGACACCAGCTGATGGATGTCCCAAGGAGCCGTGCCAGGCTGTGGGGCCTTACCAAGGAATGGGAAGAGGAATTGCCGTTGGGTTGGGTACCACTGGCAGCACACAACCATTGGGGGTAGATGTGAGACCTTCTCTGCTGTTGGGTGCTGTGATAAAGGTATGACAGGAGAGATGGGGACAGGCTGCTTCCCCGTGTGCTCTATGTGCCCTGATGCATGTGGGGGCTTGGGTAGAGAGCCAACATTAAAGCCCATGGTCCTTCAAGGTCAGTTGATGGTCAAAGCAAGCCAGCCTGTCACAGGCATGGTCCTCCATGCCTCCTGTATCCCCAGCAAAACTGTAGAAAAGAAGCAGCAGCAAAGAACAGGGCCCTAGAAATGTATTTCACCAGCACCAGGAGGTTGTGGTGAGGTGGGGGTTGGTCCCTTCTCCCCAGTAACAAGCAATAGGACGAGAGAAAATAGCCTCAAGCTGTGTCAGGAGAGGTTTAGATTGGATATTAGGAAACGTTTCTTCCCTGAAAGAGTGGTCAGGGGCTGGGCCAGGCTGCCCAGAGAGGTGCTGGAGTCACCATCCCTGGAGGGCTTCAAAACATGTGCAGCTGTGGCACTGCAGGACGTGGGTTCGTTGGCATGGTGGGGTTGGGTGGACCGTTGGACTTGATGATCATGGAGGTCTTTTCCAGCATTAATGATTCTGTGATTATTAGAGCTGAACAGTGGGATTCACTGCCTGTAGGCACACTTCCAGTGGCAAGAGACATTTACTGCTGCCCGAATGGTTCTGGTGAAGGAAGGGGAATAGGCCATGTTGGTTAAGGTGTGTTTACACCAGAGTAATGATAACCAGACTAGTGATTATATGTATGTGACTACTGAGGTTAAAAACCCATACCCTTTACCTGACACTGGTGTCACAGCTCAAAGCTGTCAACAGGGTTGAGAAACAAACCCAGTTCCAGGTTAAACACGAGCACGTGTTGCAGGTTTGGCTTTAGAGACCTGGAGTATGTGATGCAAAGAAGGATGAGCCAGCCTGGAGAAACTGCCCATTGCTGATATTTTCTGATATTTTCACTCTCAAGGTGGGATTTTCCCACCTCCCCCTTGTTTTGGGTTAAACCAAAGGAGGGAATTTTCTGTGGGAGTAAAAAGAAAAGAAAAATAAAATGAGTTCCAGGTGAGACTTTTCTTTCAAACCCAAAGATTTGGAGCAGGATCTCTTTTCTCTATCTTATCTTTTAATGCTACATGATTTGGGATGGGGAGGAGACTAGAGGACCATAACATCCTAAACAAAACATCTTCATTCTTTAAATTATTGTTCTGATGAAAGCAATCACTGAGAATTGATGAGAATTCCCAGTTATTCATGAACACACCATACCTTTTTTCCCTCCTACCAGTGCCTAAGGCTTTGAAATGGCACTTACCAAGTTTGACCTGTTTTTAACCTTGATGTAAAGTAAAAAAAGCCCCACCAGACCAGTACTATCCCCAGCCCCAGTAGCCAACTTCCCCTGGCAAAGCCCCGTGGTATTTTATCACTGGGGACCCTTTGCCAGTGGCAGCCCATGAGCTGCTCTGTGCTGACAGCCCCTATTGTGTCCATCCAGGGTAATTAAGAATCTGATCCAGAGCTTTTAAACTTCTTGAACTGACAGCTATTCTCTGAAGTAAGACAGGTCCAGCACTCTTTGGAGGGAAGAGAGGGGTGCTGAAAGGTTTCTGTCCCAGGCCACAGGGCACCAGGACACCTGGGTCTGTTCTGAGTGGATTTGGAGACTGTTATTTAACCATCTCCATGGCAATTGGGGCTGTTTCAGGAATTGGGGTCAATTATAACCAGCCTTCACCCCCCTCCCTCCCCACTTTACTTCCATGGAGAACTGGAGCCAGATGGCAACCTGTAGGACTGGCCCCTTCCATTCCTACTGGGAAGGTGAACTTGGAGCTTGAGTGTCACAAACCACCATTCAACACTGGCTTAAGTACAACGATAGAGGTGGTATGAGAGGGGGGAAAAGAGACATCCCTTCTGGTCCAGATCTATCTGCTTAATATCTTACATGGCCATGACCTCAGTGGATGCTCAGAGCCTGACCCCAAGCACCCACAGTCCCCTCTCAATTGCCTCTGCCCAAATAATGAGGCTGGTAAGTTTTGGTGACTCTGGTTGGAGTTTCTTGACCACGTTGAGATTAAATCTGCCATAAATCTGGACAGGTCCAGCCTGGAGCTGCTCAAAAGGGTTTTTCAGATGCACAAGTGGATTCAGGAGGTTGGGTATGGGAATTGGGCTCTGAAATGCCCTTTCTGCCTTCAGGAATCTCCCTAGCAGACTTCACCAGCACCATTTTTTTCTTGCCCACCAAATTCCCCTGATGTGATGTCACCTTTTTCCTTCTTAGTGCTCTCATACAGCACTGAAGAGCACGGTAAGACTGAGCTGAGCCTGTTGTTCTCCCTGGGACCTCCTGTCCCCTCCTCAGAGTGTCTTGGTGGCACTGCATCAGGGAATCCTTTAGCCTCAGGAGAGCCTGACCAAAAAAACCCAACCCAAAAGGTGGTGAGTTACTGCAGGACAAACAACTCTTACTGAGAGAGTGCAGCATCTGAATTTCCAAAGTTAAACGTTGGGTAGTGCTGCTGGAGGCTTACAGGGGCAGGGACCAGAGGGGTCTGCAGGTTTGGTGAGTCTGGAACATGTGGAGGGGAGTTATAACACCTGATCTCCATTTGATTCAAAGCCATGGAGCCTCCAGAGGAGGTGAAACTCCTGGTGACCCTCCAGCTGCTAAAAAAGCAGGGTTGGTCTGGATGTTTGCCTTCCTCTGCAGCACTCTTGATGTCCACATCACCCAAATAATTCCTTCCCACTGCCCTTCAGTGTCTCCTGTCCTGTCTCCTGGGGTCCTTGGGTGGAACTTGTCAGAGACATCAGGGGGTTTTTTTGCTGGTGCTTCCAGGAGAGCCAAGATTTCACCCATGTGCTTGATTTTCTCCTGCCCTCTTGTGTTGTCATTGCACCCTTTGCAAACACACTGAAGGAGAGCAACGCAGTTTGGCACCTTGTGTCCTCTTTCTCCCTGCTGCCAAAAGTGACATAAGACACAGTGGCCTTACCCTTGTCACAGGCTCACCAGCTCTTGGATTGGCAAGCCTCTGGTATGACTCAGCTGTGGATCACCTCCTTGCTTGTGCACAACAAACACGCAAAGTGACATGGGACAAGTGGTCCCCACTGAGGGTCTGACCCACAACTTGATCATGAGGTTACAGTCCAGACTTCCCCGTGTCACCCAAACCTGGGGTCTCCCAAAGAGCAGCCCTCAGTGGTGCAAGAAAGGGAACAAGAGCAGCGGAGGTGGAATTAGCACCTTCTTCCTCTGGTGATGTCCCAGTTGTGGTGGCATCCCTGGACCCAGAGAAGTTTTCACTGGGATTAGTTTTCAGTCAGAGGTTGTGAGATGTTTCTCAGCAGTTTGAAAAATGAGTCAGTTCTGAGGAAATCCATCTTTCCAGCTTCTCCACGTGGAGGAGCTTGTCCACCCCCTCAGTCATGAAGGTGGACTCTGAAGGTTTCTTGCCTTCGTCCCCTTGAGGAAGACTATGGATTCATCTCTCCTTCCACTGTTTTCCATTAAGTCAGAGGGAAAAAAATAAAAAAGGGGAAAAAAATTTAAAAAGGGGAAAAAAATAAAAAAGGGGAAAAAAGAAAAAAGGGGAAAAAAGAAAAGGTTTTTACTGTACTTTCTTGTGACATCAGGTCTTGACATGATTCAACAGAAACAGATTTCAGGGTGAAATTTTGCTTTGGAATGTTTCCATTTTCCTTGTCATGTCCACATTGATCTGGAACGGGGACCAGAGGCATGAAAGGGAAGAGCCTGTGCTCCTTGGGTTGCTTCCCAGGAAACTATTTCATTTATGAGCACCAAGCCAGCCTTGCTCTCCTTGACGGTGTCCAGACCTCACCAGAAATCATGGGTGTAGTTAAGAAGTAATTGGATAAAACTATTCTATAGCCCCTGTGAGTCCCTTTGGCAAAGTGCTTCCTGTGAACATGAATGGAGAGAGGTCTGAAGAGCGAAGGAAAGCCAGGAGGAATGAGCATGTCTATGTTAGCTGGAACCTGCAGTTTCAGCTCTGATTCTCCCCATCTGTTAAGGTAGAGATTCGGTCCTGTGTTGGAGGGAGGGTCACCGTGTTTGGACAAGGTGGTGAAAGCCTTTTGTGCTGCTTTAGGTGAGACCAAGGAAGTGGGAAGGTTTCCCCACACGTGGTGGGGTTAGAGCAGAGGACACTGCGTGGGCAGAAGGTTGCCACCAGCCAGAGCCAGCTCCTTCCAGATGAGCCCTGTAGCACCTCTTCAGCAGAGGGAGGCCATGTATGGTCATCAGGTTCAAGGATGGGGCTTTGGGCAACCCTGGTCCAGTGGAGGATGTCCCTGCCCATGGCAGGGGGGTTAGAACTGAATGATCTTTAAGGCCTTAAGGCCCCTTTCAACCCAAGCCAGTCTGGGATTCTGTGAGTTTATGAGGTCACTTTCTCCCTGATCAAGGGAGAGGGTCTTGGAAGACCCCATTTTCCTCAGTCTTGACTTCAAAGCTTTGGGGTAGTCCAAGAGCCGTTCCTTCCCAGAATCCCAGCAGTCCAGGTTTCACCATCTTCATCTCTTCAGAACCCTTATGAAGCCAGGTTGAGTTACAGCCAGCCTTTAGCACTTCAGAGGGCTGCCTATTCCTCAATTCCTTGGTGGATGCAGGCAGAGCAAACAAGCCTGACATGATCAGAGGAGCACAGCATGCTGCAAGCTCCCATACCTGACACATCCTTACATGGCTGATAGGGTCATCATACCAAGGGGCCAACGTTCAGCATCACTCTGGCCAGGACTGGATTGCTTGGACCAGGACTGGAGCAGATGGGTTTCCTTGCCAGTGGCAAGCTTGGGCAGCTTGGATTATGAAAACCTGTCACCTTGCCTTAGAAACATGGAGAGTTTCTATTGTGTGTGTCAGGGCTGTGCCTGATCGGTGGCAGGACCTGCTTAGAAAAAAAGTTGTGACTTTTCCTCTTGAGTTTGTTGTGTGAAAGATGGTGGGAATTTGGCCCAAGGGCATGGGGAAGGTTGGGAAGTTGCTATTGTCTTTAAACCCTCTGGATTCCTCCTGTGAGCACCAAGCATGAAGAAACCCATCTATGGAAACATCTACCTCATGTAGAAAACCTGCTGTCAGGGTCTGGGGAGCACTGAGAGACCTGAATGACCATGAGCAGCCTCACCTGGGGTCTCCACCCTCTCCTCCCATAGGCTGAGGATCCCCATTTAAGCTCAGCCCCAGGGCTTGGAGTTTTCCTCTGTGATATGCTGCAGGTGTGTGTGCCTGGCTTTGTCTCCTGGGTGGCTCTGGACCCTTGCTGGAGGTAGCCCATCTCCTAGATGGACCTCTCAGACTTACCTTGGGGGTTTGTCTATGTCTCCTGACTGGATGCTCTGGGTGGACCTGGGAACTAACTGATTGCTTTGCCTCTTTCAGAGCTGTGATGGACCTTGCTGTGGTCACCCTTGGCTTGACCTCCCTCCTGGAGCAGCCTTCCTCTTGATCCTCCTCAGCATCTCCTTCATCATGAACAATGCCTGGGCTAATGCTACTGGAGCTGGTGGAGTTATGTTGCAATGCAGCTAGTTTGGCACTGAGTAAGCTGCTGCTCTGTGGATGAGCTCTGTGTTTCTCTAGAGATGTTTCAGCTGCTGTTGAGGTGAGATAAACCCACACACACAACTTCTGGGACTGCATCAGGTATTGTGGAGAACCAAACCAGGTCAGGAGTGCCTCTTTTGTTCTGACTCTCCTCATCTTCCAAGGTCCAGTAAGCCAGACAAAAGGCAGGCAGAGGAGCTGTGCTCTGGGCTTGTGCTCCTCACCTGTATAAATCAAGGCACTTGGCAAAAGCTGGCAGCAGTTTCACTACATCACTTATGGGGGAAAGTGAGTCAAAAGATGCTCAAGACAACATGTAGAGGGTTGCAAGTGGTTGAGTTACTTCAATTGTTCTTTGTTTGCATTTTAATAACCTGAGCTACCATGTTCAGTAAGTCATTAAGCCACACCAAGCAGAATGTGTGCCAGCATCCCCCTGCACCCTGAAATGCTGTGGGGTTTCCCCTTGGGACCCTTAAAATCATCAACGAGCTTCATGTGAGCTGGAGGCATGAACAAGCTGCCCTGAGAGTGGTCTGTACTTGCATCTGGGCTAGACCAAGTGCTGGAGCTTGAGAGTCTGCAAGACCTGGGTGCTGCAGAGAGGTGCTTACTCAGAGCTTCACTAGAAGGCAGCATGAACCTTGATTCTTTGGATTTAGCTGGGCAAGATGATGGTGCTCAGGTGAGGAGTGACCCACCTTGCATGAGGGACAGCTGAGACAGGTAAGATGAAGCTTCTCTTGTGCTTTTTATTGGGTGACAGGCTAGGTTTTGTTGGGTGAGGGTAAGTCCATCAGCCCCAGAACTGGGGCTGGGCAAGTTGGAGTGGTGGAACACCAGCATCCCTGCTCTATGGAGATGAGTAGCAGCTAGCTCCACAATGGTACATGTTGTCTAAAATCCTAGCTCTGTGTGCTCAGCTCCTTTGTGGGTATCAAACCCAGCATCTGAGCTGCCCTCCTTCTCTGGACCTTCCCCTAAAGTCAATGCTTGGCCCTATCCAGCTGAAGTGGATATCCACTTCCCCAGGGAAACCAGCTCCTCTTCCAGGGGGCACAGGGAAAATGGTCCTGACCTGAAAACCAGTGTGTGTGATGGTACCCCCCCCACTTTGGCTAACACAGAGGAGTACTGGACCTGAGAGCAAGTATCTGTGGATCTTTAACTTACCCACCCAAGCACTGTGCATGTCTTTGGCCTCAGCTGCCTCTGGGTGCTGTGGGGTCCCTTGTCTTGTCCTGTGGTGCTCTGGCACTTGTGGCACTCCTCCTGGGTGGGATCAGCCAGTGCTGCTGTTGGGGCATCATGGAAGGGCTGAGCACAGAAGACTTCTGGGCTTTGCCACGGGGGAAGGTCCAGAGCCAACCTTGTGGTTTTGATGAGTGAGCAGATGAAAGGTGAGGGCAGAGACCTGGATGGGTTCCAGCAGGTGGGAAGTCCAGCTCCATACACCTCTGGTCATTCCCAGGGCTGATGGAAACCACCTGGTACCCTTGAGACTGCCTGTGGTTGTCCCAGAGCTACCGCCCACCAGTGTGGTTGCCTCCACATGGAATCAGCAGCTCTTCTGATGCCTTTTGCCAGCCAAACCACCTCTGTAACAAGGAGGTCACGGGCCTGAGCCTGTGAGTGCTGGAGCCAGGAGAAAGAAATGCCAACTGCTGGACTCTGTCTTTGAACTTGGGCAAGTGTCACTGGAGCAGCAGCTCTCTCCCAGTTCTCCTTCCAGTTTCTCTTTGCCAGAAACGCTTCTACTAAGCGAAAGCAAAGCCTGATGTCATCCCGCGTCCCCGTGAGCCAGGGAGCTGAGCGAAGGCCTGGAGAGCCTCTATCTTAATCCAACTGTGGTTGTTCCTGCTTTTTCAAGCCCTTATTACCTGCCTAATTCTCTGCTAGGATATTGCTCAGACATCTAAGGAGATGCAAGCTGGCAATTTCAACGCGCTCCTAAACATCTCCGGCAAAACACCCGCCGGTGCCAAGCCCTTGGCTGCCGGCTCCCAGACCCGTTTCTACTAAGTAAGGAGATTTCCAGGGCGAGTCTGACTTGGCCCTGCAGGAGGCATCTTTTCTCCTGCCAAGGCTCAGGCTGGATCCAGCTTCTCCTGGGCTGTCACTCAGGAAGCAGGAATGCAGGCGAGGCTGCCCTGTGGTTAGAAGGACTCCACCCCAGAGACAGAGGTAGGCGCCCAGGTACCAACACCGGAGACTTGGGGTGCATCCAGGGTTGGTGATGACAGGGTTTTCTTAACCCTTTGGCTTCCTCCTGGCTGGCTGTAACGATGTCAGGGTGGTGCTGGTGTCTTGTATTTGCTCAGTGGTTGGTGGTGGTGGGGATGGAAAGGCAGCAATGGGTTGGGGTTCAGTCCTCTTTGCACTGTCTTCTGGAGCTAAGAGGATGCTTCCCACCTGGATGCTTGTGGAAGGAAGGGATTGCTGTGCTATCTTTGCCCTGGAAAGCTGGAAAACTGCTGTGTGCCAGAGTGTGAATCTGTTTTTTCTCTAACTCTTGGGGTTTGGGTTCCATGGCCATGGTTCTGCTGAGGTCTCCTTGGAAAGCTGGGAGTTTAAACAAGGACGGCTGACCTAGGAGCACTGTGCTTTATTAGTATTAATTGCTCATAAAACAGGCAAACCCAAGGTGTACCTTCCCCCTCCATGAGAGTCCTAGCCCAGGAGTTTTGGAAAGTCTGATCAAGTAAACATTTCCCTCTCTCTGTTGCCCAAGTTTCATTTGCACCTTCTTGTGATGGAAACACCCCACTGGTCCCCAGGTATCCCCACAGCCCCAGAGGAAACCTACTTGATGGGCAAGGCTGGGGCTGGAGTGAACAGCCCAGCTGCCTGCAGCTCCAGACATAGGGGATGAATCCCACTTCAGTGCCAGGTCTAAAGCATGTTGTGACCTCCTGTGTGGCTCTTGTCTCTGAGCCTCAGCTCTCCACCTCTCTTTCCTGCATCTCTGTCCTCTTGGTCAATCATTGTCTGTCAAGTGGTGTCCTAAGGGTGTTTCCATCCTCATGAACTGCTCAGGACCCAGTGGAAAACCTTAGAGATCCCCTGTTTTTCAAACACAGCTTTAATGAGCTTGTGGGTGAGGCTTCTTCCATCCTTAGTGTGGTCATCAAATGTGGTATCAGCTTGTTTATCTGTGAAGATGTATACTGCCCATGGGAAGGTTGTTGGGGGGGGGTGTGGGGGTGAGGAATTCACCTTCATTCATCTTGGCTTTTCAGTCCTTCCTCCAATAAAAGCACCACCATGGAATGAAAGCTGCTGAGCCCAGCATGGATGGGAAGGGTTAATTGGGAGTGAGCTGGTGAAGTCAGTCTTCAGCCCCTAGACATTTACTGCCCAAGGAAATAGCCTATCTGAGTGGGATGGTGGTGGCTCCAGATGGGGGCTGTGAGCAGAGCTGCCCTGCTACTGCTGCCCTGGTTTCCCAGGGCACGTCAGGGTGACCCTGGCTTGGGGCCGTGGTGGGGGTATGTCATAATCCCCATAACTCACAGCACGACCTGCTCCGTGGGCCCAGCCGCAAACCCTCCTCCCTGGGGGTGATGTCATGGAGGACATGGCAATGTCATCTCACGCCACAACACGCTTCTGCTGACACAGCTTGACGTCACGTGGGCACCGCCATCGGTTGGGCACAGCCAGGGATGAGCGCTCTGCCCTCGGCTGGAAGCGTTCTGTCAGCCGCAGGCCCTGCCAGCGCTCCCAGGCCGGCGAGGCCTGCGCTCGCGCCCGCAGCACCTTGCAGCTTGCTGGGTGCTGACACACCGGTTTGAGGTGCGCTGCTGCAGCTTTATCCTCAACACCTGGAAGCTCCAGCAAGGCCTTAGTCCTGGGTTTGGCCTGAGGATGGAGCCGGGGACAGCTTGATTTTGCTCAGTGGGAGTTCTTGGCGTGGCTAGTGGCTCCACAGGCGGGAGTTTAGCCTGGGCTGAGCGGTTCCTCGTGCGGCACGGCTCACCTGCTGCTTTCCCCATGGGTGGTGGTCCCATCATGGACACTTTGGCTGATCCTTTGAGGAGCAGCAGCCACGTGTCACCCAGCCTTGCAGAGCTGTTGTCCAACTGCCAGTTATTCTGTCATTGCTTCTGGCCTGCAAGTCCCAGGCTTGTCCCAGGGGATCCTCGTTCTTTATACGAGATCCTGCTGAATCAGGCAGATCTCTGGGGGTCACTGACTCACATCAAAGGCTTCCCTGGAGAGCTCTGAGTGTGTGTCAATGGTTCTTCGTGGCGAAGAGCCTCTCCTCGGCTCTCAGCCAGGCTTTCTGTTCAGGCCCTTGCCTTGCTGCTGTGTCCTTGTCAACAGCAGTTGGGTGACTCCTTGCTCCCTCCTAGGATCTACTGCTGGGAGCATCCTGCTGTCTACAACTCCTGTGCTTTGTTAGGGTGCCTTTGTCCTGCTCAGATATCACCTGGAGCTCTTTCCCCTTTCTGCACTCCTTTGTTTTGTTCCATTTCTTTCTCTTGAGGATGAGCAGGCCATTCTTCCCAGGAGAGGCCAGCCCTGGGCCACCTACACACCCAACATCTACAGAAGTGACCACATCTCATCAGCCTTCTCCTGTCAGCAAGGGCAGGACAACCTCACCTTGAGCATCCTCCCCTCTGACTCCCTTGTGCTGTGCAGGCCAGCTCCAGCCCCTGAGCTTCCAGGAAGGGTAAAGGGTGTCATTAGTTCTACTCTTCCAGTAGGCTTTACTTGACTCTTGGGGGGGTTGGTATATCAAAAAGGGTTCAGCTGGTTCCTTATCCACCTGCCTTGCCTTGTGCTGACAGGCCCATCCCATGCACCAGTACCTTCTGCTGATATCTCCAGTTTCCCCCAGGTCTGGGAGCTGCTGTCTACCTTGATGTGGTCCTGTACCCCAAGGTAGCTTCAACCAGTGGCTCAGCTGGTGCTTTCATGGCTGCTTCTGCTCATGTCCCCTCGTTTTTGTGTTTTTCAGGAGAGGGGTGTTTGACCTTGACTGTGAGGAACTTTTGCCTCCATGTGTGGGCTATGTGGATGTACCAGCCTGCTCGGAGCTAGCTTGGGGCTCATTGTGTGGTGTAGACTTGTCTCACATCTAATTAGAGGCTCATTTCTCCCCTTCTTGCCTGTCACTCATTCCTCTTTTCCCCTTGTGCCTTCAGAAATGGCACTCAGCACTGGCACTCCAGTGAGAACAGTCTCCAACACTGCTTTTTCCCCCTCTACTCTGCCCTAGTCAGGCCCCACCTGGAGTGTTGTGTCCAGTGCTGGGCTCCCCAGTACAGACAGACCAGGATCTCCTGGAGAGAGTTCAGAGGAGGCTACACAGATGATTAAAGGCCTGGAGCATCTCCCCTGTGAGGAAAGGCTGAGGGAGCTGGGGATGTTCAGCCTGGAGAGAAGTAGCTTGAGAGGGGATCTGATCAATGGGGATCAATAGCTGAAGGGTGGGACACAGGGGGTCATGGGCAGCTTCTTCTCAGTGTCTGTGGGGACAGGACAAGGGGTGATGGGCTCAAGTTGGAGCACAGGGAGTTCCACACCAACATGGGAAGAACTTCCCGGTGAGGGAGCCCTGGGACAGGCTGCCCAGGGGGTGTGGAGTCTCCTTCTCTGGAGAGATTCCAGCCCCATCTGGACACCGCCCTGTGTGACCTGTCTCTGGGACCCTGCTTTGGCAGGGGATTGGGCCCCATGGGCTCTGGAGGTCCCTTCCCACCCCTGTGTTTCTGTGACTTTCCTGTCCTGTGGTGCTAAGCCTGACCTGTAGCCTAGATCTGAGCCAGATGAGTGGGTATTCCTTCCTCTTAGGAGTCTGAGAAGCCCAAATGCACATGGACCTCACCTCAGTCAGCTTGCAGCAGAGCCTTTCTCACCCCATAAGGTCCCTCTTCTCTCTGGGTCATCCCTCATATGTGAAGGGAGGGGGTGAGTCTCCTGCAGCGGGGCCTCTGAGGTGTGTGATGTTGCTTGTTATCCCAATGTGTTGGGGAGAAACCTGTCTTCTGCAGGTAGCTGAGGTTTGGCTGCTGCAGATGAGAACATGTGCTTTGTGAACCAGGAAAGGGAGGTTTTTTTCTTTCCTTGGGTGGTGTCATGACCTGGCATTACTTAAAAATGATTTTGTATCTGTGATTATTATTCCTTGTATAATGTTACGGGCAATTATCTGCCAATAATTATGTTGAATAACTCCAGAAAGAGTTTATTTAACATAAACACTGAGAGAGCTAAACACGATGGGTAAGATAGAGCCCGAGGGCTCAGGACTGCTGGGTTTTGTTTCCAGCTTTGCCGCTGGTCGTCTATACCATGGCACTTAACAGATGTGGCTTCTGCAAATAGCTTGACTTTAGGGGGGGAGGAGTTTCTCCCTACCATCAAATAAGCCAAAATTATACTGGCAAGATTGAGAGGAGCTTGGACGATGCTCCAGCTGCTGTGATAATACGTGTGAGCTGTCCCAAAGGATCAGTTCTGGGGTGTTAGTTTCTTCTTTATAATACTCCAGCACTGTAAAATGAGACTCAGAGGCACTGATTTCCAAATCAGCTCTGCTGTCGCAGCTCCCCAGCCTGACACAGCGCTCCCAGAATGTGCAAAAGCTGATGGAAGAGCCTGCACGGGATCCTCTTTGCGTTTGGAGCTGGGCAGAGGGCTTGTCTGATGGAGGGGGGGGGTGGGGAGGGGAGGGGAAAAAACCCAACCAACCCAACATCAAGGATGAAACAGTCACCAGAAAATTGATAGACGTGCCTGGAAATGCCTTTAACCCTTATTTACTGGAGGGCTTGTGGTTTGAAGAGCTCGGAGTCTCATTTCGGCTCTTTGGTCCCCACTTAAAATTACAGAGGTGGGGAGAAACCGCCCGGCGAGCCGTACGGGCTCCAGCAAACAAGCCCAGGGGGAAAAGGGGTTCATTCCTGGGCCTGCTGTGCAAATTAAAAGCAGGTTGAGAGCTGTAGTTTACCCTTGTCCTGGCGATGGTTGTGGTGGGCAAAGGGAAGGGACACACAGCGCTGTTGTCTCCGGAGCCCACGTTAACACGCCAGCCTCTGCTTACACGGCACTGCCTTGCTGCAACTCCCCTGGGTGTGGAGACCTGGCTGATGTATCAGAGGGGCTGCCTGCAATTTCACTGGCATCAGAGCAAGCAGGGATAACTCACTGGAGGTGATGGCATCGCTGCCTGTGGAGTGGGGCTGGGCTCGCGGGTAAAAGCTCTTCTAAGTCCCGGTGTGGTTGTGGTGCTGAGAGAAGGGGCCCAGCACATCCCTGTTCGTGCAGAGCTGGAGACTGGGGAATAAGAAGTCTTGCACAAGATTGCACAACGTGGAGGAGCTGGCAATGACATGCTGGTCTCAGGCTTCCCAGCCTTCCTCAAGGCAGGTTGCTCATGTGTTGTGGAAGGACCTGGACACCAAAATCCACAGGAGTGGGGGGAGGAAATAGGTGACCTGTTGGCAAGAAGCACCTCCATAGGGATGGCTCTTGTCTGGGAAGACCTTCTGGCTGAGTATATCCCCATCTCCAAGTACCTGAAACCCTCAAGATAACAGGTAGTGGGGAACAAATGCATCAGCCTGATGTTTTAACCTTGAGCAGGATGCTCTGGGCTTTGCTGCTGTGGTGCTTTTGGGCAGCAAAGTGGAGCAGAGCCACAGACTCTGAATGATGAGGACTCACCAGGGCAGGGTCCCTGTGTAGCCTCTCTCTTATTGGTGACAGGAGAGATCCAGGATGACTGACAGCACTGTAGCTTGTGGTGGTCTCCACACATCAGGCTGTTTGGGGGTCTTTACTGCACCCAAACCCTTCCCTCCCAAGGCATCCCAGAGCCCTTCCAGTGTCGGGAGCATCTAGAAATAGCTGCAAAGTAGCTGTTTGCTCTCCTTTTTGGGACTGGGGAGAAGGAGGAGGCTTGGAGCAACACATCTCCCCCGTGGTGGCCTCTTGGGGTGTGGCAGGTTTTAACAACGTGCCGGAATATGTGGCTGTCCTTGGACATGTTTAATTTCCCCATTTCTCAGCTCAGGGAATCAGCTTGAATCGCCCTTTAGCAGTTGGGCACAGGAGGGGAAAGATCATTAACATACAAAGGGCTCCTCTTTCAACACCAGCCTTGCAGACTTTCATGGTTTTAGCTCTGTCTCATCGCATTCGTTCTGTGTTGTGCTTGGGTTTGTGTTGTGGGTTGGTGTTTTGGGTTTGTTTTTCTTTTTTTTTTTTTTCAAGTCCTAGCTCTTAGAATTGAGTAAACACATCAAAAAATCTCAGCTTTTGTTAAAGGCTCCTGCTCCTCATGGCTGCAGAGGGAAATCACAGCTTCCAAGGATGGGAAAGGGAAGTGGAAAAGGCTCAGTTTATCCCTTTTCACTTGTCTACTTCCACTCTTTGTCTCGCTCTCCCATCACAATGAATTAGGGCAGAGCTCTGCATCCCCTCCTGGGGACACAGGTAGGAGTTGGGTTGGTTTGGGGAACTGCTGTCGTTACCTCTTGATTGGTGCAGGGCAGATGCTTTGCTGGGTACAACAATCTCTTTGGCTGCCTCAGTTTCTCAGGTAGCATTTGTTGATTACAACGGGGAGTGTTGGGAGTTTGAATCCCACTTTGTGTTGGCACTGGGGCAACTGGGTGGAAGGTTTTGATATGGACACATTCCACGTCCCTGCTGAAGATGCGACCCACTTAGGATCAGGTGTTCTGTGGGCATTGCTGAAGCTATTCAGGTTAAACATCTCCATTGGCTCCTGAGGTGATCCTGCTGATGGGCCTGAGGGGAAATAGGTCGGGTACTTGGAGATCTGTGTCACTGTGTTGGCTTGAAGCATTCCTAAATGCAACCTGTGAGGAGATGCCAGAGCTCTGACCCATCCCCTGCCACCACTGCAGGCTGCTCCAGGCGTGTTGTGCCAGCAAAACAACGCAGGAGCTCCTTGGTGTGGAGGCACAAAAGGAGAAGGGGGGGGGGGGGGGGGGCGGGGAAATGATGGTGCTTCCCCCATAACATTCATCTGTGGTCCTGTGAGCCTGACTCACCTTCTCAGGAATCTGGTTTGATGGTTTATGCAGCTTCTGGGGGGACAGGCAGGAGACAGCATGGAAGCTTAATGCTTGTGAAAAGCATTGCCTTTAAAGCATTTGCCTTCCAGGGCATCCCATAGTAGTTGCTCCGGGGCTGGAAATGATACATGACACCCATGCTTGCTCTGATTCTCCATGGGTCAGCCTCTCCTTGGGCCATCGAGGTCCTGGCAGCGTTTGGTGTCTTAGGAGGTTGTCTTGTTCTTGGTATCGCTGGAATCGTAAGGTTGTGTGAGGGTTCCCTACCTCCCCTCCCAAAGGGAACATTCATCTGTGGGGAGGAGGGAGAACTGGTTGAAGAATCTTTTCTTTGGCACCTCTTTGTGCCCCAAACTAAAACTCACCTTAGTTACCTATTGAAAATGACAGTTTTCCACAAAAAGGAGGATTTCTTTGCTTAATACATAGATATACAAAATGCAGCTTCACATCTTCCTTCTAATTGAACCTGAATATTTTATTACCAGTAGCTGGGGTAACTTTGCTGTTCCCACTCTGCTCCATTCCCCACCTTTGCCACCATTTTAATGATAAAACTGAAATAGAAACAAAAAGCCACAGCTGGGTGACTAGAATTCTGGGTTTGCACTGTTTTTTCCTGCAGAAATTTCAACCAAAGTATTTTTAATTTTTATTTTTTCCACCTTTTTTTTTTTTCCTGGTTTTGGACAGAAGGTTCCAGCTGGCTCAGCTCTGCAAAGCACCCAGGGCATCCCTCACCGGGGCTGTTGCGTGCAGGTGAGTCTTGTGGTTCTCCTCTCCTCCCACATGGACTTGCAGAGCTTGTGCTGCCCCGTGTCTCCACACAGGGTCTCCCTTGCCTTGGACAAGGCAACCACTGAAGAGGCATTAATTAATCTCTGTTTCCATCCGATGCTCTGGCATTGGTTCTCCTACTACAGCCAGTAGATGTTTTGCTGTGGGATCTCATCAGAAGGGGACAAAGGGTTTAATAAACTTCAGGAACCTGATGGCTTTCCAGTGCCTGGGATTGCACAGCTGGGTTTTTTCTTGTAGCAAGGGTAGAAAAGCATCATGCAAACATGTTTTCATTGGGGCAGCATAAGAGATGCATTGGGAGCCAAGTGCTGGTGGTAGGAGTTAGGACTCACAAGGAAGAACCTTTCCAGGGCTCAGCTTCCCCCTTAAGAACCTGCAAACCCAGCTCTGGAGAGGGAACACCAACTTCTTCCAAAGTGCTTGGGATCAGCATGAAAACCAAACTCTGGGGAAGATCTGCTCCCCTTGAGGGAGGTAGATTGGAGCTCAGCCACCAGCTCCAGTGCTGGGACAGGACAGGGAAGCAGGGATGGAAAGGGAGGTTGAGGACAGTGATGGGAGCACGCAGAGGAGGGTCAGACCTGAAGGAATTTTGCCATTCCTTCATCGGGAGGAGCAGGGGAGACTAAGTGAGCTCTTCGAAGGGATCAGCATCATGTGTACCTCTTGGGGAGCGGGAAACATGTGCTTCTAATTTCTCCTGCTTGCTGTGTGCCAAGGGGATCTGTTTGCCATTGACTCTTGACCCAGCAGAAGAAACAGGGGGAAAACAAAAGAGAAATAGCTGGCCAAGCTAGGGCTGTTGATGTCCATGGCAAAAATCCCACCAGCTTCAACAGGACTGTGGTTCAACCTAGAGAAGAAGAAAAATGCCTGAGCTAGAACAGGGACAGGGTGGGAAGTAGACAAACTCTTGTCTTGGTTTTGTGCAGGGGCTGGCCTGGAAGTTGTCACATTCCCAACTCATCACTGTGCTGGATCAGACCCATCTAGAACTGCTCTTAGGTGGGGAAAAAGGCATTAAATTCTTTCCTCTTCTGAAGGTGGAAACACCTCTTGGAGGGTGTATAGGATCTCAGACAACAGACATGGAGTTGAAGAAGTCCTTGCTGGGAAATGGATTTGCTGCCCAAATAATCTTCCTGGGTCAAAGCAAAGCAAAGGTCTACAATCATTTTTGTAAAAAGCAGGGGAGAGAAAATTCCTTCTGTGAAAGTGGCCTTTATCCCACCAACCTGGAATGTTTCATTTAGGCTGGTCTTTTAGAAGGTGTTATATGAAATGAAAGACAAGCATGAGAAAGTGTCTTGAAAAAAAGCCCTCTTTCTATCTTACCTTTGAGCCATTCTTTCCTGAACAGACCTTTGGACTTTCTCCATTTCTTTTAAGAACTTTCCATACCAGAGAAGCTTGTGGACTTGCACTCTTCCCTGCCTTAGCCTCCTACCCCTTCTTGTCACATTAAATAATCCCCTCTCTGAGCATCCTCACTCCTTGACCTGCTTCCTACCACGTTCTCTTCCAGCTTCCATTCTGTTTGTGTCAGAAAACCCTGATGTTCTTCCCTCATCCTGTGCAGTCAAGTCTCTGGTCCTTCTCTGGACCTGTCCTGAGCTACCACCTCTGATGGGAACCCCAGGATGCGCCATCAGCAGAGCACGTTTTTATGTCACTACAGCTGATGATGCTATTGGAGAAGATTTCTCTCAAGGTCTTTTCCTGAGGACCTCACTGGAAAATCCTCCTTGACCTAAGACTCCTCTTCCCCCACCACTCATCATTGTCTCACTTTTGGCATTTCCATGCCCATGGCAGATTTCCTGTGCTGATCCCCATCTCGGAGCCATACAGCAATTACTCGCTGCAGCCCAGGTGAGCTTGTCTGTCTTTGCCTGGAGCTGGTGACTTTGATAAAAGCCTCTTGGTACGTCTGGCACCATCTTCCCCTGATGCATTTTACTCCAATTTCCATTTCCTATGATGTTTAGGGAAATTCTTCCAATAAAAATCTATTATTTGCCTCCACCAGTGGATTTTCTTCCTTCTGAAATAAGAGCTGCAGACCACACACTGCTTCCATTTCCATGGGATTGATAGATCCTTCTCTTCCTTCCCAAAGGTTTGGGCTGCCATAGCAAGAAGCTGTAAGAAGAGTTTGAGCAAAAAATCCCCCCCAACCCCTAAAGCAGCAAAGGGAGTGAGAAGGTTTGGTACTCTGCTGAATGGCACATGGATGTTCCCTGCTCAGAGGGTTTGCAGTGCTTTACTCACTGTGCAGAAATAGGGGGAGGAGGATGCCACGAATGGGCAGTGTGGTGATGCTTCCTGGAGGCTCCCCATCAACCCAAGTATGTCCTTCCCCACTTGCAATCTTTATATTGAATTATTTCAGGCAAGAAGCCCCTCTAATTGCTTTGGTAAAGATTGCATGCTCCTTCCCATCTTAGGTTTTTTTTTTTTTCCCCCATCTCCATGAAGTTCTTGTTCCTCCAGTTGTCCCCCACCAGGACTCTTCCACCAGCAGACCTGGATGGCTGCATGACACTGGTGTCAGGTGGACCATGAGCTGCTTTTTTTTTTTTTTATTTTGCCAGGTTCCTGCCTGATGACAAGTGACTCACTGCCTCAAGGCTGGTAAGGAAGCCAGCGAGCCAGCATCTGATGAAAGAGCCCAGCAGAGAGAGGTGCAAGGGGAGAGAGAAGAGGAGAAACCTCTCGGGATGCGATGGAAGTGAGTCATCTGACAGGTACTGCCACCAGGCCAGCCTGTAATTAGAGCTCAACCTCGCCTGGTGCCTCCACTGGAGCATATGCCAATCCTTCCCCGTGGCATTTTCACACTCCTTATCTGTCAGCCTAGGAATTACTCTTTTTTAGATCAACTTTGAAGGCTCAGTTCTGGCAGGGAGGCGCAGGGGGGCCAGACAGTCTGCTTGGCCACAGAGCGCCTCGCGAGGGGAGAAGCCATCTCCGCTCTGCGGGGACCAGATTTTCCAGAGATGGGAGCTGGTTTTTCAAGGTGGGACCAGGTTTTTCCAACGTGCTTGGGTCCTGGCAACTCCCATCATGTTTTCCCAAATGCACCTGATGAATTGCTGCTTTAAAACCTCGCTGGGAGCCCAACTCCCTCGAAATTTGGGGACCCCGTGCAAGTGGGGCACAGAACACACACAATGGCTTTGCAAGCTGGTGGTTACTGGTTTGCAGCCAGTTTCTTCATGTGTTGCTCAGTCTCCCAACGATGTCCCTTCACAGGTGGCTTTGTGATCCCTTTGCAGATGGACCAAGTGCTCTGTGATTAACACAAGTGATTGGTGAGGTTCTGTTACGCTGGGTTAAGAAAGCAGTTGATGGATGGGGTGAGGCTCTTGGGCAGTGGTGGTGTCGGGGGGGTTCCACTTCAGTAACATCTCTGGGAATTACACCTGAGCTGGGTGAGTTTAGGCTCTTGTGCAGAGAGTGATGCTCTGAAATTAGGACCCAGTGACTGCCTCCTTCCCACTCTTACAGAGTCCTTCTTGGCTTCTGCTAAATTAATGCAATGGGAGGTTTTTGGTTCCCTATACTTTGAGTACATAGGAAAATGTATCAGCATCCCAGTCCCCAGAGGAGGTGCACGTGTTGGGCAGCACAAACACCTCATCTGGCATCCCCTGAGGATTCTGGGGCAGAGCTGGACCAGACACCCTTTCCCCAGCCACCCAAAGCCTTCCTCACTTCCTCTCAGGAGAGAGGGACGATGTTATGAACCCAACCATGGGTTCAAGTGTGCAATGCACACACAACCCCCTTCCCTCATGGGCACCCACTGCCTCCTGCGAGCACACGAGGCTCCGCTCCCCGGCGCACAGGCGCTCACCCACGCCGAGTGCCCTCTCCCCATGGCCTTGCGTGAGCAGCCGCTGACTCCGTGCCCAGGAATGCTGCCACGGACTGATCGCCCCATGGGGATTGCATCAGGCCCGTAAACTCGTTCCACACAGGATGGAGCGGCTCGGTGACACCTGCTTGTGTGCAATGTGGCACCTCTCCGGGGACAGACGGTCACCACAGGCCCAGGAAAATGGGTGGTGAGGGTTCATTCATCATCCTGGCACTAAGCAGCGTGGGGTGATGCTCTGATAGCCTCCATAAGGTCTTGAGACCTTTTTCCACCCTTCTGGAAGGGGCTGGAAGAAAACTGCCCCAGTTTAGATGTCTGCAAGTTTTCCATTTCTCCAGCTATGCAGATGAGGCAGGGCTGCCAGCGTGCCCTCAGGCCTTCTTGTCCTCCAAACCCTTCCTTTTCTTCTCCTTAAAAAACCTAATAGAGCCCTTGCTGTTTGTGCTTGACATCCCTGGGCTGTGTTCTGACCTGGTCCATCCTGCTGGCCTTTTATCTCTGATGCTTGTCTTGGGCTGGGGATGTCTCCCAGGGACATCTCAGCCAGGTGCAGTCAGACACGGTGGAGTTTATGGTGCTTCCCTCATACGCCTTGTGTCTGCGTGGCATCGCCTGGAGATCTGTGCGATATCAGCCCTGGGTGCACCTCCATGCTCACACATCTCTGCCAGGCACCCTGCCTGCCTTTGTAGTCGCCTGGGAGGGATCAGCATCTCTGGGGCTTGGGCTCCGGCGACGCGAGGCGCCTGCATTAGGCTGGGTGAATTACCAGAGCCCTTTTCTCTCCACGGACTGTAGACAGAGCCCCAGGTGCTCCACTCTCAGATGTAGACATCCTCACTCTGAACATCTAAAGGCCGGTGCAACAAACACCACCCTTGACATTTCTCACATACATTAAAGGCTAAGTGGCTGATAAGGAACCTGCTAGATTCTAGCCTAAATTTATTAATGTACAATTTATACAGACCTCTCCTTGTAGCAACATTGTGCTTCCACTTCACGTTGCTCTTCCACCCCGTGGGCACTTGGGCTGTGCCTTTCTTTAGCAGAACAAGACCATTCCCTTTTATCTCTCTCTGAAAGCCAAGGTGTTTCTGCATCTTCCTTACGAGAAGGGCTCTCCCTTCCCTTTGTGGCTCTAGAAGTTCTCCTCCCCTCCTTGATTTCTTGATGGAGGCTGATGGAAAGAAGGTACTGAGTTTCAAATGAAACCCCTCAAAGCCATGTTGAGGGAGAACTCCTCTATTTCTACTGGAAACGTTGAGCCCAGTGATCCTAGGATTGCACTACCCCATGCACACTGCTGCACTGTGCTGGTAATTCATGGCCAGGGCTGAATGATGCACTCTGATGTTTCTCTCTCTGTGCTGGAGGTGATTTCTGTCTGTCCCAATCTGAAATGCTCAATCTCCTTCTGGACCTTGTGCCTGGACAACTTATCTCCAGGTTGAAAGCCTTGAGACTTACCCAACAACCTGTAGAAAATCAACTGGACTCAGCCAACTCCAGGTCTCTCTTGAAGAGCCTCTTGATGCAGAAAAAAACCCCAATTAGAGCCCTGAGAGGCTGAAAAGAAAATATTTTTCAAAACTCTCTGACCTTTGAGAAGAAAAATCCTTCCAGAAAGGAAAATGTCGTAGTGTAGAATGAAACCAGCATCGCATTTGGCCAGACTTTGCTGAAACAAAATACTCTGACAGCCCTTGAGTCTCTGTGTTTCAGCACGGGGCTGGGGAGAGACTTGTTCTTCATTCAGTGTTTATTCAGCTTTGGGTTTTGGGAAACGTCAACATGATGATTTTTTTTTGGTTGGTTTTCTTTCCCTTTCCAAAAGAGTTAGAAATTTCAAAATCCTGAAGCTCTTTCCCAAAATGAAACAGCTGGTTGTTGCTCAACTCCTTCTGTTCCTACCTCCGCCCTCCTGATGAGTTATAGGGAGGGTGTGACGTTTTGGGATCGTGCTGATCCCCAGGTGCTGGAAAGGGCCACATCCAGCAGCTTCTCCCTAAGCTGGGCTCAATCCTGCTGTCGGCTGGTAAACCTATCCCTGCCAAAAAATAAACACCCAACCCCATCCCGTTCCCTTAGCTTGGCTGCTTCAAGGCACCGATCCCAGCACCATCAGCAGAGAGACACCCTCCAAAGCCGCTCCTGACCCCATGTGATGTACCCACCAGGACTTCAGGGTGCTTCACCTTTTATCCTGGTGTAATCACGAGCTGGATGGAGCTCTGTTGGTGTCTCACCCCCTCGAGCGTTGGGGCTTTCTCTGCATTCATAGGAAAGGTCGAGGTTATTACCAAAGAGGTGAAAATTAGATAATAGCTGATGTCTCAAGGGTGCCAGCCACCCTGGTCTTAAGTGATTCTTTATTCCAAGCACATCATAATTCGCCGGTGACTGCTAACTGGAGCCTGGTGTCTTACTTGCATTTATGGGCTGCTAGCAGATGATTATAGAAAATGCAGTAATTAAATAAGTACTTCAGCTGGGTAGGTTTGGCCTGGGAAAGAGTAAAATTAGACGAGGCAGCGTGAGCTGTTCCAAATGGTGAAGTCTTGATGAATTTCACTTTCTGTTCTTCTAACGTGTCTGGTAATGTTGAGGAGGAGGAGGAGGAGGAGGGCTCACCCAGGAAAGCCCTTGACTGGTGAGTTAGAGCCAATGGGTTAAACCATGCGGTGCCTTATGGTGATCCTTACTGGTCCCACTCTGCAAGGTGCCATGCAAGCAGTGGGCCTGCAAGCTTTGGGGGCCAGGAGCAGTCCCAAGAGAGGGAGGTGATGGGAAGGCATGGAGAGACCTCAGATGCGGCTCCAGCAGCTGGGCAACACAGGCTGTTCTGCCCTGTTGCCGATTCCCTTGGCGACTGCTGGGATTCAAGAGTAAAAGTGGTTCTTGGGGCCACCTATTTACATCATTTTCATGATAGCATCTCTTTGGTGGAAGCTCTCCCTGCTCTTCCCTCCTGCATTTTGCATGTCGTGTTCCTTTCCAGCACAACAATTTCCAGCAGAGCCGAGGCCAGGGGTTGAACTGGCTCCAACCAGTAGGAACCTGCAATTATCCAAGCATCCACGGGATGCCATCAAGGCAGGATTCCCTTTGATGAAGCGTCGTATCCAGGTAACCCGTTCCTAATCAAACAAGACACCTTGGTGTGCAGGAAAGGGCACTGCCGGCCATTCCGGGTGCTCCAGGAGCCTGTTGTGGGCAGAGCAAACAGGAAGCCGAGGGATGGACCACTGAGAGCCACTCCACCTTTGCCCAGGGGTGTTGGGCAGGTGACGAGTCACGGAGAGCTGGTCCTTCTCTGGCTCCGGCAGTGACGCATTGTTTTGAACGAGAAATTCCAAGAGGGTTGATAGTCCTTTTGCTTTAGGGGCAGCGTCATTACTTGAGGCTTTTGGGGTTAAATCCACAGAGGCGCTGACCTTCCTCGCTCTGAGGAGACCTGTAGGATTTAGGGACAGGGCTCACCCTACACCCTGATGTTGTTGGAGGTGCCAAAGGAAGGAGGACGGTGACCAGAGCCTTCCTCTTGGGTAGATGGAGAGAGCAGCCATTCCAAAACATGAGTCACCACGCTCGGGCTCTGAACCACCTTCTTTGGTGGAGGCACTTCTCTTTCTCTCCACAGCCCATAGAGGGAGCTGGTGGCACTTGGAATCATCCGGCATGAAATCTGGCCTCGGTGCTTACATAAGAGCGGGATGCCGAAATACCTGCATGGCTTGGGCTTTTTGGAGCCACCCATGAGGCCTTTGGCCTCTCCTTGCCATGCTGCTCTTGCAGCATCTCATGGTGCTGGTACAGAGGGTTAGGTGAGGTTAACTGCAGGTGTTAAAGATGCCATTCAACGTCTGTTCACGCTGTTCTCTCTGGGGTTCCCTTCTTGGTTTGGGTTTCTTTCCCCTTCCCCTCAAGAGGTGAACTCTCGACTGAATCTCTTGAAGGGCTTGTACCTTGGAGGAGATGTTCTGGGCCTGGGGAGTGGGAAGATGAGTGTTAATTTTTAATATCATCCCTAAAGGTGTGCGATGAGCTTCCCTCAGACGTGCACAGCTGCCGAAAGCGCTCAGGTTGAGACATGATGCAGCAACGCCAGGAGCTCTTCCAACACACTGCCCTTTGGGCCAGCACGCAGAGAATTGGGTTGGGGCCTCCTGAGCGAGTAGCAGAAGCTGAGCCAAAGCAGCTGTGGCTGTTCCTGGGGACTGACAGGCTCTGCAACACACACACAGGGACAAGGGTCTTCCACAGCCTCCTTGGCTTGGGTCTTCCACAGCTGCTCTAGGCTTTCTCACTTGCTGATGCTCTGCTGTTCTCAGCGCCTGGTGAGGAAGGGAAGGGCAGACATCAAAAGCTCAACGGGAGCATCCAAAAGTTCATCTGAAGCACGCAGACCTTCTGCGTTTGTAACGGGAAGCTGGAGAGGGTTCAAGGGCTCCCATCCCACCTCCTGGCGCTTCTGCTTCTGGTTAGGGCCAGACATAACCACAAGAACAAGCTTTCTCACGGTGTTTCAGCACATTTCCTGTTGGTCCTGGAAGAAGGTTTGAAACGAAGAGGGACATCTAGCCCTTGTTAGACCCACCAAAGGCTCTGGTTTGGACATACACGCAGGGCTTGGAGTGTTGGTTAAGGGTGAGTGAGTTTTCCTTTCTTGAGCCAGTTGTTGCCATCCATCCTGGGTAATAAACATGTGTGTGTGTGTCTCTCTCCCAAAAAAAATACAAAGGAAAAAGAGTTGGTTTCATCTTACAGAGAAATGAGTCATGGTCCTGCAGCGCTCCAGTGCGATGGGAGCGACCCCAGGACGCTCCAGGAGACTGGGATGGAGCAGCCTTGTACAATGGGTAATTTCGGAGCCCGCAGAGGGTCAGAGGTGGGTGTGAGGATGGGATAACGTCGCTGCAGAAGGAGCATCCTCCATGGCACTGTCACACAAGCTGGGGTTTCCTGGGAGGTTTTGTCAACCTTTTTTTTTTTACTAGAGGGTGTTGGGCTGTGGGAAGCGAAGGGCCATGGGCAGAGCTGGGTGGAAAATCGTGTGTGTGGTTGTGGGGAGGGGAAGACATGGAAATATTTCACTTTGGGGAAGAAGAACACACTTGAGCATGGTTTGATCGAGCTGTTTATGTCAGAGAACATGTGGGGTGTTTTTTTTTTCCAAAGTGAGTTGATGTTGGCATCTTCCTGGGATTGCTTTTGTCGTGACAGACATCCATAACCAAATTAAATCAAACCACAGAGCAAACAGCCAGCAGGAAAACCTTTCAGCTCGGATCACTGCTTGGTCTCAAAAGCTCTTGGAGGATCTTCCTCTGCTGCTGTCCCTGCTGGGGACTGGAGCATGAGAAAGATGCTTTTGGCTGGGAAAAGGCAAAGTAAGAACACACACCCCCACTGCTGCTACCACCAGAGGTGACCTGTGTCCACACTGACATCCCACTGCATCCTTGTCACCCCATCAAGCACGTGCTGCACCTCTGGGTTTATTCTGGGGCTCATGAAAGAGCCAATAACCATCTTGGGTGAATTTTGTTTGGGATTTGAATCTTCACAATCACTTTTTTTTCTTTTTAAGATTAAAGAGCATCACACCAGAGGAGATGTGGACAGCTAGAGAGTGCTGGGACACGTAGAGAGAGTGATCCAAACCACAGAGCTGGGCTGGGATTTAACATCATCTCCACAGAAAGCACAGGTACAGTTTACTTTCCCTGTTTTATCTTTGTAAGCCTTAATCATGGAGTTGCTGCAATTCCTTCCATGAGGTTAAGTCAAAGGAAATCCCCAGGGTCAGGTCATCCATCCTCTGTGCTCAGTTCATGATCCTGTGCCTGTGCTTTTGTGATGTGTGGAAGGAGGTGGGTTGGGATGTGGGCTGGAGGCTTGGGTGGGAGCACAGGGGGGGGGGTCAACCTCCCTCTTCCCCCTCGAGCGTGGAAAGATGTGTGTTGCTTCAGAAAGGGTTTCCACACCTTGCCTGTCTCCATGGGGGACCCATGTTTAGCACAGCTGCAGCCCCATGTTTGGCTTCAGCTGGGAGCTCCTCAGGTCCATCCTGTGGTGAGAGCACCAAGCCTCCATCGCTGGGTCTGGAAAAACACCCTGGAGATGACACAGGGCAGAGCTGTCCCTGCTCCAGGGTACATGATGAGCAAACCCCCCCTCAAACCCAGCTCTATCCCTCTGCTACCCCTGCTCAGCTGAGGAGGGGCTGCCCGGCACCACGAGGCAGCACAAGCTGCTCATCCTGCCCGCGATGAACCTCGGGTCTGTGGGGACCAACACCCACCATGGCTGATGTCCAGCTGCAGAGACACCTCACCAAAGCTGTGGGACAAGGGAACTTGACCAAGACCACTCAGGGGGATCTAGCAGCCTTGCTTGGAGTAGATCCCAAATCCCTAGCCACCTGCAGAGCCACGCTACCTTGCTGGGCAAGGAGAAGCTTCCAGGGACAATCCTTTCTTCTCATTGGCCTTTTTTTCTTTGTTTTCCTTTCTTTTAATTAAATTTCCATGGCATTTTTTTTAAATTCTTGTTGTTATAAACCTTAGGCACCATTCTGAGTGCATCAGGCTGAGTCGTAGGAGACACCAAGAGTAGCCAGGTTGACTATCTGCCTTCTACCCCTTCCCTTCCCTCTCCAGCCACCCCAGAGCTATGCAGCACTGAAAGGTGCTTGGGTTTCATCAGTCCCCAAGCTGCACATCAAAGGCTGCGTTCCCTTAGCTCCACGCTTCCCTGGCAGGCTTCAGGGATTAATCACAGCCGAGCCTGCGTACCAAGCGTGACCGTGTCGCCCTTGTTTGTCTCAGATGGGTGCTGCTGCTCCTCTTGGTTATCTCACAGCACAACTGACTTGGCTCCCAGCCTTTGTGGATGCCCCTTTTCTGTTCTTTATTCCTTTGGGTCCCAGGCTGGCTGTAGGTGCCACGCAGGCACGGTGGGAGATGCCATTAAGTGTGGTTAATGAGTAACTTGGGTTGGTTTGAGTTGTTGTAGAAGCCAAGAGTACAAACCAGCCTCCTGCCAGGCTAGGTGTGGTGCAAGGAGTGATTTCTGCCCCTAGAACTCTGTAGTCTGGTGGAAAATGAGGAGAAGTGAGTGGATACCTCTGAGGGAGCCGACAGAAGCCATGAGTGTTGGACTCCATCTACCCCAGAACAGGCACTGTCAGCCTCAGGGGTTTGCTGGCCACCAAGAGAAGGTCCAAAGCAGCATTTGGAGGAGAGTGAAGCCTCTGTGGAGGGGCTGGCACGGTGCTGGAGAGTTGCCTGTGTGCTGGTGACTGTCCCATGCTGCCAGAGATTGGCATGAGCCGTGTTTGGGCCCTCAGAGAATGGGAATTGGGAGCCAAAACTGTATGGAAGTGAGGATCCTTCAGTTAACTTCTGCCTGGGTCTGGGCTGGCATCGAGCTGACCTCTGGTAGGGACCCAGGGAGTCTGGGCTGCTTTGCTTGGGTTGCAATGTCTTCCTTTGGCTGTGAAGTGACCCTTCCCACGTCCATGATGCTGCAGGGTGGAGAAACATCCCTGACTGCACAGTTTGTCCAGGGTTTCCCCCTGCACGGGCAGAAGTGCCCATGGAGATTAGCAGTGGGGCCCTGGGTTTGGGTGGGATTGGAGCCTGGATTATTATTGGGTTTATTTAATCTCAGGCATCGTCTCTGGCAAAAGCATCAGCTCCCAGTTGCAGAGAGCAAAGCCCAGGAGAGAGCAGGGCTCTGGATTGAGAAACAGGCACTGCCCCAAGGAGCTTGCAAAAAAGCTGGGAGGGGAAGTAAACAGAGCAGGGCTGGGATTGCAGCACAGTCCCGTGGCCACATCCAGCAGCCTACACACGGGGCCCCAGCACCCTCCCACCTGTGTGACACCCAGCACTGACCTGGGCCCAGAAACCCCAGGGGTGGGGAGTGGATTGCAGGGGAAGCAGCTGGTGGGAGGGAAGGGAGGTGCTGTGGGCAGAGGGGGATGGTCACCAGTGGCTTCAAGGCATGGATGGATGGATGGATGAATGGATGGAGAAGCCCTTGGCAGCTGGAGGACCCGGCTGCAGTGGTTGGCAGGGACAGGGCTGATTGCAGCGTGCCTGCCCCAGGGGGGAGCTGCAGCAGGCAGCCTGCAAAGCCTGAGGGACGCGTGGCACACGGTCCTTGAGCCCCAGGGCTTGGGGGCAGTGCTGGGGGGAGAGGAGACACCCAGACCTCTTACAGGGATGTGGCTTGGGACCAGCACGGGCTGAGCTGGCAGTATCCCCACCCAGGAGGATGCCTGGGTACCGCCGGGCAAGGCCAGGAGAGTCCCTGCGGGATGCAGGCAGGGGAGGGCTGGGGCTGATGCAGCGATACCCGCGGCTGCTGGAAGGCTGTGCAGGGATGATCCTGCTCCCTGGCTAACTTCCAGCTCCTGATCTAAATCACCTGCACTTCCTCTCTCCCTTGACAAGATAAAGATCCTGGGCAGGTGAGGGTGAACACCCTGCCATTGCGTCCTCTCCCCCAGTCAGACCAGGCACCAGTGATGCCTCTGCCGTGGGGAGCAGGGAGATGAGGGGGAAGAGGAGGTGGCTGCCTTCCTGTGGGTGTGTTTTCCAGAGCAGGGGAGAAACCAAGAGGGATCTGACACCAGCCAAACAAGGTGACTCCGTGGTGAGGAATGCAGGCACAGGCTCTGCTCCTGTGTGAGATGCAGAGAGGAGATAGAGGGGCAGCTGCAAAGGGCTGTTTTTTGCCAGGGCAGCCACAGCCACCTGGAAGCCCAGAGGAAGGGTCGGTCTCAGGATCCCCATCCACAATGTGCAACGTGCAACTGGGGTGTGTGGTCGATCTGCCAAGCTCATTGCCACAAGATGCTGCTGCTTAGCAGGGCTGATCAAGCTTCTGGAGGGGTGTTGAGGCAGCAAGAGCAGCGAGTTTGACAGCAGTTGGGTTGTGAGAAGGTAAAAGACGGTCAAGGTGCAGATAAAATCGTCATGCTTGAGGGTGTAAATGGAAGTGCAGAAGACAAAGGGACAGGCAGAAGCTTATTCCAGGGCCAGGTAATCCCTGAACCACTTCCTTTGGGGTTCCCAGAGGAGGAATGGGAGGAATCCCCAGTCTCATCCCCTTTCCTGAGATTTCTCTGCAGGAATAGTGGATTCACTCTCCTGGATCGGGCAATGACCCATCTATCTGCTTCTCTAGAATGAAACAGGTCTTGGTACCCACCCAGCAGAGCACAGTTCCCTCTGGGCTGGGAAAGTAAAGGAAACAGAGACGTTGGTGCTTTGTTGTAGGGGTCTGTAGTCAGGAAGGCTGATGGTGTGAGCTGGGGGTGAGGCTGGCCAGCAGGGATGCAGCGTGAGCTTCCTTGTCTCTGGAAATCAGGTCCAAAAAGTGGCCCATCCCCAGCCTGCAGAGCCTGTGGTGTGTGTGTGGGGGGGGGTGTGGGGGGCTGGAGACCACCCTGCTCCTCCCAAACAGGCGCCGTGGAGTTGGAGCTTTCATCTCTGGGTGTCACACAAGCCGTGGTTTGGGAGGCAGGTGGCACAGAGCAGTGGGTGCTGACGGAGAGGTGATGTGGGGCAGGAGGCAGGGGAGGGCAGAGCTCCCCAGGTGTGATGGGTGCAGGACCCTGCACCTCTGCTCCTGCTGCTAAAAACAGGGAGAAGGGGCCCTTCCCCTCCCAGTAGAGCTGAGGAGACCAGGAAAACTTTCCTGTGCTCATCACAAGTGTGTTGTGTCCTGTGTTATGTGGGTATTTACACCCCTGTGTGTGCCCCCCCTGTGCTGGGGTCCTGCCTGGGGACCTGCTGGGACCATTCCCCATTCAGCTGGGGTGCTGAGCTGCATGTTTGGCCCCGGCTGCCTTTGATCTTAAGCTCAGTCAAGAAAGATGCTTTGGCAGGAATCTTGCCCATCAAGTACCATCCCCAGGCTGGGATGTCACAGCTCTGACCAAGCCCTGACAGCTCCAGGAGCTGAGGTGTTGCCAGGTTCAAGCCAAGCCTCCACCTTCTGCCCTTAGGCTGGAGGCAGCCTCCTTCCCTGGTGTGCAATGGCTGGGGGACTCCCTGCTCCTCTGCCCAGTGAATTTAGGGGTCTTAGCTGCCTTCACGCGTTGTCCTGGGCTGGAGGAACTGCCACTGACCCCCTCAGCCCGGGGTCTGGCTGTGCAGATGCTGACCTGCTTGCCTGGTCCTGGCTGGTGGGTAGGAGCTGCTGTGTGGTCCCAGGTGATGAGGAAGAGGATGGGATGCTGCTGCCTGATCAGAGGCCGAAGCTTTCCCGTCCCATCCTCAGCTGAGCCCTCGGATGAGTCAAGCCCCTGTGTGGGTGCCATGGGGGGGGATGCTGCTCGGGTACCACTCAGGTACCAGCGCACCTCTGCGGCTTCACCCCTCGCCATCCTCTCCCCAAATAATCCCCAAAGCTGTTTCCTTCCCTCGGCCCGGGGTGGGGAAGCCGCTAGATGGCAACGTTACCTGCAGCCTGGCCGCAGCTCCCGGGGATGGAGCCGGGGCTGGGGCCGGGGGTGCTGCCGGCGGGGAGGCGATGGGGGAGGAGGGGGGGGACCCCCTCAGCCACGACTGGGTGGCACGGTAAGGAAAAAAAAATCACTCAGATCCCCTCAAAAGTCGCTTTCACTCCAGGCCAGGGGTTTTGCCACCGGCTGCGGCATCCGGAGGCGTCACAGCACCGGGCAGAGAGGTGGCAGCGCCGGGACACGCGTGCTCATCCTGGGCGCAGGGCAGTGGTCACGTCCACGGGTGTCCCCAGCGCTGCAGATGGAGGGTCCCAGGCATCTCTTTGACCTTGAGGGACGGTCCCTCTGGCCAGCAGAGCCCCTGCGCCGCTCGTTGCACTCTGTGAGAGGTGCTGCCCTCGCCCTGGCACTGACTGTACTGGCAGTGAGGGCTCTGGGGCACCCAGTCGAGCTGGCTGCAGACCAGGGACGTGCAGGAGCGTGGGCCCAGCTGGGAAACACCCCGTGCCTTTCCCTGCTCCCTCGGGTTCCCGTTGCTGCCCCTGTTCTCTCAGTGATGCTGCTGAGACCTTCAGGGAGGCTTTAGCCCTCCCTCCCTGGGCTTGTTCCCTTCACAAGGCCAGGGAAGGGCTGCTGAGAGCCCAGCAGTGCTTTGGGCACGGTGCCCATCTCCACTGCACCACATCCCACTGGTCAGCAAGTTCCTGCAAGCAGAGAAGCTGCTGACCTCAACCCCGGGCTATTGCATGCCTCAGTTTCCCCACGTGATGATCCTTCCTTGCTTCCACTAAAACAAGGAAGAGGATGGAGAAGTGGGGGGGGGGGAGGATGGTTCTCCAAGGCAGCCAGCTGGCCTGCATGGGAATAAGGTCATTAATTACCCATGGCATTGGGGCCACGGTGCACGAGGAGATGAAACGCTGGTGTGGGATGAAAGAAGAGCCCTGAACAGAAAAGGGGTGAGCTGTGCACCCAGTTAGAGGTTTATGGGGACCCTGAGTAGGAGCTTTATGGTAACAGGGGGGATGGTGCACACAAGGGAGAGAGGTATCACCCTGTCTTTCTCCATGGGGCTGGAGAGGATGGACCATGGTGGACCAGGCTGGGGAGAGAGGCCCCTGAGGTCCTCCAGTCTCTGCTGCAATGCCTCCAGAGCCTGTTGGTATTCACTGCCTTCCTGTTCTGCTTGGTTTTCTAGGGCTTTCATCCCTCACTCTCACATCCCTGGCGCCTCCTCGATGCTCCTGTGCAGCAGGGAGCGATGGTGCTCACCCAGGGAGTCCTGCCCACTCTGCCTTCTCCACCGCCCTGGCAGCGCTGCAGGTCTTTCCAGCCTCCCCGGGTGAGTAACAGAGCTGGCCAGCTTCCAGGGGTGTCAGTCCAGGACCCCAAACAACCCCAGGGAGCCCAGAGGAACAGGAAAGCCCAGAGTCTCCTTCCTCATCACCCTCCTCCTCGCTGCCTGACAGCTGCCTTCCTGGGCCAAAGGGTGGCCCCGGGTGGCCTCGTGTCCCGTTGGAGCAGACCAGGAACGGCCGCTCCCAATTACTCATGGGGATGATGATGATGGAGGGGGGGGGGGGATGCAGGGGCGGAAATTTGGAGCGAATGGAAAGTGGGCACTTGCCTCTGGCCTCGTCCTCCCCATCCTGCAGCTGGGGCTGAGCTCAGCCAGACGCCCTGGGTGACAGGCGCCTGGCCAGGGGACAACGGGTGAGAGCGAGCGGCTCTGATCCTGGCAGAAATCATTCTTCCCAAAGAATTAGTGTTTTTCCCCCCATCAATAACCCCCCCCCCCAAAAAAAAAAACCCTACAAAACAACCCAACTTCTCCTCTGCTTCACCACACAGGGTGAGGCAGCAGCTGGACTCACCCCATGGGCACAGTTTTGGGCTAAGAACCGG
Source organism: Rallus limicola (assembly GCA_022605955.1). Taxonomy (NCBI): domain Eukaryota; kingdom Metazoa; phylum Chordata; class Aves; order Gruiformes; family Rallidae; genus Rallus; species Rallus limicola. The sequence goes on along the minus strand of JAKCOZ010000040.1, from coordinate 4,931,408 downwards.
ATGAAATGGGACCCCTGGAAAGCCCAACCACAACCAGGTGGAATTTTCCAAACCCATGGCAAGACAAAGGCTCAGCCGACCTCTCCAGGCCAGCAAATCTCTGACTGGGGACACACACACACATGTTCAAAGGGAACTGGTGCTGGTGGTGCCGCCCACCCTTCCTTGGACTGGGAGGAGGTGAGATTCAACTGGTGCTGAAGGCTGGGCCATGCCTTGCCCGGCTTTGTGCGGGGTGGGATTGGGTTACGGGGCTGGGGCTGGGAAAGCTCCTGGGCAGGTCGCAGGTGGATTAAGGAATTCCAGTCCCTATTCAGTGCCTGCTGAACCACGACTAATACGGGAGCTGTGAAGAGCTGGGGCAGGGTGGTGAATGGGAAAGGCACCTGCGAGGGAGGGCGATGGCAGCCGGGCTGCTGGAATGTGGTGCTGAGGAAATGGTGTGATTTACCAGCCAACCTGGCCCCAGAACGGGGAGGGGAGGGGGCTTGCCAGCTTTGAGTGAGCCATGGGTGAAGGGTGGCCGGAGAGATTCACGTGTCACCTCTGTAATGGGGATGGTCCCAGCTGGATTGTTGGGCTGGGTCAGAGCCAGGGTCTGTCCTGGGCACGGAGGGGCTGAGTGAAGGGACCCTGGACCAACACGGTGCTGGGAATGTGATGAGCTGTGGGCAGCTCCCTGAGGAGGATGTGGACCTTCCAGGGGAGGATCTGCAGCACCAAAAGGGCTGAGAGACTGAGAGTAACCAGGGTGTAGGAGATGGTGAAAGCCCTGGTCCGTGGCAGTGCCAGTGTCAGTCAGGCTCCATCGTTTTGCCTTTCTCCTCCAGCAGCTCTGCTGGGCCCTGTGGTGCTGACCGGGCATCACCCTGTCCAGCCCAGGGCTGCTGGTGGCCCCTTCTCCAGTCCCAGGGGCTTTGGATTTAGGGACCACCCTGTGCCTGAGCTGGGTACCCAGCCCATGGGTTTGAGCTGTCTGAGGATGCATGGCTGCCATGGAAACCAGAGATGGGATGGGGATGAGGATGAGACAGGATGGGATGGGATGGAACGAGATGGGATGAGACAGGATTGGATAGGGGTGGGGATGGAACGGGACAGGGTGGGACGAGATGGGGATGGGACAGGAGAGGACTGGGATGGGATATGGATGGGATGGGATTGAAGGGAATGGGATGGGACAGGATGGGGATGTGAATGAGATGGGAGGGGTCAGGTCGGGATGGAATGGGATGATCCTCCCACAGCACAGCCTGACCTTGGGAGGGATCCCCTAGTGCCTGAGAGCCCCCCTGACAATGCCTTATCCAGGGTAACTCCCCTGGGGTCCTCCCTGGGGAGACTTTGGCACCCAAGAGCCGTGGGGGTAGCAGCGCTCTCGTGCACCCTGCTCCCCAGGAGACTCCTGGGCGCCTCGTAATAGGACTTTAATTACACAGCTCCCATCACCATTTTTTCCCTCCCTCTCTCTCCCTCTGGAGTTCAGCTTCCCTGCAGATGTGACTGCCCAGCTCGTGCTGGGGATTGTCAGCTCCTCTAATGACCACTTGTGAGCCTGCTGGGCAAGGAGGACGGTGGCGTGGGGACATGTTAGGTGACACCACCCTGACAGGCTTGGCGGTGGCTCCCCAGGTGTCCCCGGGGCCGAGTGACTCTGCCTCCAGCTCTGCAGGAAAGGACGGTGGCTCCGGGAGCGGGGAGGAAGAGGAGATGCAGGGAGGAAGAGGAGATGCGGGGAGGAAGAGGAGATGCAGGGAGGAAGAAGGACCAGGATGCAGTGTGCTCCCTGTGCTCACTACGAGGTGGCTGTTGGCCTGAGGTATGGGATGGAGGTGGCCACCAGACCCCCCCCCCCGGCCTTGCCCCACGGGGGCTCTGAGCTCCACCTATCACACCTCCAGCTCTCCCAGCATCCACCCTTGTGCCATCCCTTGCCAGAGCCACCCCCCTGCCTCAGACCACATCGGATGCCCACAGGACAGTCAGGTTACTTTTCAGAGCTGCCCAGCTTCCCTTGGAAGCCCCCTGCACGATTTGGCATCACCCAGCCCCTCCTTCATGGAGGGGGGAGAGGGGGAGTAGTCTGGGCTGAGTCGAGCATCACTGGGCACCGCTCAGCTCTGTGAGGCTCAGCCTGTTTTAAGGTGAAGAGGAGGGTCAGCCCCTGCCCTCTCCTGTGTCCAGGCAAAACCCCAACTCCTTTATTCAGCCAAAAACTCCTGCTGAGAACTTTGCTTGAGCCAAGCCCAGGAGTTTGGCCCCAGAGGCTCCAATAATTCCTCCTACATCCAGAGAACACAACAAAGCCCAGTCCTCCCCCCACCCCAAAATGCCAAAAATCCAGGCAAACCAGGAGCAGCCACACAAGAGGGACAATTGAGGAACAATTGGCTTTACCACTCTGTTAATTAGCAAGGATGCTGGGGGGGGGGGGGGTCACTGATTGCAATGGTCTCAAGGCCCCTCCAAACCCACACACCCCAGCACGGAGCCTCTCCCAGTCCCTGGCAGCATCAGCATCCCAGGGGTGGGAGGTCCAGGACTCAACCTGCAGCTTGATCCCTTCCTGTTGGCTCCTTTAAACGTGCCACAGATTCTTCCCCCCCATCCTGCGAGCCCAGACAGGTCCAGTGGCACGAGACAGGAACCACACGTCAGGTGCAGAGGATACGGGGCTGTCCGTGCGTCCTTCCCCTTCCCATGCGTGTGTCCGTCTGCAGACACAGCTTCCAGTGCCTGGGAGAGGCTGGGGGTGGGTCCCAGGTGCTCCAAAAAGGAGGATCTGGATGTTGCATGGTGGTATGTGGATGTGGAAACGCTGCCTGGCCAGCATCCCCCTGCCCAGGCTGGTGGTGCCACAGCTGGAGCATCCCCAACCTGTGCCCTCAAAGTGGAAAGCCCCCCCAACTCTTCCCCGCTTGCTCTGACTTCAGACCAGGCCAGTTCGTGCCATTTCTCCCCACCAAAGGGCACTGATGGGGGCTCCTCCACGAGTCTTCATCCCCATGGGTCAGTGGAGTCCTTGACCTTGAGACATCAGCCTGGGCAGAGGGGAGATTTTGGAGGAAACCCTGTGATTTCTTCCTGCTCCTGTCCAAAAACATAACCCCTGCTGACCCAGCAGAATGTTTTGCTTCCAGGAAACACCAGGATTTATTTAATTAAACTTTAATTTAAACTTGTTAAAAAACAAACCTATGCTTGATTTGAAAGTGGAAAATTGGGTTCTTCCAGGAGCTTCAGCTCCTCCTCCCAGCAATACCAGCTCACCTCCCCCAGCATCCCAGCATCAGCAGAACTGTCTGTGTCCCTGCAGCCCTGCCCAGTACCCAGAGTGATGGAGGTGTGACAATTTGTGTGAGGAAAAGTCTCTGGGAAGTTGTTTAAAAACCTGGGCCAGATCTTACCTGAGCTCAGCCTTAGGGGAAAAATCACCCTCTGAAGACTTATCCTAAAAAACATCCCAATCAGAGGCCAGTCAGTCACGATTTCCATGCAGAATAAATTCCAGCTATCCACAAACAATCCAATCCCAACTTTTTCCTGTTATTTCAACCTCTCTGCTTACAGGGCAACGCACTGGGGGTCTCCTTCCTATCTGTCCCACCCAGAGAGGGGTCATTCCACAGCACAGGCAGGGAAGGGGCAGGAGGAGAAGAGCATCATGCCTGAAACAAGGGACCTTCCAGCCCCCATCTGAGCCATGGGGCTGGTTTTGCAGCTCCCCAAAATGGTTTTCTGGGTTCACATCAGTGGGGAAAAGGCTTTGACAGAGCTGGGTCCTCAGTGGGGTTTACTGGTGACCACTGAAAGGGAGGAAAAGGGGTTTTGGGCTGGGATGTAGCAGGACAAGCTTCATGCCCCAGCTCCTGGTGATGGGAAGGGATGGAGGGTTCAAGCGCCTCCTTAACTGGTGCTCTTGTCAAATTAGCAGGGTAAGGCACTGAGGCTGGGGCTAATGAATGGAATAATTGATTAAATATGTCAGATTTCTGCCTAACAGGTTCACACCTTCCCCAAAGGTTTCCAGATGGGGTGTAATTATTCCCCCCCAACCCCCCCATCAAGAAACCAGCTTCACACGCTGGGGCACAGGGGGAGGAATTGACACAGGGAATTGAGACAGCTGGAAATTGCTCCCTCAATTAATCCCAGGCACTTAATAAACTCCCCAAAGAACAGCAGGGATGGGGAGAGGGGGGGAAGAGACCCTCTCAGGTTTGGCCCTCAGTGGTGCCAGTCAGCTGGGGGGGGGGGGGGTAAAGGCAGCGCTGGGTTTGCCCCTCTCCAGACAAGATGCTGTGAAGGGGGGGATGTTCCCCACCTCCTTTGCTTCCCCCATTCGAGTGTCTCAGCAGGGACTGGGGGCTGGAGGGGTGTAAATCAGGGTGGGGAGGGGACATGGGACGTGCCCCTCAGTGCTGATTTCCATCAGGGTCCTGCTATTCCTCTGGTTTTTAAAAGTTCTAAACCAAGTTCTAAACCAAGGGAGGGTTTTTTTCAGGTTCTAAACCAAAACACTTGGGGTTTTGGGGTGTGTGGGGGTGGGGGTGTGTGGGGGGGGGGAGGGGGGGATGCTTCCTTGCTGTAAGGATGTTTAATACCAACGTGGCTTCATCCCAACCCAAACTGGGGGTGAAGCAGGGCACAAACCCCTCTGATTTCCATCACCCTGCAGCTGCCTTTGGTGGCACAGGGTTGACCTGTGCCCTTGGGTGCTGGAAAGCAGGAACTCCCCCCCCCCCCCCCATTTCCCCCAGACCAGGCTGGGCTGCTGGGGCTGCAGGGTTTGGGACAAGCCACATTTTGAGCATCTTTTTTTTTTTGGGTAAAACCCTTTCCAATCCCTCCTGGAGGTGCTGGAGCTCTGCAAATGTGAAGGGGGGGTCGGGGGTGGGGGGAAACATCAATGTGAACTTCCTCTCTCCTTGCATCCCTCTGAAACGTCCCTGTTGAAGTTGGGTCCCAGCCCCTCCTGTGACAACCACGTCACTGTCACCCCCTGTCCTGTGTTCCCGTGTCCTCTGGGCCACCTCTGTGCCTTCAGGTCACCTCCCCCATCGCTGGTAGCTCCTGGGTTGGGGTGGGGGGTGGGGGTGGTGGTGTGGGAACAAGAGGGTCCTGGGTGCTTTGGAGGCATCTGTCACCATACAGGGGACAAATCCTGCTCCAAAGTGCACTGCTGGGCAGGGTGAGCCCATGGGGAAGGATGGGGAAGGTGGGTGTTGTGCAGCCCCCTCCCAGAGGATGCTCCTCATACCTCCCCACCCCCCCCAAACCCCCCAACCCCCACCAAGCTTTCACCACATTCTCCTCAATTTTATTTTGCCAACCACCTCCCCCCCCCTCCCCCTCCCCAAAAAAAAAACAACAACCAACCCCCCCAGAGGAGAAGCCAGGGGAGGGGAGGGGAGGGGAGGGGAGGGGAGGGGAGGGGAGGGGAGGGGAGGGGAGGGGGAGTCATCACACACAGGAGCCCGCCCGGTGCTGGCACCCCAGTCTCCCCGTCCCCCGGGATCACTGACGGCGCTGGAGATAGCGCGGTTGCTCGGCGGTGGCGTGTGGGAGGGCAGACGCCAGGCTGTCTGCTCCCACTTTGTTGGGCTTGTTATTAACTTCTCCTTGGGCTGCCATTAACCCAGAATTCCTGCACTTGGCTCCAGGCTTTTTCCCCCGCGCTCCCGCCGCTCTATCTCCAAGCAGCAGCCTAATTACAGCTGTTGGGATCTCCCTTTATCTCCCAGGATCTTGTAGGTTTGTTACCTGGCACATGCTCTCCTGCCACCCCACCCCCCCCATCCCCCCTCTTCTCCACACACCCTTCCCTGCACCCCTTTAATCCTTCAGCAGCTCTCACCAGGCTGGGCACCCGGTGCTGGTGTGGCAAAGCCCCTGATGGAGCATCCATCACTTGGGCCAGGCTGCATCCATCCCCAGAGCCAAGGCAAGAGCATCACCGGGCAAGGTGAACGGCAATGGGGCTCCCTCATCATCCCCTGTGCCCCCTGCCAGCGCTGGGGATCTGGCAGCATCATTCCCTGTGCCTCCTGCCAGTGCTGGGGGTTCAGGGATCTGTCAGCATCATCCCTTGTGCCCCCTGCCAGCGCTGGGGGTCTGGCAGCATCATCCCCTGTGCCCCCTGCCAGCACTGGGGATCTGGGGATCTGGCAGCATCATCCCCTGTGCCCCCTGCCAGCGCTGGGGATCTGGGGATCTGGCAGCATCATCCCTTGTGCCCCCTGCCAGCGCTGGGGGTCTGGGGATCTGGCAGCATCATCCCCTGTGCCCCCTGCCAGCGCTGGGGGTCTGGGGATCTGGCAGCATCATCCCCTGTGCCCCCTGCCAGTGCTGGGGGTCTGGGGATCTGGGGATATAGCAGCATCATCCCTTGTGCCCCCTGCCAGCGCTGGGGATCTGGGGATCTGGCAGCATCATCCCTTGTGCCCCCTGCCAGCACTGGGGATCTGGGGATCTGGCAGCATCATCCCCTGTGCCCCCTGCCAGTGCTGGGGGTTCAGGGATCTGGCAGCATCATCCCCTGTGCCCCCTGCCAGTGGTGGGGGTCTGGCAGCATCATCCCCTGTGCCCCCTGCCAGTGCTGGGGGTTCAGGGATCTGGCAGCATCATCCCCTGTGCCCCCTGCCAGCGCTGGGGGTCTGGGGATCTGGCAGCATCATCCCCTGTGCCCCCTGCCAGCACTGGGGATCTGGCAGCATCATCCCCTGTGCCCCCTGCCAGTGCTGGGGGTCTGGCAGCATCATCCCTTGTGCCCCCTGCCAGTGCTGGGGATCTGGGGATCTGGGGATATGACAGCATCATCCCCTGTGCCCCCTGCCAGCGCTGGGGATGTGGGGATCTGGGGATCTGGCAGCATCATCCCTTGTGCCCCCTGCCAGTGCTGGGGATCTGGGGATCTGGGGATATGACAGCATCATCCCCTGTGCCCCCTGCCAGCGCTGGGGATGTGGGGATCTGGGGATATGACAGCATCATCCCCTGTGCCCCCTGCCAGCGCTGGGGATGTGGGGATCTGGGGATCTGGCAGCATCATCCCTTGTGCCCCCTGCCAGCGCTGGGGATCTGGGGATCTGGGGATCTGGCAGCATCATCCCTTGTGCCCCCTGCCAGCACTGGGGGTCTGGGGATCTGGCAGCATCATCCCCTGTGCCCCCTGCCAGTGCTGGGGATCTGGGGATCTGGGGATCTGGCAGGATCATCCCCTGTGCCCCCTGCCAGCGCTGGGGGTCTGGGGATCTGGGGATCTGGCAGCATCATCCCCTGTGCCCCCTCCCAGCGCTGGGGATCTGGGGATCTGGGGATCTGGCAGGATCATCCCCTGTGCCCCCTGCCAGCGCTGGGGATCTGGGGATCTGGGGATCTGGCAGCATCATCCCCTGTGCCCCCTCCCAGCGCTGGGGATCTGGGGATCTGGCAGGATCATCCAGCCCTGATCCCAAGGCTTGGAGCTGGCTCTCAGCATGGCCCTGCCTGATGGATGGATTTATTTCTTTCATTTCACAGGGCTCAGCTGGGTGTGTGATTTTTGGCAGCGGGTTCCCCCCCTCGAACCCCAAGCGCTGCTAAAGCAGCATGTCCCAGCCCTGCCAGCCTGACCCCCCCCCACCCCCTCCTCACCCTGGGGAAGGCAGCCTGACCCCCCTCCTCCTCACCCCGGGGAAGGCAGCCTGAGTGGCAACAGCTCCTTGCCCTCGAGTTGCTGAAGTTGCTGGGAACCAGCCCCCCCACCCCCTTCACCGCCCCCCCCCCCCCCAGCCCCCCCCCCGGGTGAGCGGGTCCTGGGAGCCAGGAGGTTTTTCACAGCCTGGAGGTTGGGTGCTGGTTTCTTGCCCTGTCTCCCAAGGGAATGGGGAACAGGTAGTGCCACCCCTGCACCCACCCCACCCCCCCCCCGGTGGGTTTGGGGATGGGGCGTCCCCTTGGCATGGGGATGCTGAGACTGAGCTCCCACCTGTGGGAGGTGTGGGGCTGGAGGGGGAGGTGATGGGCTGCCTCTCCTTCCGTGCCACCTCTGCTCCTGTGCTGCCCTGCACCATGGGACCCCCTTGGACCCCCCCCCCCCAGGCATTTCAGGGTGGGACCCCCTCCTCAGCATCACTGGGGACACGTAGCTGCGACACTGCACCCAGGGAGCAGACGTGACCTGAGGGTCCCCCTCCTCCTGCCACAAGTCAGAGATTGCCCCAAAACACCCACGGGGGCAGCATCCTCCCCCCCCCCCCCACCACCCAGGGGCACCCAGCCCTGGGACCCTGGCTCCCTGACACCTCTGCTACACGGTGGAAATTTGGGGGGGGGGTACTTATCTTTCTTTATAGGTGCTTGTTATACCCATCGTGTAGCAGGGGAGAGCATGATGGGCTGGGAAGGGGGGCTGAGTCTTCAGACCCCCCCCAGTCCCCCCAATCCAGCTCTAGGGAGCATCCCTCCCACCACAGACAGGCTCCATGGCGGGGGTGGGATGCATCCCCAAACCTTGGCGTGTCCCTCCCATCCTCAGCGCTGGGATGAAGGGCACTGGAGGGACCAGAGCCCCCGGAGCTCATCCCAGCAAGCCAGCACCTGTCCCCAGAGCCAGCCAGAGCTGGGAAAGTGAGGAGTGGGGATAAGAGCAGATCCAGAGAGGTTCCCTGTGACCCCCTTATCAGCCACGCTGCAGCCCCCATGCCAGCCAAGCTGGGCTCCCTGGAGATGCCCCAGCCAGCCTGGGCCAGTTGTGCTTGGATGGTTTTGGGGTGTTTGCCATGTTTGCCCCCAGAGCTCAGTGCCCAGGGCAGGGCAGCATCTCCCCACACCCAAATTTAGTGTTTTCAAGCCCGTGTTTCCCTTGGGGACAGTCCCAGGGACACTGGCTCTGTGCTGGGCTGGGGGGATGTGGGGACCCCAGAGCCTGCACACAGCACCAGGGGCTGGGCTGGGCTGGAAATGGTCCTTATGGCGTGGGGAGAGAAGGTTTGGGGGGGTCGGGGTGGGGAGACAGGGCAGAAGCCGTGCAGCTACGGAGGGTCGGAGGCAGGTCAGGGGAAGGGTGGGTGTTTTGGGAGCCTGGGGCAGGACTCGGTCCCAAGCGTGTCCTGGGGTTAGCCAGGAGCTCGGCTATTTATACCAGAGCTCCTGGCCCCTGCTCGGGGTGACTCAGACCCGGCCCCATGGCGAGATGGAAACATGTTTTGAAGATGGTCTAATGGGAGGGTGGGGATGGGGGACCCTCCCTGCCAGCATCCCTGGCTGCCCGTCACCCCCCTCGCTCCCTTGGGGATGCTCCTCCCGGGCAAACCCCTCATGGGGATGGCGGTTGAGACCCCCACACCCCTTGTTCAGTTTAGCCAGGACCACCCACCTTCCTTCCCCCTGCATCACCCCAGCATCCCAAAACCCACCCCCCATGGTGCAGCGGGGGCTCGGGGACCCCCCTACCCAGGGCTTGGCGTGTGACCCGCTGTCACTGGAGGTGTCAATCCTCCTGCCAGCGCTGCCCTGGCTGCTCCCAAAGGTGGGAGGCGGGGGGGGGGGGGGGATGTCCCCAGCACCCTACGGGGGGTTCACCCCTGGTTCTGCCCTGGCCGGCAGCTGGGGTGGAGGCAGCGGGGCTCCCCCAGGCCCCACGCACCCCGCTGGGGTCAGGGCACCCCGGGGCACTGGGAGGGAGCAGCCGGGCAGGTCGGCGCCTGCCGCCGGCAGCGGGGCCCCGGGGGGCTGGGGTGCCTCTGTCTGCCCGGGCGGGCGCCGATGGGGCGGCTCTGGGGCTCCCATCCCCCCCCCTCCCCTCCAGCACCCTGGGTGTCATCCCCCCAGCACCCATGAACACAGGGACTGGGGATACAGGAGGCCTGGACACCCCCTGTGTCCGTCCCTCCATCCAGAGTCCGTCCATCCTTCTCCCATCCATGAGCTGAGTGTGAGAGGCCTCAGCTCCTCCTCGCCCCCGGGCTGTGTCCACTGGGTGCCCAGGGCAACCCCGGGCCCCCCTCAAGGTGATGTGACCCCCCCTCCCCCCCTCCCCAAGCCATGTGCGTGGGGAGTCCCCGTGCGCCCCCCAGACCCTGATGGAGGGGGGGGGTCCTTGAGAAGGGGCCCCCAGCACAGATCACCCACACGTGGGTCACCCCCCCCCTCCCCAGGGGAACTCAACCGGGACTTGGGGGTTTGGGGAGCCTCTCCCCTCCCCCCTCCCCCCCCTGCCCCGTCTCCTCTCGGGGGGGGGGCGCAGACAGGGCTGGGGAGAGGGGGCAACCCCGGGGGGGGTGTGGGGGATATACAAGGTGTGTGTGGGGGGGATGTCACCGGGGGTGTGTGTGGGGTGCCCCATGGCATGACGTCACGGAGGGGGCGGGGCTTAGCGGCGGGGGCGGGGCGGGCAGGGGATCCCCGGGGCTCGGGGCCGCCGTGCGGCAGCGAAGAGCCCGTCGGGTGGGGGCGGGGGGCGAGGGGGGGGCGGGGGGGGGGGGGGGGCGCGGCGGGGCTCGACGAGTTACTGCGGGCTCCGGGGGGGCTGCCCTGCCCTGCCCGGCCCGGCCCGGCTCACCATGACCATGAGCTCGGTAGCCGAGAGTCTGCTGGGGCCCGACCCCTCGAAAGCCGCTTTCCTGGAGCTCGGGCACCCCTCTCCGCCGCACTACCCCCTGCACGGCATCCACCCCCACGACCCGCCGCCCTTCGCCTCCTACGGCCGGCCCGGGCCGTACCCCTACAGCGGCGGTGCCCCCCCCCCCGCCCCACGCCGGGCCCTACCTGCCCTACGCCCCCCCCGGCACCCAGCACCCCCCGGCCGGGCTGACCCACGGCTCCAGGCTGCAGGACGCAGGTAAGGTGGGCGCGGGGTGCACCCGCCCCCCCACCCCCGGGTCCCCCCCCTCCCCTCCCCCGGGTGTCCCCCCCCCTCCATCGCCCCCCGGGCAGCGGCGGGACGGAGCCGTCGGAAGCGCGTCGGGGCGGTGCGGGGCTCGGCAGGGCGGGGGCACGGCGGGGTGGGGGGCGATGAGACCCCGATCCTAAAGCACCCCCCGACCTGCCGGAGCCCGTGAGGATGCGCGAAACCCGCGGGGATGGGGAGCGGCACAGCCCCGGCTGCCCCCATCCCCCTGGGACCCCCCGGCTGCCCCCATCCCCCTGGGACCCCCGGCTGCCCCCATCCCCCTGGGAACCCCGGCTGCCCCCATCCCCCTGGGACCCCCCGGCTGCCCGCATCCCCCTGGGACCCCCGGCTGCCCCCATCCCCCTGGGACCACCGGCTGCCTCCATCACCCTGAGACCCCCGGATGCCCCCATCCCCCTGAGACCCCAGGCTGCCCCATCCCCCTGAGACCCCCGGCTGCCCCCATCCCCCTGGGACCCCCGGCTGCCTCCATCACCCTGGGACCCCCGGCTGCCCCCATCCCCCTGAGACCCCCAGCTGCCCCGATCCCCCTGAGACCCCCGGCTGCCTCCATCCCCCTGAGACCCCTGGCTGCCCCCATCCCCCTGGGAACCCCGGCTGCCCCCATCCTGCCCACTGCCCACCCGGGCCGGGCAGATGCTCCCCACAGCCCCAGCACCAGCACACTCCATCTCAGCTCCCTGCCCATCTCATCCCTGTTCCACCCTGTTTTCCCCAAAAGCTGATGCAGGACAGTGCAGGCTGAGCCGTCCCAGAGACAAGTGACCCCCAGGCTGCCCCACAGAGGGGTCCTGAGCCTAGCTGAGCCCCCCAGGGCCTGTTTGCCCCTAGTCAGAGCTGTGGCTGTGGCCAGACTGTGTGCGAGGTGTATGTGGGGGTGCAGACACGCTCCCCACATACCCTGTGCTGCTCAACCCAGGACCACCTTGTCCCCAGGGTCTCTCTGAGCCCCTTTGAGTTTCCCACGTGGCCCAAGAAGGATCCAGTGATGCTCAAAGCCACGGTGGGACGTAGGGGTCCAGGATGGGGGCACAGTCCTCCCAGCAAGGGGATGCCTGGGGGCTTGCTGCAGCCCCTGGACCCACTATGCCCACAGCAAACCCCCACGCAGGGCAGGGCAGTCTGTCCTGCTGCCCCTTCCATCACGCTGTGGTTCCCTGCCCAACCCCCCCTCACTGGGTGCACAGCAGAGAGGCCTGTGACCTGCCAATATTTGGGCTTGCACAGTGATATTAAATGAGCGACCCCATCCTTTCCCCTTCCTTCCCTCCTCCCAGTTCCCATTCACCCTCCTTATTCCCCCTCCAAAACCAACCTCCATGAAGCAAACCCCGCTGCAACCCCCAACCCGGGGTGGGATGGGGTCGGGATGGGTTTTGGGGTTGGTTTTGGGGTTGAGGTTTGGGGTTGAGGTTTGGGGGATCCCCAGAGTGTTTGTTTTAACTCTCTGCTCCTCTCCCACCACCCCAAGAGCACGAGAAGCCCCCCGCCATCGCCAACGGGGAGCTGCGCATCAACGGCAAGGGGAAGAAGCTGCGCAAGCCCCGCACCATCTACTCCAGCCTCCAGCTGCAAGCCCTGAACCAGCGCTTCCAGCAGACCCAGTACCTGGCGCTGCCCGAGCGCGCCGAGCTGGCGGCTCAGCTGGGGCTCACCCAAACCCAGGTGAGACCCCTCCGTGGGGTGGTCAGCACCCCAAGGACGTGCCTATCTGAGGCGGGGGGGTTTTGGGGTGGGGTGGGTGGTGTTGGGGGGTGTCATACCCATCGCTGCTCCAAGGGTGGTGGTGGTGGGTGGGTGGGTGGGGTGGGGGGTGACTCTGGATTAAGACTGCGTCACGATGCTGGGGTGCAACTGGAAGCGTGCCGAGCCGTGCCGTGCCGCGGCGGGGGAGCTGGCGCCGGTGGGCCCCCAGGGCTCAAGGTTTGGGGCACCCCTAACTCGCACCTCCCAATGGCACCGGGACTTTCCCAGCCCCGGAGCCTGGCTGCCGGCCCAGCCGTGCCCGGGACGGGGCGAGTGGGTTTTTGAAGGTGATGGGGAGAGACAGGCAGGCGGCAGCGGTGCAGCCCGGAGCCAGGGGCGAAGCGAGCTCATAAAGCCAGGGAAGAAGGAGGCAAGTGGGAACCTGCCGGCAGTGCAGGGGGGGGGACCGTGGGGAGGAATGAGCGGGGCCACCACCCCAACGCGGTGAGCCCCACCGCGCCCAGCCCCGGCTGGGGTGGGGAGGAAGGGGGGGGGCACAGCCTGTGCCGCCAGAGTAGGGGGGGGGGGCATGGGGTGGGATGGGGACCCCTGGGTTGGTCTGCATTGGTGGCGTGGGGCTCTGCTTCTGCCCACAGCCTCCCTCCAGCTGCCCTTGGTGGAATCTCGGGTGGCTCGTAAAGGGTTGGGCTCAAAGCCCAGCTTGCCTCACAGACCCCCCCCCCCCTCTCACCCCCCCCCCACCCCAAATCGTCTGCGCCCCCAAGGAAAAAGCGGGTGTAGGACGCAGAGGGGGTCTGTAATTATTGATGCTGGGGGATTGGGGTTCAGCCACAGGGCCCACCCAACCCACTCACCCAGCCCTGTCTCTCCCCCAGGTCAAGATCTGGTTCCAGAACAAGCGCTCCAAGTACAAGAAGATCATGAAGCAGGGCCCGAGCGCGCCCGACGGGGAGCACCTCCACCCCGCCACCTCCCTCTCCCCCTGCTCCCCCAACATCCCCCCACTCTGGGACATCCCCGTGCCGGGCAAAGGGACCCCCTTGCCCCCCAACAGCTACATCAACAGCTTCGGAGCTTGGTACCAGCACCCCCAGGACACCATCCCCCGCACCCCCATGATGTGATGCTGCCACGGCTCCAGCACCCGTTGGCTCCGGGATGCTCTGTCACTGCACCCCCGAGGGTCTGGGGAGCCCAGTGAAGCACTGGGGGAACCCCAGAGAATGGAGAAAGGAGGAAGAGGAGGAGGAGGAGGAAGGCGACCGCGCTCTGCAGGGCTGTGGGGATCGCCTGCTCCGCCAACAGTCCCAAGGGAGACACCACATCCCGGCGCTCCCATCCCGGTGGGACAGGACTTGGCCCCCAGCCACAGCCCTGGGTCCCTCTGCTCATGGACATGGAGCTGGAGGAAGGGGGGGGCCCGAGAGGAGCTGGGGGGCCTGCAGACCCCCCCCCCAGCCTGCCTTTATTTATGAATACTGTTATAATATGTGCCCCCCCCCTGTATAAATAGGCTGTACCCTTGTAACCTGACAACTGCTCCTCCATACCAGCTGCTCCATCTCGGGGATGGGGCGTGGGGGGGTCTGCCCACAGTTTGGGGGAGACACTTTGGTCCTCAGAGACTCCTATCCCCAAAATCTCCCAGGAAAACATCCCTGGGGGGGGTGGTGGTGGTGGTGAGAGCAGTAGAGGGGGGGGGCTGGGGCTGTTGTCACACCCCCCCCCAAACATCTGTGTGGGACCCAGCGGTGTTGCCAGAGGTGCAATTAGAGTAATTGTGGGCCCAGGCCCCTCAGCCAGGGGCTTCTCACCACCTCCTCGGGGTAATTACCAGCAATTTGGAGCTGTTGAAGATGTCTCGTTAATAGGGGAAGTGTGGGGGGAGGGGGGGGGGATGTGGGGCAGGTTGGGGACCCCTGGGGTGGGTCAAACCTGGGGTTCTCACCCCACTCCTCCAGCAGCCCCCGTGGCCCTGGCACATTTGGGGGTGGGGAGGAGAGGGGGGATGTTTTATTCCTTTGGGGGGGTTGGCAGTGAACCAGACACCCCCCCCCCCCATCCCCCTTGTGCTTTTCAGAGGCCAGAACCTGGCTAGAAAATACATTATCATCATTCCCCACTTTTCCCAGTCCTGTTTGTCACCTGAGCTGGGGGGCAGGGACTGGCTGGTCCCTACTGAGAAGGGAGGAGGAGGAAGAGGAGGAGGAAGGCTCAGCAAGGCTCCCTGGCACAAACACACCATGATCCTTCCTCTGGATGCTCCCCCCTTTTATCCCCCCTGCTCTAAGGGTCACTACTTGCCCCAGGGATGTATTTTCCAGCCCAACTGGCACCCAGCTGGAGGGTGGGTGGGTGGGTAGGGGTGTGGGGATGGGGGGGAGCGATGCTGCAGTGCTGGGGTGCCACCCATGTCCCCCCCTTTGCACACAGGGGCGGGTTTCTGTCCACCTGAGGATCAAGTTTTCCAGCGAGTGATGGAGATGGGCAGGGCTGGCAGCCTGGCACCCAGCGTGGGAACAGTGTGTCCCCAGGGCCAGAGGGGTGTGGGAAACCCCACGTCCCCTTTGGGCAGCTCCAAGGCTGGACACCAGCCCCCCAGCGAGGTTTGATCCCCTTGGCCAAGAGATTTGGGGTGCTGGCAGTGACCCCATCCCCCCCCCTGCCCCAGCACACAGGTGTGGTTGTCCCTGCCCGTGTCCCATGCTGGTCACAGTGGTGGCACGTGGAAGATGTGGAGTCTGTTGGTTGGCTCAGCACCTGTGGGGACACCGTGGCCAGGACTAACTGCAGCCTGGGGCCAAGGCATGGGGTGCATGGTGCCCCCCCCCACGGATGGATGGTGCCCATGAGTGGGGCTGAGGCCGGTGGGCAGGGGGTCCATGTGGGGCAAAGCTTTGCTCTCCCCAAGAGATGGAGGCCAACCTCATCTCTGAGGCCACAGGGAGCTGGGCAGATGCACCCACCTTGGCAGGGAGGAGAGGGTCCCACCCAGAGCCTTGGAGAAGACTCAGCTCCTCCTGGGTGGGACTAACTCCAGGGTGGGCTTCGGGCTGGAAGGGGCTTTCCCCAGGGGCTGGAGCAGGCTGTGGTCTGGGCTGCAAAGGGCTCTTGGGGTGCTGCTGTTGAGGAGGTGGGTGCTGAGCCCCAGTCCCAGCCCTGTGTATTTGGGGGGGGACACACACACACAGGACCCCTGCAGAGCCGGTGGGGGGGCGCTGGAGGGGGCTCGGTGTCTTGGCGTGCCAGGGAAGGGCAGGGCTGGGAGGGGAGGGGGGCTGGGGGGGGGGGCACAGGAGGTAGAGGAGCCCACTCGGCTCTCCCGACGGATGTGCTGCCAAGGACCCGCAGCCAGAGCCGCTCACAGGCCCCGTCTTGCAGCGGGAGGGAGGCAGCAGCGCGCAGCTCCCGGGGCCAGGATCTGGCCCGCCCGGCGCTGCCGCCCAGACCCCACGGCGGGGGGGAGGGGGGGGAAGGGAAGGAAGGGGTGCACCTTCCCCTCTGGGTCCCCCCCCTGCGCCCAGCCGACCCCTCCTGCCCCCCATGCAGTCGCAGCACCCTTGGGTGCAGGGAAACGCCTGCTCCAGCCCATCGCTTGGGCACCCAGGGGAGCTCAACCGGGCCCCCCCCCCCGCCAAAAGCCACCCCCTCCACGCTTGGGATGCTCCTGCGGGATGGGGGATGGGGTCAGGGCTGGGGGGTCCTGTGTCCTGAGGAGGGGCTTTGGGGGCTGTGCTACCCTTTCTGGGTGAAGCAGATGGTGACCCCACAGCCCGGGGCGGGGGGGGGGGACACACAGAGCCCCCAGACATCCCACTCTGCAGGGGTTAAACCCACCGGATGGGACACGGGGACATCCCAGGCTGGAAACCCCACCTGCCCCCTGGGAATAGACAACGGGGCAGGGGGGGAGGAGGGGGGAGAGGGGTGGGGAGGGAGGGGGGGGGGCACGACTTGGCATCCCCTTTCTGTCCCCAGCCAGGGTGGTGGGACACGGATATGGGGGGAGGGTGGGGGGGAGGGGGGTGGGGGATGTCAGACAGGGAGCAGAGGGGTCCCCGAGGCTGCTCAGGAAGGTGTTTACCCCCCCTTTACCGGGAGCTGGGGGAGGGGGGGGGGGGGCATCACGGCGGTGATGCTGTGGCTGCCCAGCCTGGCCCCGGGTTAGCCAAGAGCCAGGGAGGGGATGGAGCCGCGGCAGCTGCCGGGCTGGGCCGTGGGCGGGCAGCAGCCCCCCCTCCCCTCCCTTTCCCCCCCCCCCCCTCTTTGCGCTGGCAGCAGCATGACGCAAGCGGCGTGTTGCGACGGGGCAGGAGCCCTGTGCCGGGCTGAGGGGAGCGCGCCGGGGCTTGTGTGTGTGTGGGGGGGGGCCCCCCCCCCAAGAGCCGTGAGGGGATGCTGGGGGGATGCTGGGTACCACCGACCCCACAGCTTGGATGCTGGAAACCTTCATCCTGATGATACCCACCGGTAAAGCACCCCCCACCCCCCCACCCCCCCCCCACAACTCTGGGGGGCTGCGTGTCCCCAGCATCCCCATCACGCGGTGCTGCTCTCCATCCCCAGTGCCAGCGTGGGGTGGGGGGGTGGGGGGGGGGAAACTGGAGTAACTGGGATAATGAGGGATGGTCTGGTTTATCCCAGTGCCGGGGCTGGGAGATGGATGCTGGGATGATGGGTCCTGCAGCCCCTTTTGGGGAGCTCTGGGGGGGTCTTGGCCACCTCTCAGCTGGAAGAGCAGCTGGTGATGCTGGGTGGTGACCCCTTCCCCCCCACCCCCCCACCTCCCGAGCTGGGGGCTGAGCAAGGAGACCCCTTCCCCCCCACCCCCCACCCCCAGAGCTGGGGGGCTGAGCAAGGAGGATGCAGGGGGAAGCAGCCAAGAGGGGCCATGCTCAGCTCTACCACAGCTCATCAGGCAGGTGCGACACCCCCCCTCCCCCCCCAGCACCCAGCCCACCCCCCGCGGGCTCCCAGGACCACAACAGAGGCGGTGGGACAGGAGGGATGAGGGATGAACACAACATCTTCCTCAGTGCCCATCCCCGGGGCGTCAGGACTGGTGGCACAGGCTGCTGGGGTGCTCACAGGCAGAGCTGGAGGGGAACAGGATTAACTCCTGTCTGCAGGATGCACCCAGCCCTTAGAGAATCCACGGATATTTAATCTTCTTTTTTTTTTAATTCCTTTTTTTTCCCCTCCCCCTCCCCCCCCCCCCCAAAAAAATGAGTTTTTTAAAAAAAATAAATTAATAAAATCGATGTATTTAAACCAAACCAAATCAGCTCCCCCCCCCCCCCCTGCTCCTCACCCCAGGCACCGCTGCTCCCTTTCCTCCTCCCCCCACCCGCCACCTCCCTTCTCTTGCTGGCAGCCTCCCCCCAAATCCACACCCCCACCACCCCCCCCCCCCCCATGTCTCCAGAGTGTCTGCCTGCCTGCCAGCTCCAGGGAGGGTTGCACCCAACCCCAACCCCAACCCCAAGTGCTGGGGGATGAGGGGGGGGGGGGGCTGCCAGCACCCCTTAATTCTTTGGAACTGGCCCGGTTGTGCTTTAGGGGAGGGGAGGGGGGGGGTGTCTGGTGGTAACCTGGGGGTGTTGGGTTGGGGATGGGGAGCCAGGGTTGCAGCCCCATGGGTGCAAGGTGTGGGGCTGGTCCTGTTAGTGGATTCAGTCATGGGGAGGGGGGATGTGGGGGGGTGATGAAAGCTGGGTGCATCCCAGCATCCCGGTGGGGGGGGGGTCCCTGGTTTGTGGGGGACACACACACCACCCCCCAGGGTCACCCCACGGAGAGCTGGGTGCTGAGAGGGGAGAAGTAGGGTTGGGGGTGATGGGGGGGCACCCCCCAATTGAGCCCTCCCACCCCCGTAAGGCTGATGGGGAATGTCCACAGGGATGGGGAGTGCTGGACCTTGGGGGGGTCGGTGCTTGGGTGGGGGTCCCATCCCCTGCCAGCCTCCACTTATGGGGTGTCCCCAAAGAGGGCACTGCAGCAGCCTGGCCTCCCTCCCAGTTTGCACACCTAGGAGCTTACTGGTTCCCAGTGAGAGGAGCGGGAGGGGAAGCAGCAAGTCTCCACTGCAGCTGGGGAAGACTCTGCAAACTGGGACTAAAACTACCCCCCCCCCCATCCCCAAATTCCCCCTCAGAGGGGCACAGCAGGACTTGGGGTGAGCCAGCAACAGCCGTGCCCATCACCCAGCATCACCCCCAGTGTCCAACCACCCCCTGGACACCCCCCAAAACTGGGAACAAGGGATTGAACTTGGCACTTCCATCACCCAGCATCACCCCCAGTGCCCAACCACCCCCCCTGGACACCCCCCAAAACTGGGAACAAGGGATTGAACTTGGCACTTCCATCACCCAGCATCACCCCCCAGTGCCCAACCACCCCCCCTGGACACCCCCCAAAACTGGGAACAAGGGATTGAACTTGGCACTTCCATCACCCAGCATCACCCCCAGTGTCCAACCACCCCCCCTGGACACCCCCCAAAACTGGGAACAAGGGATTGAACTTGGCACTTCCATCACCCAGCATCACCCCCAGTGTCCAACCACCCCCCCTGGACACCCCCCCAAAACTGGGAACAAGGGATTGAACTTGGCACTTCCATCACCCAGCATCACCCCCAGTGTCCAACCACCCCCTGGACACCCCCCAAAACTGGGAACAAGGGATTGAACTTGGCACTTCCATCACCCAGCATCACCCCCAGTGTCCAACCACCCCCTGGACACCCCCCAAAACTGGGAACAAGGGATTGAACTTGGCACTTCCATCACCCAGCATCACCCCCAGTGTCCAACCACCCCCTGGACACCCCCCAAAACTGGGAACAAGGGATTGAACTTGGCACTTCCATCACCCAGCATCACCCCCAGTGTCCAAACCACCCCCCTGGACACCCCCCAAAACTGGGAACAAGGGATTGAACTTGGCACTTCCATCACACAGCATCACCCCCAGTGTCCAACCACCCCCCTGGACACCCCCAAAACCGGGAACAAGGGATTGAACTTGGCACTTCCATCACCCAGCATCACCCCCAGTGTCCAACCACCCCCCTGGACACCCCCAAAACTGGGAACAAGGGATTGAACTTGGCACTTCCATCACCCAGCATCACCCCCAGTGCCCAACCACCCCCCTGGACACCCCCCCAAAACTGGGAACAAGGGATTGAACTTGGCACTTCCATCACCCAGCATCACCCCCAGTGCCCAACCACCCCCCTGGACACCCCCCAAAACTGGGAACAAGGGATTGAACTTGGCACTTCCATCACCCAGCATCACCCCCAGTGTCCAACCACCCCCTGGACACCCCCCAAAACTGGGAACAAGGGATTGAACTTGGCACTTCCATCACCCAGCATCACCCCCAGTGTCCAACCACCCCCCTGGACACCCCCCAAAACCAGGAACACGGGATGGAACTGCCTTTCCCAACCTGGAAAACTCTTGTGCTCCTCCCTGCTGACCAAAAAAACCCCCCCAAAACCCCCTAAAAACTCCCAAAAAACAGTGTTTGGAGCCTTGAAATTCAAAGCACTTTTATTAACACTTCTCCATCAGGGTTTGTTCTCTAGGAAAGCAGCAAAGGATGCTCAGAGGGACCCCCCCCTATACACACACACACACCCCCCATGTTTTGAGGGGGGGCTCCCATCAACTTTGGGAGGAGGAGGAGGAGGAGGAGGGTGGTGGGGGGGGGTGGTGGTGATATATTTCTTATTAAAAAAGAGGGGAAAATAATAAGCAAACACAAAACCAGAGCGAAACCAGCTTGGTTTGGATCAACTTTATACAAACAAACCTTATGTACACTCTTCCCCCCCCCCCCCCCCCCCCCAAAATACACCCCCTATTTATATAAGGCAACATAAATAAGACCCTCAGGACTGTACAAGACGTATGAACACTGTGCTGCTGCTCTTAAAAAAATAGCATCACTCTCTTATAAAATACTACAGGGGTCGGGGTGGAGGGGGGTGGGGGGGTGTTTTTGGGGGTTGTTTTTTTTTATTAATTTTTTTTTTGGTTTGGGGCTTGTTTTTTTGGGGTTTTTTGGGGTTTTTTTTGGTTTGGTTTTGGTTGGGTTTTATTTGTTTGGACCAGGCATCCCTGCATCACCAGCAGCATCAGCGGCGCAGCGGGAGGCGCTGGTAGGAAAAAAAAAAAGGGACTTTTTCCTCCTCCTTAAAAAAAAAAATAATAATAACTTAAAGCCATTTCTGAGCTGTTTAAATATTAAAATATTTTTTTCTCCCCTCCACACACACACACACACATATCCCACCCATCCCCCCTCCTCAACCCTACCTCCCCCCCCCCCCTCACCACCCTTTTTCTTTCTCTTTAAATAACCACCTTGTCTGAGCATCGTCCTGGGAGGTTCCAGTGAAGCTGCTGGGCTGGGAGAGGAGAGGGGGGGGGGTCCCTGATTTTCCTCCTTTGGATACACACAGCCCCCCCCTCTTTGCTGCTCCAAATTCTTCCCAGTCCCTGGATTTTTTTGAGGCTGAAGCACAGTCCTGCTCCTCTGGTGTGTGATGACCCCACGCTTCCCATCTCTGCATCCTCCTCACGGCTCCATCCTGAGCAGAGTTGGGGTGCTCCTCGCACCCCTCCCATGTGCCCACCGGTGCTGGGGGGTGATGGGGATGGGGAATTTCCACATGGAGCATCCCCATCCCACACAAAGGCAGCTCAGCTGGGTATCCCCAAGAAGCAGAGCTCCAGCAAGGGACCCCCTCACCCCCAGCCCTGGGTGGGACGTGGCTCCTCCTCAGGGGTTGGTTTTGGGGGGGGTGTGATGGAAAAAAAAGAGGAGGGGGGTGGGGAAAAATAATGTGTAAGGAAAAATTGGCCATTTTTTCCTCGCCTGCCCCTGGGCTGGGAGCTGGGATTAACCCTTTGCA